>CM068305.1:4900577-5500577 GCA_034768735.1 Schistosoma mekongi
GATGAGTACTAATTGCAGGTTGTATTCGCTTAGACATTGATCTCGATTGGGTACTATTAAAATCTATGAAACATGGAATAGCTATTTCATTATAGTAAACAATTTCTAACTTATCACAGAATCCTTCCTACGACCACCAGGTCATATAAACAATATTTAACCATTTCAATCTTTGTTCTAAATTCTTTTGGTAGAATACTCAATCCAGTCACTACTATTGGTTATAACTGTTCCAGGCCCCCCCCCCCCCCGACAAACCTGAACTCTACCATTTAAAACTTTTCACTAGAAATTCAAGAGCATCCTGAAACAAGTCACAAGTCAGTAGTATGCTAATCATTGTAAATAAATTGAGGTGTAATTGAGGATATAAAAATTACGTTTAGTTGTCTATATCTGTTACATAATGATGTTGATTGAGTACCACTAAAAACTAGAAATATTGGTCAGCTATCTCATCCTAGTATGAAACTGCTAGGTGGCGTGTACCGTCAATTCCATAAAGATATAAAATCCAAGGTCTGTAGGCCATGCAGTAAAATCTGTGATCATCTACACTATTGGGCTGGCCAGCTCCTAATCGTAGAACTTCTACTCTCACAAATTTGTGACATAATGCAACGACCATCCGTTGTCATTGACGATAACTTCTTCACTCTTGATGTGTGTGAAATACGTCAGTCACAATATGTTGTAACTGGTCACTATTGAATTGATTACTATTATTAAGATTTTGTGGTTCCGAGGCCTAATTATCAAAATGTCTACATTAATGACCTACTACTATCTACCTTCATCTCAATTTATGTTTTCAGTATTACTGTAATTATAAGATAATTCTGTGAAAGTATGAAGATACGAACTGTGATAAAATGTTATAATGAACTAAAACACTTCATGATTTTCACACTTCAACAAATTCTGACTGGCTTTTACGTGACTGTTGAAAAAAAGATGAGACATCAACCAATTTTTTTGTTTTAGTATGGGACCTTTTATCAGTACATATCTTCGTTCATCTCGTCGACAGAATCAAAGATATTCGTATTTCGTGGCCAGCACTAAACTGTTAAACTAATGAATGTACATCCGTTGGTTTGTATTACTAACTTCCATCAGCTCATCATATACATATAACGCAACTTAACTCATTCCATTAGTGAGTAGCTTACCTTACAGCAACGTGACTGATCTTTACTAGAAACGACTTATTCTTAGTATGTATGTTTACATATGTGTACATATGTATGATCAACATAGAACTTGATACATATGTGTATTGGTTCGAGTTGCAAAGCAAGATTAACACCACATTAGTAGTAGAAGTAGGAGTAGAAGTTACTTCAAAGATAATAATAATAATAAAAACAAGGAAGAGTGAACATAAAGAAAATGATTCAGGGAAAAACAGATAAAGCGTGGAAAGAAAGTTTCGAAATAATTTTAAGCTGACGATTTAAGGGAAGACAAGGAGTAAATACGTCTGACCCAGTATGACCGATTTTGAGCCATGGTACCTAAAGTTTCCAACTACCAGTTACGGCATCCACGAGGACTTCAACTATGTAGCCTGCATTTTCCGACACAATTCAAATCATAAGTTAGTGACTTCATGGACTATGTCCTGGTTTGGCTGACCCTAACTTACTCCCATCCTGCTCCTATAGCGGCCATCATCACACGTCAAGGTAGACGTTAGTTAGACTTCATAGAGTTTCAGATATACCATCTAACTATTTTAAACTCCATCTCAAATGTAGACATAAGTTACTGATATTGACGGATCTTACAGTAAAATGAAGAAACTATCTGATACTTCCTGATTTTTAAGGTTCTTGGTTTTCAATCAATCTTAATTTTATTTGATTGAATATATCACAAATTGATGTTAGCAGGGTACCATTGGAAACCAGGGAGCACTGCACAGCTGTTTCGTTCTAGTGTAAAACTCCTCAGCAGTGAGCACCCCAGATTCCGCACTAGGGGCTTCAGGTTGAAGCGAACGCCTAACCATCTGCACCACTGGGTCGGCATCCATTAATAGAATTCCCACTTTTATCAGTTTATGATATATAGCGCGACGAGCATCCATTGTCATTGGTGATAACTGTCTCATACCCGACAAGTCCGAACTCCACCAGTCACAACTTCTCACTAGAGCTTCAGGAACATCCTGGAGTTAGACACTAGTGAGCTCATTATTATAGTTCAGTTGGCATGGTTATTTTTGTAGAGATCAGTTATCACCAATGACAATGGATGATCGTCGCGCTACATATCACAAAATGATAGAAGTGGGAATTCTGTCATTGTATGACGACCCAGTAGTGCAGATGGTTAGGCTTTCGCGTCAACCTGAAGCCACTAGTGCGGAATCTATGGTGCGCACTGCTGAGCAGTTCCATACTTGGACGAAGCAGCTGTGCAGTGCTCCCTGGTTTTCAATGGTACCCTGCTAACATCAATCTGTAATATATTCAATCAAATAAAATAACCAATCTCCACAAAAATAACCATCCCAATCAATCTTAATTTGTTAGTAATAACTTCAGAATAATTATTCTACACAACACTAAACAATAAGAATTATCTTGAAGTTAACCGTAATCATATTTACTCATAGATCTACTGATTTATCTTATCTATATAATGTAATAAGTAACAAATTATGTAACCAAGTTACATAATAGGCTAATATTATTCATTAATAATCATAACTACCAATATTAAATTCATCAGTAAATAGAAAATTTAGTTTTGTTTATATTAATTTGGCGTCAACTATTCAATTGTTTAAACTCGATATTACATCAATGACATTTAAAACAATATTGAATATTGAATGTAATTTAAAAAAAAATAGAAAATTTCATTAGACAATTTATATTGTATACTTGATAGCTTAATATAAATGAAATCATGATTGAATATCAGCAAAAAAACAAGATTTCCTTATTTTAGAACAAATTATATTTGAGATATTATTGAATTAGTAGACTTTTACTTTAATCTATTGGAGGAGAGTATTAGTGAATGATTTCCATGTTAACTAGATTGTAATTGATTATCTATAGGATTTATTATATTTGATTGAATATGTCATTGATTGATGGGTTGGCTGAGTATCATTGAAAATCAGGGAGTACTGGATAGCTGTTTCATCCTAGTGTTGACGGCGAATGCCTAACCATCTGCATCATTGGGTCGGCATCCAATCGTGGAATGCCCACTTTTATCAATTTGTGATATAGCGCGATGATCATCTATTGTCTTCGGTGATAACTGTGTTACACCAGACAAGTCTGAACTCCATCAGTCACGACTTCTCACTAGAGCTTCAGGAACATCCTGGAGTTAGTCGCTAGTGAGCTTATTATTATAGTTTAATTAGGATGGTTATTTTTGAGGAGATTGGTTATTTATTTGATTGAATATGTCACAGATTGATATTTATATTCTAGTCTCATTAATAAAGCTAAATTTAGGCTTGTATAAGGTGAATCTCATATAGAATTAGTTAAATGAAGTTTGTTGACTGGTACTATTATTAAAGTTATCATCTTTTGTGAAAAACTTCCAAAAAGTGAATACGAATACCAGACATTATAAAAGTTTATAGGATTTAATTTGTATGACAATATAATACGACGGAGTTTGATAGGAAAGGACTACGTTTAAGTCCTAGTGTAAACATTAATACTGGCAGGTACATACACATAAAGAGCTTTTAAGTAGCACGGAACTCATATCCTAAACTCTCTTCGACATCTGTAATCAATCTATAATCGTAACTACAAAAAGCACAAGCATCACGACGATCTGTAGTTTGTACGTGTGAGTCAATAGTGATTGGTCAGTTTTAGTCCTGTACCAGTATCAGCCGAATGATACATACACTACCAAATTTAAAATTGTGCTGAATAAGATAAAACACACTATGTGACGAGTAGTGAAATCCAGAGCACTTGTTACCGCAAAGTCATCCTATTTCCGTACCTGTATCTACATTTCAAATCTAGACAGCCTGCATGCCTAACTCTTCAAAATTCAACGTCTTACCTATTGAGTCAGTGATTTCAAATAAGCATTACCTTTATATATGGATATGAAGATATTTGTAGTAGTCAATAATTTCCCATCGTTAATATCCTTGATTGCATTTGATCAATCTTTGTTGACATATTCGTAATTACAATTTTTCGTTACTGCTTAGAATATATCAATGAATCGCTTTGCTTCGCTATTTGGAGATAGATTTGATGCCAATTAGCCAACTTCCTTCTCTCTACTGAAAAGTTTGAATGTTGACGAAATAACTTCACCATGATTATCAGCTGCTAGAGTCTCAGGGACGTTTAAACAGCTAAATAAACCTGAGAAATTACTGACTGTTGTTTAGGACACCAGATATTGCATAGTAAACATAACTGTCCACGAACGTCAAATTGGATCCTGCTTATCTTGATGGCTCCAAAATCCAAGATGTTATCTAATAGCAACACCATACGGTACTTGGGGAACTTTAGTTTGTTTAGCTGCAATTAGCCTTTCTTGTTCAGTATAGTAATGGAGTTAATACTGACTGAATATCGGCATGTTTTAATTCAGATCAACAAGGTAGATCTGTGCTATCAGTTTTTAAACATAAACAGTATTAACAGATTTTATCTTTTCTGATTTATTCCAACTAAATAATTAAACATTCTAGGTGGCCCCAAGTAATCAATAGTAGACCGTGGGTAAATAGCTTTAAGCGCTCTAACAGTAAAATGTAGTACACTCAATATCCATCGATTTAAACTAGCTGAATACTTCAACTTGACGGATAAAGCTGGTTTCTTTTGAACACAAAGGTCAGGTTACAATCTTCTAATAGCAATGGCCTCAGCATTTGTTACATCGACCTCATGTCCTGTGTCTACCAAATGACGTATAATTGAACTTGCAAGACTGGTTGCTTCTTTCAAGCACAGGTTCTTCGAGATATGTTCAAGTAATCTTAAATTGGCCCGTCTTTCTGTATTTCCTAAGTACCTGCTTTTGCAAGTACATGTGAACTGGTAAATACGAATGGATTTGACATGAGACGGATATTTATCAACTTTTGTTTGACTTATTAAACATCGTGTTTTGTAGAATGTCAGTAGTTTGGAAGCAGGGAATGTTTGTTTGGTGGTCGTTCTAAGTTTTTAATTCAATTATTTGGCTATTCGATCTCCTTTAACTACTAGATGAATAAATACCCTTTTCTTTTCTGGTCTCTCAGCTTCGAATTTTTGATTACACCTTTTACTATACTTTTCAATAAATGTTTCATGGTACCTATTTTGTTGAAGACATTCTTTTATGATTGTAATTTCATCGTCAGCAGTGCACACCAATGCACAGTCGTTCAGCTCTGTAGTAGAGTGATTTAACTAACTGACGTTTTAGCTGATTGGATAAAAGCTATGAAAATGGAGGTATTGTCTATTCCATGTATCTTTCCGGAATATAAATCTTTGGCATGTTCCGTCATCTCTACGTGAAATTCCCAGATATTGTACTTACTCTATTGTGTATTTGATGTTGGGATGAGCTATATTAAAGATTTGAAATAGTTTTTCCGCTTTGTTTATGTCGTCGCATATAATAAATATATCATCAACGTACCTTCTATAGAGTGTCATTTGGTTTATCGCAGGTATTAACTAATGACTAATGTTTTAATTGGATTCAAATAGCATTGAAGGGACACTATGACGACGAATGAAAACTAGGAAGAAACGAGGGTCCAAAGTTACTCAGTTATCTAACACCAAAATATTACTATATACAATGTTGAGTCACAGACTAGTAACCATATTGCGGTTTATATTTCATAATAATTTCTATTTAGTAATTCTGAATAAATATTTATTCTTATTTATAACAATATCTGTGTAGTTCTACGTAACACAATGAAAAAAAAAATGGTATCAGTCTGTTATACATTCAAGATAATCGATTATTCTAGTTATTGCTTTCACTACTACAAGATATATTCAGGTAGTCGTCAATAACAACTGAATTTTCAGTGAGGACCGGAGTCAGACAAGGTTGCTTGCTCTCACCTTTTCTCTTCCTCCTAGTGGTTGACTGGATCATGAAAACCTCCACATTTGAGGGAATGTACGGAATTCAATGGACAAGTAGGATGCAACTCGATGGTTTTGACTTTGCGGATGATCTAGCTCTCTTAGCACATACATACCAAAATGTGCAAGCAAAGATAACCAGTGCAGTAGCAACTTCAGCATTAGTAGGCTTGAACATACATAAGGGAAAGAGCATGATTCTTAAATACAACACAGGCAGCATCAAACCAATTCAACTTGATGGAGAAATTCTGGAAGAAGTGAATACTTTCACATATCTGGGGAGCATCATCGATGAAAAAGGAGGGTCCGATGAAGATGTAAAGACAAGGATTGGCAAAGCCAGAGCAGCATTCCTACAGTTGAAAAACATATGGGACTCAAAACAAATATCAACTAATCTCAAAGTCAGACTCTTCAATTCGACTGTCAATACAGTCCTGCTGTATGGAGCTGAAACTTGGAGAATTACTGCAAACATCATCAGACGGATACAAGTATTTATAAACAACTGCCTACGAAAGATACTGAATGTCCGTTGGACGGAAACCGTCACTAATAGTCTAATGTGGGAGAGGACAAACCAACTTCCAGTCGTAGAGGAAATTAAGAAAAGACGATGGAAATGGATAAGACATACATTACGCAAACCATCAGACTGCATCACGAGACAAGCATTGACATGGAATCCTGTTGGGAAACGGAAAAGAGGAAGGCCAAAGAACACGCTGCGTCGAGAATTGGAAGCAAACATTAAAAGGATGAACAGTAACTGGGAACGATTGGAAAGGATTGCTAAGGACAGAGTTAAATGGAGAAACCTGGTGAGCGGCCTATGCTCCTCACCGAGGAGTAACAGGCATAAGTAAGTAAGTAAGTAAGTAAGTAAGTAAGTCGTCAATAAACAACGATTATGCACATACAACTATATGAAGAAATCTGATCAAATTATTTCTTTATTCCCGCTTTTTTTCTTTTTCTTTCTCTTTTCTTTTTTAGTATACGGTTATTTGTTGTCTTTTATTCTTTTAATTTTGTGTATATCATGATTCATATTCATTAATAAGAACATATGTTAGGTAATAAATGTTCGAATCCGTATAATAATCCTTGGATAAAAATATAATCAACTAGAATTGTCATTGTATTAGACTTGTTCATTATAATTCTGTCTTTCTATTTGCAATCTTAATTGAATATGATATAAACTTTATTGAAGAAAGCATATAATGTACTTACTTCGGCTAAATTAATCTCTACACAAAGTAGGTAAATAGACTGAAGATTTACCGTAAGATAAAACACTTTTGATTTTAATTGTAACAAATGAATGAAAACGTAATGTATTAGGTAATAAATAATGACAGGAACATATAAATATTATGGTCGATAAGAATGATAAAGCATAGACTACTCATTTATTGAAAGCTAAGCGAAGTAAAATTTCTGTATAATATTAAATACTATAGTGAATGTAACACGGAATTCATAAGATGAACTACACTGCAAAGTCGTACATCTAGAGCAGCTCATAGATTCATACGAAGTGAAGATCAGTGTCAGACGGGCTGCTTACTCTCCACTTCTTCCTTTCCCTATCCTGGGTACTTGACTAGATTACTCCAACTACAACATCTAAACACAAGCACTAAATACAGTGGATAACATGCAACACGCAGCTAGACGATTTGGAGGTCTCAGATGACCAAAGCAGCGCTTCTATCCCACACTCAGAAACAAATACAGATGAAGACCGATAGTGTGGTAGCAACCTCAGTCACCAGTAGTAGGCCTCAACACACACGAGGGGAAAATCAAGATCCTCAGATACAAGCATCAATCCAATTACACTTCACTTCACAAAAATCTATAAAACATGTGGAAACTTTTATATACCTGAGTAGTGTCAATTATAAACATTAAGGATCTGATGCAGATGTGAAGTTGCTTGGATTGACACGTCATGACAAAGCTAGTATTTCTACAATTGAATAACTTCTGAAACTCAAACCATCCTTCAGCCAACATGTAGGTCATAATTTTCGACACAAATATAAAGATAGCTCTATTGTATGAAGCTGGAACTTGCACGGTGTACTACATAAAACATCCCACAAAATATAAAAGTATTTGTAAACAACTGTCTGTGCAAGATACTGTTGATCTGTTGGCCAGATATTTTCAGCTACAACATTGCGTGACAGAGAACAAATCAATAAAATTCCAAGCGATAAAGTAATTAGGAAAATACCCTGGCGGTTGATTGGATACTCATTAATGAAATTATGAAACTGCATCATTAGTCAAACAATAACATGGTATTGTGGTTGTGAAAGGAGAAGTGAAAGACTAAATCACAGATTGTATTGAGAAGTAGAGGCGAACACGGTAAGAATAAATAGCACTTTGGAATAACTGGAAAAGAGATTTGACGACAGTGTTGGCTGACGAATGTTGGTCGGTGGCCTATCCCATACTAGGACGAAACAGCTGTCTAGTGCTTTCAGGTGATCAGTGGTTATCTGATTCAAATCAATTTGTAATATCAAAATTGATAACCAACTCTCTTTACAACCTTTCCCTCCCCCTGTAATTGTAACATAATATTGATTCATGTAAATAATTCTATGCATTAAATGAAAAGAAAAAAGTGATTTCCATTGGAACCAATCAAATCAAATCAATGCAAAATCTATCATGATAATAAATAATAGTCAATACCTAATTTTCTTTTCAATAATTCACCGATACTTTCTTCATGTTTACAGGTCATCTAAGTCTATTGATAAACAATAAACTAATAATTAATCATTAGGTAATTATTTCTCTTTCTATTTTTCATATGTTATTACTACAAACATTTGAACTTGTTGCTTGTTTGTTTGTTTGTTTTTCTTTTCAATAAACATGATTTGATATAAACAAATAATTGAAGAAACTATAGTTTATAATTAATTATCATCAGTACATTATACTTAATAATAATAAACAAATGTAAACAAAACTTTGAACTATTATGTAATAGGCATTGAATATAAAATCTGTTAGTTGAATGAATTTTATCATAGATTATTGTTGATAGGGTACTGTTGGAAAGCACGGAGTGTTAGATAGCCGTAGCGTCGTAGTATGGGACTGCTCAGTAGCAATAAACACTTCAAATTCTACCTTACGAACTTCAGGTTGACAGATGCCCAACCATCTGTTTCAATGGGTCGGCAACCAGTGATAGAATTCTCACATCTATCAATTTCTGATATGGTGAGATGATCATCCATTGTCATAAATGATAGTTATCTCATAGCAGACAAATCTGAACTTTAACAGTAACAACTTTTCGCTAGTGCTTCAGGAATATACTGTAGTTAGTCATTAATGAACCGATTATTGCAAGTGAATTGGGGTGATATGTGTAGATTGGTATTAAGTTTTAGTTGTTTGACTAGTGGAGTTTAGAGTTGGGTGAAGTGAAGCAGTTATCACCAATGACAGTGAATGATCGTTGTGCTATATCACAAACTGATGAAAGTGGAAATTCTACCATCGGATGCTGGCCAGCCCAATCGTACAGATAGTTAGGCTTTCCACAACCCGAAGCTCTTGAGGCAGAGTCTAGTGTTTGTACTGCTGAGGAGTCTCATACTAGGATAAGACAGTCATCCACTAGTCCTTGGTTTTTAATAGTACCCTACCAACATCAATCTGTGACAAAATCAATCAACCAAAATTTATTACCATTGTTTACAAACCACCTAACTTCAACAAAGTGTGTTAAATGAATATTTCATATAAAACAATCAAATTCAAACTATAGTTGTTTGTATTCGTCACAGTTTAATCGTGGTTGGGTACTATTGAAAACCATGGAAAACTGAAAGGTTGTTTTATTTTGCCAAAGGACACCTCGACAGTTGACTTGCCTCTTTTGATTTCACTAGTGAATCGAACCCAAGACATTTAGGTCACTCGGTGGACATTTAACCATCTGAACTGCTTAGTTAGGTTTTAATGATAAAGTTTTTACTTTCATCAATTTATGGTATAACGTGATTAATAGTCAATCACTCTCGACTTGCCTGAAATACAGCAGTTACAAATGAACTCATTAATTATCTACATATAATCACTGCAATAATCATCTAACTAGTGACATAACTCAACACGCTTCTGATGTTTTGGGGGAAAGTTGTAAGCGGCGTAGTTCAAGCATGTTGGAACTGAGACAGTTATGACCGATGACAGTGACTGATAGTTTCAAAATATCCAAAATTTTTTTTAAATTGTAAATTTTATCACTGGATACCAGTACAATTGTGCTGATAACTAAATGACCGATATGAAACTTAAAAGTTCTATGTTAGATTGTATGTTGTAGTAGAGGATGCACACTTCTGACAAGTTCAATACATCGATAAAACATCTGTTTAATATTCTCCAACACTTGATAGTACCCAAATAACATCAATCTATGTTAAATACAAACAACTAAACTTAATAACTTAATAACCATAAAATCAACTCAATAATATTTAAATAATAAATTTTTATAAAATCCTAATTACATTTTAACTTGTCAACATTCAATTAGAATATATTGCTATTATTTATTTTCTATAGCCTTTCTTTTTATTAAAACATATTTCTTTTTTAAAGAAAGGTTCATTTGTTTCAACATAGTGATTACCTTTATATCTAATAAGCAAATATATTGTTGTGACGAATCCTTTCTGTCTCTGAGATTTTCAATCACCCCTCCACCCCTACACGCACACACACAGAAAGTTTGTAAAATTTCTAAGTTCACCTCATTTATTATTTTCTACTAATAATGTACATTATATAAGCGTCAATTGAAAAATTACATTAACTAAGTACTATTCTTAACCATAGTAACTAGGATAAATAGTTTCTTTAATTTTTTTTTCTTCAACAATTCGCTTTCACACTGTTTTCTTTTAACATTTGACTTATATCCTTACTGTGAATTTAATTTGACAGTAGTAAAAGTTTGTTTTCAGTAATAAAATGTCTTCTACAAGGTAGGAAAAATTTGAAAAAAAAAAGAAAGAAGAACATTTTTACAAATTAGCAATAGTTTGTAATACCCTGGATTACATCATAGAGAGATCACCGTAGTTTGTACGGTTTTTTTTAGTCTAGTGTACTTAATGTACTTCAGTCGAACTTTTTTTCGTTTTTCCTTTATAAGTGCCAAGGTATTTACTTTAATTCAGTAAACGCAAATAACAATAATTATAGGATCACGGAGCAACTATTTCTTCCTAATATAGGAATTCTCAGTGACATTTCGCATTCTAGATTCCACACCATGTACTTAATGTTGGTGAACGCCAAACCTTCTGTGCCGGTCAGTATCTAGTGATTAAATTTTCAATTCTGTCAACTCCTGATACAACAAGATGGTTGTTCGTTGTCATCACTCCTGACAAGTCAGAAATCCATCACTGACAATTTCTAACTGGGGCCCAAGGAAGACCCCGATGTTAGACACTAGTGAGCTGATCATTGTAAGTGGTTTCAGGTAGTTCTCAAGATTGGTATTATATTTGATTTGATCGGATTCCTGACAATAATCAGCTCATTAGTGACTAACTTCAGGAAGAATTTGTAATTGGTGGAGCTTAGACATGTTAGGAGTGAGACATTTGTCACCGACGACAGTGAGTGGCTGTCGCTCTACATATCACAAACTGATGACAGCGGGAATTCTACCATTAAATATCGACCGGCACATTGGTGTAGAGGGTTAGACGTTTGTCAACCTGAAGCCCCTGGGGCAGAATCTACAATGTATCATGCCACCTATTAGTCCTACACTAGGACCAACAGTTTTTCAGTGCTCCGTGGCTTTGTTTGATATCCTATTAACATGAATCAGTGATAAATTGAATCAATTAAAATATAATACTAATCTCCATAAACTAACTCAAATCAGCTATCGGTTCTTTTAAAATAATCATTTGATATAAACACCACTTCGATCCTTCGAAAACTTACTGATGCTACCGCTATCAATCACTTGAAACTAAACTTAAGCAATCAAAAAGAAATGGTTATCAATCTGTTTTTATCTTGTTAACTTAAATTTTATTTCATTGTATTATTGTTATTAGTGTTTATTCAAACTGAATTCATTCCATTACATCATTTTCCTCTGTTGTCAACTCCAATTTAATTTGTTACATCACTATTTTTGTTGTTAGATCTAATTTATTTTATTATGTCATTACATTTTAATTGTAATGACAATGCATAGTTCATATCATTGACGGTTGTTACTAGCTGTTTCTTTTTTCATTTTCTTATTACATAATCAATTAAACTACTATTGTTTCCTTTTCCTGGTACCTACTTTTACATCACGTATATATCTGAAGTACACTATTCAACACTTTAATTATGTTTACATGTACTTGAAATATCAACTAATTTCAACTTCATAGGTAAGTCAACCCTTGTTTCAAAGTTAACTTAATTAGACAAAGAATTATTCTAGATTGTATGCAGCTAGTAAAAAACCGCTGAAATCATCTGAATTATCATCTTATTTTACAATGTGTATGATGTAATAATGTTATGCCGTTATGCCACTGATTCTTACAAAGTAACAAATCGTCCATGTGAGTATGACACTTGCTCAAAATTCTTTGCGATTTAACTTACGATAAGCATTCTTCAGAAGATTCAAGTATTTATAAACAATTGATTGAGTAAGATTCTTTGTATTTGTTGGCCAGATACCATCAACAACAACCTTCTATGGCAGAGAACTAATCAACTTCCAGCCGAAAAGAAAATTAGAAAATGATGCTGGAGGGGGATTGGACACATATTGAAGAAACCATCAAACTGTGTCACAAGACAACCACTAACTTGGAATCATAAAGGCAAAAGTAAAAGAGGAAGACCCAGGAACACATTGCGTTGTGAATTGGAGACAGACATGAAGAGAATGAATTGCACTTAGGAAGAGCTGGAAAGAAGAGTCTAAGACATAGTTGGTTGGTGAATGCTGGTGGGCGGCCTATGCTTCACATGGGTTAACACGCATTGATTGATGTTTAATTAACTAGCGTAAGGATAACATTTTACAAGATAACTTAAATATTTTTTTCTTAGTAAAACTACTAGAATTTTTTAAAGGATTTATAATTTATCAGTGGACTTTATTGATAATCTCATTGATTATAACAATGAATATTAGAGTTATCAGTAATATCAGTAATATATATAGCACAGTCAATTTGTATAGCAATCAAATTGCAAACCATTTATTGTAGATTCATTCAATATAAAGAAATATATTTCAGTAAAAATGAAAGTTTCATTTCAAATGGTTTCCACATTAAACTATTGTTCTAAGAGTTGAGATCATGTTATTACTTTTTATTACGTAAGAGAAGATTGTTTTCGTATGTTTTGTTTGGGTACGTTTTGAAATATTTAAAGTAGTCGAACTGATTACAGTGTTTCGTGTTTAGTGTTTGCTCAATTCTTCTCTAAGTCAATAATTGGTATTTTTTAGTTAATCTTTTTCATATTGTTTGACAATATCATATGGAATTCATACGATGAACTACACTGCAAAGTCGTACATCTAGGGCAGCTCATAGATTCATAAGAAGTGATGATCAGTGTCAGACGGCGATGCCGATTCTTAAATTCTTACTTGCCCTATCCTGGTACTTGACTAGATTACTCCAACTACAACATCTAAACACAAACACTAAATACAGTGGATAACATGCAACACGCAGCTAGACGATTTGGAAGTCTCAGATGACCAACGCAGTGCTTCTATCCCACACTCAGCAACAAATACAGATGAAGACCGATAGTGTGGTAGCAACCTCAGTCACCAGTAGTAGGCCTCAACACACACGAGGGGAAAATCAAGATCCTCAGATACAAGCATCAATTCAATTACACTTCACTTCACAGCAAAACTATAGGATATGTGGAAACTCTTACATACCTGAGCAGTGTCATTATTAAACAATAAGGATCTGATGCAGATGTGAAATTGCTTGGATTGACACATCATGACAAAGGTAGCAATTCTACAATTGAATAACTTCTGGAACTCAAACCATCCTTCAGCCAACATGTATGTTATAATTTTCGACACAAATATAAAGACAGCTCTATTGTATGAAGCTGGAACATGCACGGTGTACTACTTAAAACATCCCACAAAATATACAAATATTTGTAAACAAATGTCTGTGCAAGAAACTGTCGATCTGTTGGCCGGATACCATCAGCTACGAGATTGCGTGACAGAGAACAAACCAACTAAATTCCAAGCGATAAAGTAGTTAGGAAGATACCCTGGCGGTTGATAGGATACACATTAATGAAATCATGAAAGTGCGTCACATGACAAACACTAACATGGTATTGTGGTTGTGAAAGGAGAAGTGAAAGACTAAATCACAGACTGCATTGATAATTAGATCTAAACATGAAAAAAATGATTAGCGCCTAGAAATTACTGTAATGGTTTGCCCAGGATAGAGTTTGTTGGGAAGTCTAGTCGGCGGACTTTACTCCAAGTTGGGTAGCAGTGATTGACTGATCGGTTGATTTTGCATAATGTCATACAATAGCAATCACATTACTACGGTATGTATCTTTTGATTAAGTGTTATTGTTATTGTCAAGAATGTATCCTCCTAAGTGTACGGAAATTACTGAACAACAGCTAATGACGGTACTGCTATCATTACTACTGCTTCAACTACTGCTAACTTTAACAAAACATCAGTTTTCATACTAAATTCTAGAGACACTTCAATGCGTACCATATTTTGATATTCAACGGAGTAAATATCCTAAGTACACATCCTAAGCCTACATCCTACTTGTTCTTTTGTCGTATTTTGGACAAACTATCAGTTATTTAGAAATTAGTGGTTACCCTTCAATTAGTACATAGTTACTATATATTAACAGGGTTTACTTCTGTACAGGATTACATTGTCCCTAATTCTGTAGATAGTGCCACTATACTTATTTCAGTGCCTCATTTTTGTGTATGTATTGAAATGGATGTGTTATTAATGAATGAGAAACAACGATCTCTCCTAAATGGTATCACAGTGATTTCTTTCAAAAAGCTTTGTGTTAACTTTAGCTTTAGATTATATATAGGAACTGAATACTAATTTGGTGATGTACACGTTGCAGTTTCTAAGATCACTGTTGGAAAAGTAATGTTCATAAAGCTACATTTTTACTGAGCGACTTCAGTTAGATAACTGATGAAAACTAGAAAGCACTTAACATTTGTTTTATCAGAGTATAAGTTCTCTAAGCAACACAAAACAAGGATCATACCTAATGACATCCAGCTTTAGAAAGCACTTAAGCTTTAAATTATATAACCTTTGTCAAATGATTTATATTTATAAAATCAGTTAACTAACGATAATTTATTTGATTGGATATATCACAGATTGATGTTGGCAGGTTACCATTGAAAACCAGTTCTCCCTGGTTTTCACTGATACCCTGCCAACATCAATCTGTGATATATCCAATCAAATAAAATAACCAATCTCCACAAAAATAACCATCCCCATTTAACGATAAATTGTTTAACTTCATCCATGGAATACAGGTGGGTAACTACTATACGTACGAGAAACTCGTACTTCATATACTATATCTTCTCACTAGAACTGTGGAATTTCTTCTTCAATTTACCCGCCAGTGAGTATATATTGACTGTAATTTTAAATATTTGACAGTTGCTCAAAACACTTGTCCTGTACCTGATGACTATCAGCGATTGTCTAAAAACAGTCACTCTGTGATCTGAGACTTTACATTCAACAATTTCTACGACACCAAATAATAATAATATTTCTGTCTAAGGCATTGTGTATAATGTAAATAATTTACAGTCACATACAACATATAACATTGGAACAATATGATTTTAACATACGATATATTCTCATACAGGGTTGGCTTTATACCTCCTAAACTTGTGTAAAAAAACTACAAAGCTTGTTAATGAAGTGAATAGTGGACTTCATTATCGTTATGGTCCTAAACATATATTTTTTAAGCAATAAATTATTATTTTATTAGACAAACCAAGCATACTATAAAGTTAGATTAAATTGTGGCTGGCAAGTGTAGTCTAGGACTCGTGTTTCATCCCATTTAGAATTCGTCAGCAATGGGCACCTGCATCTCAGTGTTGATGTTCACACAAAAACTTGAACTCAGTTCGTTTCATGTCAAACATCATTGCTTTCATCACTTGGTTACTGAGTCCAGATAAACACATTTGTGCAATAGGTATGTGTATTATTCGAAGGTATTTTAATTCTCCCGTTCATTTGCTATGAATCAAAACTAACCAGCCATACGTGAATTCTGACCTGATTGTATTGATAGAGTAAGAGTGGTGAGCGTGGTGGAAGTTCGCATGAAACGCATTGAGTTTATACTCCACTATGAACATCAACATTGGGAATGAAGCACATTCAACTGACTTGACGCAAGTCACGGATTTAATTTGACAGCAACAATCCAAATTAAATCGTATCGTTGTATTAAGGCAATTCACTCAGTATATCTATTCGACAACAAACAGTGATCAATGCTAACCCATAACAAATCAGTAGGAAACTACAAATACTCTTAAACTGTATTGTAATATTATGTAAATGAACAGTATGAGTGACGTTGGTCTATTGCAATTGTTTTAATGCAGACTCTTATAACAAGTTCCAGATTAGAACATTGTAATTGTTTGAATCACAATCATCTGATCATTACAAATATAGTTTGATCTATTATGTATTGATCTCTCAAGGCGTATTCCACCATTGATTGACTACATTATAAGAACTTGTGTTTACTCTTTGATGATGGTACGATTTTCAATTTACTAATGATATATGTACATCGTTAAATGAGTTACCTTAGCATTCCAAAATAATATGAAGACAAACACTAAGATACATGTGAATCAATCTGATAGGTGATCATATTCAAGTTGAAATGCATGTCTTCATTTTCAATGCTTGCCAGAATCTAGCTATACCAAGACTTAATCAGCTACTGTTTATTTGTTACATTGAATCAACTTGATTCATTTATTTATCATTTACTAATAGAATCATTAACAATAACCCTGACGAAAATGTTTTCGTGTCTAACAGTTAATATTAGATGGTACAATTTTTGATTTACCAAACCATATAACCTGATCTTCTTTACCTATTGAATGATTGTATTTCTTTGTAATGTAATATCCACTTAATTCCTCTACTCGTTATATGATCTATCTGCTATTACTGAAGAGTTTGTAAATGATGTTATGACATCATTTGGGATTATATATTTCAATTGGAATGGTTATTTTTGTGGAGATTGGTTAATTATTTGATTGAACATGTCACAGATTGATGTTGGCAGGATATCATTCAAAACCAGGGAGCACTGCACAGCTGTTTTGTTCTAGTGTGGAAACTCCTCAGCAGTGCGCATTCCAGTTTCCGTACCAGGGGACTTCAGGTTGACGGCGAACGCCTAACCATCTGCACCACTAGGTCGGCATCCAATGACAGAATCCCCACTTCTACACAAGAACGAAACAGTTGTCCAGTCCTCCCTGGTGTTTTTAATGGTACCCTGCCAACATCAATCTGTGACATATTTAATCAATTAATTATATATATTTGTTTGCATAAGTATTTATAATAGGAAGATGGTAATGCAGTAGTAATCATCTGTTTGTTATTAAGAAAAATGTTCAATTTTGGTTACGTAATAAAAGGAATCAACTAGAACCGATATCTCATTTTGTAGCCTTTGCATGAATCCAGAAAATTCTTTCACATTTACCAATTGACATCACCTATAGTATAGGCTAAATATTATTCTAACAACTATAGGATACAAATATTATCTTACTATATGTATGTGAAATGTGGCTGTCAAGAATAGATACCATTCGTAAGTTAATTCTTATTGTTGGGACCATGCAGTAAGTAACGAGGTAATTGGATGCAGAATGCTATGGAAAGATGGTAAATCAGTTGTCGCTGTAATGAATCTTAATCTACTGAGGTAATTAAAATTTGTATTATGCTTTCCTCAAGGCATAATGTTATTTGATGTTGGAGAATGGCTAGGAGAAGCTAAAGTCAGTCAATCCGTAACGTGCCACCATTTCATAAAATCACTGTCTATTGGTCTGAGGCTTGCTGGTCGATGCAGACTATTTGGTTGTGAACCATACGACTTTCGTAACAAATGGTTGTGTACCATGGTTTTTGTTGCTAGGAATCGGTTTAATTTTAACTAGTGGATTTAGTTCTCACTTTCCTTTATATCCCAGATATTTTTGTTCTCGTAAGTAAATTCTTGCTTTTTGTATCATATTACTTATCTCTATACTTTTTCATTATGGATGTAACTATTTATTATACTGCATAGGTACTTCTTTCAGTGTTCTAATGAAGTGTGGTAGCTTACAACAATGGACATGCATGCTATATTCTACGTTGAAATTAACTGACTGAAATGCACTTAAAAGGATACCAATTAGTAAATTCAATAGATCCATTCAATTTATAACAGTTATTTACAAAACAAGAGGTATCATTGTGAATTTGAAAATTTTCATTATTGATATTCAGCACTGAAAATAATCAGTCTCCTTGACAGTAAATGTACATTAAGCTAGTTGTCCTGATCTAGTGTTATGTTATACGTTTCCGATAACATGTAATAAACCTCTAATAGTGTAATCCAGTAAGAGAATCTCGATAGATTTTGAACTTAATGATTAAGGTATAAGGCTTAGATATATGGATGAATCTTTCGTCATTACTAAAAAGAAAAAGAACGTTTCTGATGACTTTTTCAAACTTGATTACTACAATATCATCTCAAATAAAAGTCACTGTCGAAACTGAAAACGAATACATTAATTTACCGTTCTAAAACCGTTTTGTAAAACGAAATTCAAATGGAACTCTTAATCTAACCATCTATCGAAAACCGACACATTCTAATTGTTATAGTGACTTCAATTCAGTACATTCGTTTAATGCAAAGATTTCACTAACTTTAAATCATTTCAGAGGAGTTGTTAAGTCAGATGAAGATAGACAACGAGAATTTACGAATATTATGAACATATTACAATTTAATAATTTTCCCATTAATATTATTAAAAATAACCAAAAGCTGAGCTATCTATTATTAATTAATAAGAATTAATCAAGAGGTATGTTCTAGATTAGTACTGTCGTTCTATCTAATTGCCATGAAACGACGGAAGAACTACAAAGAATTTCAAAGCAACATTATATTCAAGTATTCTACAAAACAATCAAATCACTTAAAGATGTTTTGATAAAAACGGGAACAAAGATCCCACCTTCACCTCTATAATAAACTGGGTCTACAGATTAGATTGTATCAATTGTGATGCCTTCTACATTGGTGGGTCTTCTCGAAAAATCATGACTCGTGCCAAAGAACCTGATAATTCTGTAGTACTCGATAGGGTATAAATCAAATCAGCAATAGCAGTGAATGCTATTTATAACAGCTACAAAATAGACATAAATAATGTCAAAATCATTCAGAAAAGATTTTTGAACTACAAAGAAAGGCGTGTATAGCTAAAGCTTAATCTATCTACTCAAACAGCCACAATTAAATTGGTCAAGCGTTTAACCAAACCATCTTTCTTACCTGACACTACATTTTTCATTCGCACAGACAATTGATAGACTTTCAAAAGCACGCATGAACATGATTCATTATAGAACATCTTGAAGTAGATTAACATAACTTCAACATATTCAGATTAATAATTCGATTGTATTAATCTTTCTGGTTCCATTGTATTATTTTAGCGTAATTAGGTTATTAATTTATTTATTCTCTGAGGAAGCGGTTAACATTAAGTCGAAGAAACGTCACATTGGATTATAACAAATATATACTACATAATTTTATAATTAATGATTACACTAGATTCTACTAATATTCGTACACTAAGTAAACTGTAAATAAACTATAATAGGAGTGGGTACACCTTCTTTTTAAAGGAAAACAATATTGGTTTTTATTTTGATTAAATATGTCACAGATTCATGTTTTGGCAGGGTACCATTCAAAACCAGGGAGCATTGGACAACTGGTTCGTTCTAGTGTGGAACTCCTCAGCAGTGCGCACCCCAGAATTCGCACCAACGGGCTTCCAGTTGACCGCAAACACCTAACCATCTGCACCACTAGGTCGGCATCCAATAATAGAATTCCCACTTCTATCAGTTTGTGATATATAGCGCGAGGATCAATGGTACCCTGCCAACATCAGTCTGTGGCATATTCAATCAAAATAAATAACCAATCTTCACAAAAATAACCATCCCAATATTGTTTTCACACAAACTGTTGGTAGATATTAAGGGAGAAATAACTAACAGAGTTGATTAGGTAATGAAAATTATCAGTCTGTATCTATCTAACTATCTACATCTATTTAACTTCAGATAAATCAGTATTTGGTAGCTACTATTTATATTCATTTTGAATTGTTTATGACCAGTTTACTGTTATAAGTTTTTCTCATTAGATAATGCATTTTCCCATTCCTTCGTACACAAATCTCACTTTTAATTTTGATTAAAACACATTAAAATTATACACGGAAGAAAAGGTTCTAATTAGAATGTATTTAGATCTTCTCGTTGATTTGTTATGGACTGAATTTGATCAATCTCTATTGCTATATGCGTATCCTAAGCTATAGTTCAAAAATGTTAACGAAGTTAGATTTAAATATATTTCAGTTATATATACATACCCAATGCATAAGCATGGCTGTCTGAACTCATTAGTCTAGTAGTGAATGAGATGGCAATCTGCACAAAACAAACTGAGTTCGAGTCTAGATGTGAACATCAACACTTGGATGCAGGTATATCTAGTTGACAAGTCCCAAATAAGACGAAATGCTCGTCCTGGGCTCCATTCGCCAGTCACAATCCAACTTAAATAATAGTAGTTAACAGTGTAATCCATAAACTTTAATTATGTAATAATTCTTTATTATGATCATATCATTTCATTTAGTTACATATCACACTAATTCGATTAAATAAAGTAATGATATCAAGGTGATTTAAAGATCAGACCACTAGTGTCTGTTTGACCTTTCATGCATAACATTTGAGTATCCATTAAATGTTTTTCAAAAAAAAAAAAAGCGAAATAGTGTTGTTATGTAAACATTAAAATGTATAAAGACTATAATCAAAGTGATAGATAAATAGTCTAATATGAAATGATAAGTAAAAAAAAACATACCTGGATACAACATGAAAGAAAATAACTAATCACGTAATATGTAGTATTATTCGTAAACTTGGACAATTACACTAGAATGTTTATGTATTCAATGTTCAATTGAATCTGACTTTTAAGATAGAATGGATAAAATAATCATTTAAACAAATAAATAAATTGATATGTTTTGTAGAAATTTGTTATATAATTTTTAGTGATTGAATTCGTTACCAAATTGATGTTTGTAGGGTAACATTAAGAAAAAAAGAGTGCTAAACAGTTATTTCAACTCCATAGGAGTGCTTACACTAGTCTCTTCTCCAGAAGCCTCAAGTTGAGGAAGGCTTAACTCTTTGCATCATTGGGTCTGCTAACATCCAATGGTTGAAAACCCACTTCCATCAATTCTGAATGTAACGTGACGTTCATCCACTGTCGTTGGTGATAATTGTATGATAAAAGTAGGAATTCTACTACCAGATGTCAGCCGGCTCAGTGATGCATAAATTGGGCATTCATCAGCCTTTGGTTTTTGTGCTAAAATCCCAAGGTGAACAATCCCATACTAGGATGAAACAGTTGTCCAATAGTCGCCGTTTTTTTCATTGGTATCCTACTAACATAAATCTGTGAGGAATTCTATCAACTAAAATTTTACCTATAATTAGAACCATTGGATAAATTTCATAAACCGATAATTATGATGACTGATAAAAGTCGAACCATTGAGTAACTTTATTAAAACAAAGTAATCGGTAATATGTTCCATATAATAGTAGACTTATTAATACTTATTGTTATGGTCAATGTTAGCCTAATTGTTAATAACCATAAGGTAGATGATAATGATAAGTTGATTTTTTGCTAGTCAAAAGTTGCCGTGGAGTCGCTAACTGTATTCCATCTCTTCTATTCACACTAATTTCTTAGTCTACATGTAAATAAATTCAACTGCTAATCTTTCCTTATACGCAGTGCAACCTCTCTGAAGTATTGTAGCTCAATCAAAATTAATTGTATATCTTGATTTGAAAGAGTGAAATACAATCTCCGATATATTTTGAAGTCATCTTAGATATTCTGATGATTTACTAACATGTTTCATACATAGATTTAGCTTCTTTGACCTAACACACATCTTTCTGGATGTTTCTCCCACATAAATTGCATTACACTCACTAAACTTGATTTCGTAGACATAGTTTTGTTGTCTGTTTCTGTGTCTTATCTTTAAATTTCATAAAAATTGATCTTATGGTCTCACGTACTTGAAAAAGAATTTTAATATTGTGTTGGTTAGGCATCCTATTGATTTTTTTCGATGTTTCTTTACGGTATGGGGATCACTACAGTGCTTGTCCATTTTCTTGATATATGCATTGATTTACTCTACTTCTCGTTGCTAAAAATCTCTTTTAAAGAAATTTCTAGGGTAGTTATTGGCTTTAAGTGTTACTGGGATTATGTTTACCCTATTTTAATTCTTTACCGTTTCTGTGATAAGATTAGCTGATTAAAAGCATACCGATTCAGTGCATTATGATTCCAAAACGTATTCCATCATCCCATTGGTGATGTTTTCGACTGAAATTAATCCATCTCTGTCACTATAAATTAATCCATCGAGCCATAAATGGTTTCATTACACCTTGATCAACAGAATTCTTAATAGCATAACAAAAGACTGAACAAGCATCAAATTGTTCACTGACCAATCAATGTATTTATCTCAACCCTACAGAAAGCAAATCCAAAACGTTCATTGGTAACGGTCATTGAAATTAGCTGATTTGAAATTGCATCCGCTAGGAACTATCCGATACCTCAATATATTATGTTCACCTTGCTGCCTATTGACAACTAGTATGAAAACTATGTCAAGCCGATTGTATCTAGACCAACTACCATCACAACATAGTATCTACGATGTCGAGTCACTAAGACTAGCAGTTACATTACAGTCTGATCGATTTATTTAGCACTATGAAAATATGGATAGAGAACTAATCAACTTCCAGCCGAGGAGGAAATTAGAAAATGACACTGGAGGTGGATTGGAAACACAGTGAGGAAACCATCAAACTGTGTCGCAAAACATGCACTAACTTGGAATCTTAAAGGCCAAAGAAACAGAGAAACACTCAGAAACACATTTTGTCTACAATCGGAGACAGACATGAAGAGAATGATGGGCACTTGGGAAGAGCTGGAAAGGAGAGGCAAAGACAGAGTTGATTGAAGAATGCTGGTGGACGGCCTATGCTTCACATGGGGTAATAAACATTGATTGATTGATGAAAATCTGGACAATTATCAAATTGGTCATTATTAAATGATTAATGAATGTTCCTCTAAGCTTAAAAGTGTGATCAGTATTTCAGTATGTATTTAAAGAATCAATGTCTGAATTTTCCGGTATTATTCTTGATTATGCATTTTATTTACTTCCTAACACCTTTGTAACAAATGTTAAGTGTAATGAATGCATTCATAATGTATTTTCTAATAATGTACCTTTATTTGATCTTACATGTTGCTACCCTATTGCATCAGTTCGATCAAGTTTAGAAATTGGTTTGTTTACTTGCCATCTTGATTGTTTATTGAAGCATTGACGAAACTAAACAGTTTCTTCAAATTAATTTAGAATAATCATGAAGTCTACATTTGTTAAGCATTGTAAGGTGACCAATTTAATGCTTGTCGAGTTCATTATAATGTTGATCAACCTGGTTGTGATTAGATATTACTGGCAGAAAGTAGAGATTGGACGTTTGTTTTTCTCTGGTGGTGATGGTGGGGAGTCATTCTAGGTCCAAGGTTTCCTCCCAATTATAGCTAACTCTATATAGTTCCAGTGATATTGAGTCACTTAGACAAATGACTACATCGGAACTAGATCAATAGAATTCAGTCAGCACCACCAATAATTTGAAAAATATAAAATTGGTCACTGCATAGTGGTCAACCAATAATTACATCCCAGTCCTTCAGGGGATTAGTCACGATCCTCATAGCTTAGTTGTAACGATAGAAGACTATGAAAACTATAGACTTAGGATTGTCTTCCTGGGAGCCTACATTTTCCCAAAGATTTAAGATACATTTTGCTGATGAGTGAAGCTTAGGTACACGGTTTTATGAGAAATACCTCACAAGAGATAACCTAATAAAAATTAAGTAGTCAGTAGTGTTAAGTGACATATTTCTGATTATCATATTCAATAAAACTATCAACTTCTACTTCAAACACATCAAATCAAGGTTTGTTATTTTCACGTATCTTATTTTCATGCTGACTGTTTCCATTTGTTGCCTACTGAATATGTGGCTTAATATCTTTACTATGGACTTAGTGATTACATTTAGACTAAGATGGCATTCTTCCAGTAATTTTCTGACCTTTATGAAATTCTGTTGGCTCAAGATTTTCATCCTTCTTTTCTAACATCATCTTTATATTCAACAAAGTGAAAGTTTACAACAGACAAAAAATCAATTTGATACACTAACATTACCTACTTAATAACTTAAACTACTTAATAGTTATCTCTAAATTTCTCTTTCAGTTGGGATGGCTATTTTTTGGAGACTGGTGTCTTCGTTGATTGAATATGTCACAGAAAGATGGTACAGAATCTGGGGTACGCACTGCTGAAAAGTTCCAATTACGGTTCCACAGTGCTCCCTGACTTTCAATGATATCTGGTCAATATCATTCTGTGACATATTCAATCAAATAAACAACCAATTTCTAAAAAAAATAATCATATCAACTGAATTATAATATTCAGCTCACTGGTGGCTATATTTAGGATATTCCTGAAGCTCTAGTGAGAGGTTGTAACTGGTGGAATTTAGACTTGTCGAGAGTGAAACAATTATCATCAGTGACGATTGTTGACCATCACTCTACTTATTGCATAGTTCTCAGAAGTAATTGTGATTAGCACTTAATGATATACAAGTTCTTTGAATGAAATCTTTAATGTTGCTTATATTAATCACTTGATCATAATTTTGAACAGCATTTATCACTGAAATTATATTGGATACTTTTCAGACAAACAATTCAATGTTTTATATTGAGTATCCAAATGTACCGCTTATCATTTCAAACACTAATGCGTTAGACATACAATTATTGAATTTCGAATAGAAGAAAGACTTTGTTCTAGATTTCATTTAAAATTTCTGTTTAATTCATGTAAAAGGTAAACAAATCAAAAACCTGTTCGAAACATTATCTGTTATCATTAATGATAGTTTGACTTAGAAGACAATTCATCATTGAATTATTTAAAGGCTATTTCAATACAAACCAACGATTATAACAGTAAAGTTAACTGTAACACAGGATTCGACAAATACTTCTGCTGAAAATTTAATGGATTATATTTTCAAATTGAGGTAATTTTATGGAGAGGGGTATTAAGTTGTTTATGATGGTTGTTGGTGATGGTTGAGTACACCTAAAAGCGGGGAGCACCAGACATCGGTTTAGTCTCAGTACGGGACTCCTCAGTGGTTGTGTATACTCTGTGGACAACTGAGTCAACTGAAGTCTAGTGGTATAATTCTTATTTCTATCAAAAAACTGATGTAGCGTGATAATCAGTTAATGCTACTGGTGACCCCCGGTCTAAATGCCGCCGGTCACAGCTTCCCACCAGAACTGTTTTATCAAATATATGATGTTCTCTTCTTGTCCTGACGAACATCTGTTCAGTTTTTAATTCTATGTCATAGTATAATAATGGTTAGTTAATATAATAATAGTATCACTATTTGTAATTTTAGGCTGCTCGAAGATGATGAAAATTTATATTGGGTAGAACTAATTCAATCTGTTCAAATGTTTTGTTTCTTGCTTCGTTTACATTTATGGGAAGAATATGTGTGTAACAAGTCGATCTTGAAACGAACTCAGAGAAGCATATAATACTACTATATTAGATTCTTCATTATTAACTTAATCCAAATTAATATTACGATGAAAATAGACTACTAAGGTTTACTATTACACTGCTTATATTCTAGTTCTACTGCTAAGGTGAAGCCTGTTATCTTGAGCGTACTGTAAGGCAAATGACCCAGAATATTTCGAAATATCATTATACCCGGATTAGTAAAGTGCAATTAAAGGCAAAGTTTCATTCTTATTAGTCAAGTTGATACGGATTAATAAGTCAGTATATATTCAGTATTTAAAGTAATATACCACTGTATCAGGCCCACAGACTTAATATTTCACTGCAAACGGTTAACTATTTGCGTCACTAGGCTGGCTGGCGTCCAATGATAGAATTTTCACTTCTGTCAGTTCTTACTACAGGGCTACGATCACCCAATTTGGCGGGAAATAATGACTAGTGCAGTTCAGATATGTCAGGATTGAAATGGTTATCATCACTCAAAACGGATGCCATATATCACAAATCGCGTAAAATAGGAATTTTACTATTGGACGCCGGCAGTCCTAGTAGTGCAGATGGTTTAGTGCTCAGCGTTAGATCTGAGTGCCTTGAGGTAAATTTCCTTGTGAAATCGAGGCTGGTCACTGTCACTCAGAACCCTAATAAGAGAATGAAACATCTGTTTAATGATCCCTAGTTTTCACTGTTACCCAACCAACATTACAACAAATACAATCAACTAAATACGTTTATATTTTTCGTCGATTATGAATTCACATAATGGTTTTTGTTAACACATTAAAAATATACATGTATCACCTATTGCGTTGTATGAAAATAGGCATATGGGCATACATCTGTTGATGATCAGTTCTATAAACTGAATGTTTCATTAAAATGGAAATAGAAAACATATTGCATTACAAAAGAAATAAAAAGATGAAGTAATTCTATTGAAAAATATGGTCTAATATTATTAGTTAGCATAAGCTTCATCAAGAAAACATGTTTTCAGTTATCATTGTATTTCATTATTTTATAACTTCATATACACAACTCTTTGTATTCATTTAAACAAAACAAACTAAATATTTGATTTTGAATATGACGCAACATTTTAACGTGAACTAGATAACTACTAAAAACCCAAAAAAAACACTAGATGAATGTTTTATCTTATTGTACAACTTCGCAGTAGTAGGCATCTACGAACTAATAGTGAAATTGTGACTGTTACCCTTGGATTTAACAGCAAACTCTTAAGTCATAGACTGTTTTTAACTACTGATACTTCTAGTTTAAGTCAATATATAGTGTTTACGCTACTTTATTCATTGCTATTGGCGAGTAACTACATTACACTAGATATGGTTGTAAACCGTTGTTAACGTCTCCTAATAAAACTCTGAAATTATATCCTAAAATTATCCACCAGTAAGCTAAGATTGATTGTAATTAGGTTTTGTGGAGATTGTAAATTGTATTGTTAAGGAATTCTCTACTAGGATGCAACAAAATCGCTGTGATTATTGGTTGTCAGTAGTTGTCTAACCAAAGTAAATTCATAACATCAAATTCCAAAACCCATATTTACTTCAATATCAAACCATAATAATTTGAGTTTGTTTGCTTTTCTTTAACTTCAGCTTGTGAACTATGATGTTGTATAACGTAAAATATAAAGAGAATTGAATTTACTCACAAAAATAAGTTTCGTTGAAAGGTTGTGTTGACACATGCATGGTATAACAGAGCTGTAAGTGAAGCTAAGTAAGGAAGCCTCCATTAACATGTTTCAAAAATCTAAGATTAGTTAACCTTAACGTATGACCAATTTAGTTACTTTAACAGGCACATAAACATAGAGTATGGGGAAAGTAATATGAAAGGGGGAATTGCCTACTCTTAGTTAAGTTATTGGCCATGTCTTTTATGTAGGATTAATAATCTAGTTGTGAAGTAAGTTCTCTTTAGAGTAGCTTTATGCCTACTTTTAACTATTCTTAAAACGTCATCGTTTTTACAGACATACAGGTTGCCTGTTTGAAATATTGGGTTGCCATTTTTATAAATATCTGAACAAGTTATCTTTTCGTTTTTTGTTTTGTTTTAATTGCTACATCATGCCTTAAAATTGTACTGTGTATTTACATACCTACATAAAATGTGTACAACTTATCCTGAGGGATTTAGTGAGATCTAAACAAAGACATTACAGTGGCTCTCAACACGCGTTAAGAAAGATCAATATTCATCAGTCATCTATTCCTGAGTTCGTCAGTCTTAAATGAAGATCTCTTATTGGCAAAATGAACTACTTACAATTTCTCTAAACAAATACTGTAACTGTGGTTTATTCACAGTTCAAGAATCTTGGCTACATAACCTGTATGATGACAATTTGGTATCGCTGAAAGATTTACAGATTTTTTGTTAGGATCATTCTATCGTTTTGAAATGGTGTAATGGTTGTGTTGCTACTTTCGTAAACTGGAACTGGTGTTTATATGGAAAAAGAGTATCGTACTGAAACACTGTGTTCTGAAAATTCATATTGTACTGAACATACCAATGAATAAAGCTATTACTATGGACAAAGATGGGATTTATACCAACATTTAATTGCATCATCTGTTTTTCGTGTCTTACCAAAAAATTGCAACTCGTTGTTAGTATTTCACAATAAACTGTATACCACTGTAGATCATATTAATAAGTTTCAAAAGTACGGATATATGATGTTTATCGTTATGTACAATTAATGTGTTATCAACATACCTTTAGTATTCCATCATTCTATTAATTGCTTGTATTAGTGCCATTTCTTCCGAATAACCAATCTGTCAAAGCACATTTGAATAAACAAGGAAAGTTTATTGGAAGATCAATTAAACATTTTAACTACATTAATATAATTATTAAACAAATTTATATTTTACAATCTTCTTTAAAATGATAAGACGTTAGACGTGTAAGACGCTAACAATCATTAATTACTGTGAATCATAAGTCCAGAGTTTCTGTTGATTACATTTTCAGAGACTAACATAGTACGTTGAGATCTAGTTGGCAAAATTTGACCACTACAAGAGAATAGACATTTTTGTCATTGATTGTTATTCAGTAATTAATCAATGTAAATAATCCATGCATTGACAAATGGGGTACTCGGATTTCAATCAACTCTCTCCTCCCTGTGTAACACATCAATTCCTGCATGTCTGTATGTAAGCCTTAATCATACCATCTAAAAGTTTGTGAAACTTGAGTCAATCAGCAATTTACCTTGGCAACTACCTTTAACCACTTAACAAAAATGAAGTTATCTATTTTTTTTAAATTCATTCACTTAACAAAACAATTCTCATGACAACTATGTTTAATATTTTCAAGATGGAATTCAAAAAACGACCGAAACTTCCAAATATTCATTAATTGACTTTAATTAAATGCTACGTTAAATGTAATATGTAATGTACATTTAGGAGATACAGTCAAATCTTCATGATTACATCATTCAATATAGTCTTACTAATCATTGTTCTGCAATATTGTTCATTATAATTTGGATATACTTCATTATCTTAGTAACAAAAATAACACATTACCATAGAAATAACAAAATATAACAAAAAATATTTTAAAAGAAAACATAATTTTTATGAACATTGAAAAATATGAAAAAGTATAGTATGAACATTGAAATAAGAAAAGAATAATTCAATGCAATCAAGATATACAGTTGAGTGATGTGTATGCGAAAAGAAATAAGATTATAAGAGAGAAAAAAAGAAAAGAAAACTAGAAAGAAATGATTTAAACAGACAAGAGTTTTTGGACATGAGTCTTATAGCTGGGTCATTCATTATTCAGGTTATACTATACCACCTGTTCAATAACAACAACAACAACAACAACAAATTTACACTTATATCCATGTACTGTATAGTAGATTGGTAAACATTCAGTTGTCTGTTGAATTCATTTCATAGTCGGTAACTAAAGAATTGATGATATATTCTAGTTGATTGAATGAATCACAGACTGATGTTGGTAGGGTACCGTTGAAAACCAAGGAGAACTGGATAACTGTTTCGTTCTAGCTTGGCACTCCTAAGCAGTGTGCACCCCTTACCCAGATTCCGCACCATGGACTTTAGGTTGACGTCGGATGCCTAAGCCTTTATACCAGTGGGTCAGCATCCAATAATAGAATTCCCACTTCCATCAATTTGTGATATATAGCTCGATGATTATCCATCGTGATAACTATCTCGCTCCTGATAAGTCTGAACTTAACCAGTCATCAGTTGATGATATCGTTGAATTGCCTATTTTACTTAGTTTTTCAACGGGTTGAATACATTGAATGTAAATAGCAATAAGAACAAAAGAAAAATCTCTGCAGATTACATTTATCTCATTTTCAATTGTTCACATCAATAATGAAAGTAATCAAAACATTTTAATAGATGAAACGAGAATTAGATTATTGAAAATTTTTAATCTTATTAAAAGAATGAAAGTAACTATTACTTATTGCTTCTTCATGTGATTGAATAATTTTACTTCTTGAGATGGAATTACATTAGTAGCACTCATAAAGACTTAAGAGTGTAACTATGAAGCAATCGTAACCATGTTATTCATCGTTTTAAAAAAAAAACATTTGGAACTATAATTTTACAAGTGACAAAAACAATGTAATATATGATCAAGCTGGACATTATTAAGTTCAGTACCTTTCTACGTTGATTGCTGCAGTTAGTGCAATGCAATTTATGTGGGAGAAACATCCAGATGTATGTTAGGTCAAAGAAACAAAATCTATGTTTGAAACATGTTAGTAGATCATCGGAATATCTAAGATGACTTAAAAATAGATCCGAGATCGCACTTCACTCCTTCAAACTTCGATGGAGCTACAATACTTCGGAGAGGTTTCACCGCGTATAAGGAAAGATTGGTAGTTGAATCTATTATTATATATGAACTAAAATATTATTGTGAATATAAGAGATGTAATACATTTAGCGACTCTACGGTAACTCTTGATTAATAAAATATTAACTTGATCGTCATCATCTACCTTATGGTTATTAACAATTAGGCTAACAACGATCACAACAATAAATATGAATAAGTCTACTATTATATGGAACATATCACCGGTTACTTTGTTTTAATAAAGTTACTCAAGTGTTCGACTTTTATCAATCGTCCGAATAGTCGGTATATAAAATTTACTAAAAAGATTTCAAGTATGTGTATAATTGTTTAACTATTACTACCCGATTAACAATCGCTTACATTGTATTGCATTAAATGTCAATTTGAAAACTGAATAAACGCCATAACATACACATTCATGTTACCTAGCTTCATTTTGTTAATAATTCTGATTTTGATTAATTTACCCTGAAGAAACTCAGACCAGTTCGTTGGATGGAATTTTACACACCGAGATTATTTTAAATATAATTTATGCTTATAATGTTATCACTTAACTTGGCGCCATATTTCTGTCAATGTATTCAATCATATGTTGATAAATTTTCATATACGTTAATTTCTGTTTGCCTAAAGAAAACATGTGATTGCTACCATACATCAGTATATTTAATCGTATAACTTTACTATTAAACTTTAAATCGACTTGCCTTTTTTTCTTAACCACTCAGATTTGTAACAGATCTACATGGCATTCCAGGACAATATTTAGGTCGGATCCTGATTGTAGCTAGCGATGTAGTTTAAAAAAGAAGTAATAAACAATATATAACTGAGAATATTTATTTGTAATTTAAACTACAAAGTAATTTTAAATTGGAATGTATTAGAAAATAATGAGGATTTAATGAGTATACTCACTTGAAATTATCAAGTTTCCACTATGAATAATTTGTAATTTTATAAGTGAGCAACTGTTGTTCAATTATTCTTTAATGTTCTGTATAGAATGTATATTCATATCTACAATTCATTGTCCAATATCATATGTTCATCAAAAATTGTTTATAGAATGATGAAAATTATTCATCGTAGACAATTGTCTTTTTAACAATGTTACTAACATTAGCTGTATAATTGTAGCCAAGTGGTGAATTTGATGGTGTTTGGCACTAAACGAAACGAGTTTGAATCTCGGTGTGAATAATAATACTGGAATGTAGATGCATTCAGCCGATGAGTTTCAAATAGGACAAAACATGTATCCTGCCAATCGTAATCCAACTTAAACAATTGTAAATACACTTGTGGAATTTTATTGTAGCATGTTGATATCAAATATCTTGTGAAGAATATGTAGTCAGCCAAGCGTAAATTTAATAAACAAACGATTGATAATTCATTTGAATTAGCTGACACATTACTCGATACTTATGTAACCACAAACAGAATGATATTATTAGATGTCTTTTATTGTTTTCACAAATTTCTGTCAAAGATAATTTGCCTCTTATACAACTGAATCTCAACAGAACGGTCTCAGTGTCGGTGTTACATAAACAACATTTGAAAGAATTACTTCTTTAAAACAATGATGAGTTTTATAGACAACTTAATGGAGTAAAAGTTGACTCATTACTTGACCCTACTCTATCTAACTTTTTCTTCACCTATACTAAAATCGCATAAATAATTGTCTACTGTCATCTTTACACAAGATATTTCAATGATGTTACCATAGCATACCGCTCTATGATATCTTCAAAGAGATTAAAGTTAACACTATTCTATTAAGTTCATAATAAAAGTAAAGTCAAACTCAAAATTTAATTTGTCGAACGACTTACTATAAAGATGATAGTTCGAAAGGATCACTCAATTAATATAAAGAAAACGAAGCTTGATTACCTTGTATATAAATGTTCTTCGTTTAGTCCTTCTTACTAGGATGAGTAATGTAAACTGATAGCTAGAATATGATCAACAACTGTCAAGAGTTATAAAACCATAACCTTTATCACAACCTAATCATTGATCAGTATTAATACTAATTTAGTTTATTTCATTTAAACAAAAGTTAAACACAAAGCCTAAATGTCTACTTTCTATTTCCTTCACTAGAATCAAAAGACTATTCAATACATACTGTTCTTCAAAAGTTGTCTTAACGAAGTTAGTCTGTGGCATAAATCAGCTAACGTCTTAGTTCTTTCTAGTAACCGTAGCCATAACTTTATTACATTGTATCTTCCAATTTAAAACGCTCCTTCTTATGAGTAGCTAAGTTAGTAGATTTTACTGATTTAAATAAGGTGAAATGGAAATGTTTATTGAATTTTTTTTTAGAAAGCTGAAGACTATATCAGAAAAGTAATTGATACATTTTCAACTATCTTGGTAACCGAAGCAAATTAAGTATTTTGATCTTTTACTTCACTTTTTTTTCATTTAATGCTTTGATTGCCTTTTATGATAAAGACAAACCCTACATGCCCTTCCTTTTTGTCATGTGTTTCTTAATCTGTCCTTAAAAAACTCGTATTAAGATTTCTGTAACTTTTACTTTAAGTAATTATAAAGTGCCTTACCCCCTCCTTTCAAACTTTAACTCATTATTTCGTGTACTTTCTCATCAGTTATTCACTTATTGCTTGCATTTGTCACAAAATGATCCAGATTAGATACTATTGAAAACCAGTGAGCATTAGGCAGCAGTTGTTTCCTAGTACTGGACACTTCATCAGTGCTTACTATCGACAAATAGAGAATCGAATATAGAACCAATGGGTTTGTCGAAGAACGTTTAAGTACCAGCATCACTTCACCAGTGTACAGAGAAAGAATTCCTGCTCTAATTAATAAAGAAAATAACGCGACGATTAGTATTTACCTAATGTTATTAACAGTTATGCGTTCGCCAAGAAGCCTGAAGATCATTCTTCGACGACGCATGTCACTGTTTGCACCCACACTAGGATAAAACAAATATCTAGTGTTCACTTGTTTTCAGTCGTGCTAAACCAACGTCAATTTGCGACGAATACAAACAACAAATGAAGTAGCTATCTGAAAAATATCACCTTAACACAGTTTGGTCATTTATTGATAAATAATCCATTTATTTAAACTTTATGTAAACTATTCGAAAGAATACAGCATTAATCACTCGTTTGTAGATAACGAGAAAGTAAAGAAATACTTAATAAACCTTGTGTATCCTGTTAATGTTGATATTTTTGGACGGAGAACATTATATATAGGAGACAACTGATAGTAGTATCATCTTTTAATAGTCAATTATCTAATGTAATTCTCACTATCTTCCTCTTTCAGATTATCCCATATAATTGATAAACATTGTATTAAATATGATATTTACTGGGTTTACATGAATGACTGTCGAGTTGTACTTCCTCATTTTTGCAGCTGTTTGATTGGTCTTCCCACTATCCCACATTGTCCGAATATTCCACGTACCTATAAAAATTTTTGTCATGGTTGTTAGAAGAGGCATCGGCCTCATGACTTTAGAAGGATTTCGGCTTTCACCATGAGGTATCATTATCATTTCTTGCACTTCCAGGGCAGAGTTTAAATGGTTTAGCTTGTTTAATGTGGTTGGCGTTTTTTTTAGCAAGCTTTAGTTGTACATAATGGGAACGCTAGCCCCATGCCCAACCCTCCTCCTTTACCCGGCCTTGGGACAGGCAGTAACCCTAAAAGAGGTACAGGCGGAGTTAACTATGATATAACCCATGTTATTTAAAACTTATCATACATTATGTCATACAATTACAATATCCTATGGTTGGGAAAACATTATTATTCTACGTTTAAAGATAGTGAAGAGTGAGCGAAAAAATAAAATGTTATGACTAGTATTTTATGAAATCAGGTAGACTATATGTTTTCTTCAGATCTATGATGTAATCTAATATACATATCAAGCGTTGTTTATAACTTTGTTATTATGATTCAATCACTGGTATAAGTGGATAGAAATGGCAGATAAAAATCTTTTCGGTAGACCACTATTCATATATTACATATTAACAGTAATAATAATAATAATAATAATAATAATAATAATAGTGTCTTGGCATAATGTCGGATAGACTTTTTACAGAAATTCTATAAAAGGAATCGTTATCGTTTTCGGGAAGAAAATTTCAGACTATCAAATCAACTAGAGTTTTTAGTGCTTACATGATTGCTTTAACTGATTATTTGAAACAGGATCAAAAGAAAGTAAATATGGTTAAGTTTTAATCTTAATGTACCCAATTCAAGCATAATGACGTATATTACTTATAAGGTAAAAAGTAATGTCAACCAAACTATTGCATGTACGGTTTCTGATAAATGTATCGTTTAATTACCTTAATAGGATTACGTAATATGTACATGTATATATATTGGTGTTTTGAAACCTGTATCACTATCATTTTAGTGTACAGGGATGAGAATAATTTATTACTAATAGAGTCAATCTTTTCTTGAGTATGTTATTCATAATCAATCAATTCATCATTTGAACTGTACTTTTTGTTTTCAGAAAGAATCTTCTTAGTTAGTCACAAACTATCTACATGATTTTATGTTACTCTTAGATTGCGTAATAATAACTCTGTAATAACTGCTATAAAGAGACTTTTCTTCATTAATCACTATGTTAAATTGTTAAATTTAGTATCCGATTAACCATTCAAATATTTACATCATTTACAAATTCGTTGACCACCCTGAATTATTATCATCGACGCGGATATTATGATTATTTCTCTACTTTATGGTTTTACATCTTGGTTGATGACCGAGAAGCATCGAACTTTTATTACACACTAAGTAAGAAACTCATTAGCATTTCTATTTCAACACCTAAGTTCTAACAAAGAATCTACAAAACTCTTAGTAAACTACTGTGCTTTGGACAAAACATGATATATAAAGTATTGTTTGAGTTGGATTTTGACTGACAAATAGAATCAAAGGCGTGTGTTTCGTCGTCTTTGGGAACCGGTGTGAACATCAAAAGTGAAATGTAGGTACATCTAACCGACGAGTCTTAAATAGGACGAAAGTTGTATCAGGGATTCCACTTACCAGTTGCAATCCAACTCAAACAATACTTATGTACCGACACTATATTAAGACAATTCACTCATGAAGCACATATAGCAACAGAAACTGATCGATTTCATAACATGATAAATCATTGGGAAGATCCAAATACATTCTAATTATATGACATATAATACTTAATCATTTCAGTCCTGAGATAAATATACACATCAGCGACAATGGGCAGTGACTGGGTAAAGTTGTTAACGTGAATAATTACATTCCAACTCTATGGCTTGAACGCTAATAATCAAACTGTCATATAATGCTACCCAGCTTTTATATCAGTTTATGATATAAAACTACATATCAGCTAATATCCAAACTAAAAATTCAACCAACTAATATTGAGCTGATATGTTTTGCAAAGACTGTTCATGAATCATAGTTTTACGTTGGCTAAACAACTATCGAAAGCTACCGATCATTAAATCTATGTATCATTCGAATTCGTTAAACATCAACCAAGTTTTCCAGTAAGTTTGATAGGGACTTTTATATCATGTGACAATAGTGTTGTAGTTGATCATTTAATTTAAGATCGAATCTCCAGTTAATTTATAATTTCACCAACATGAATCGTATATATCAAATAGTTTAATATCTTTTCTACTTTTATTTACTATTGTTTAGTTCTATACAGCTTGATAAAATTTCGAATGCATGTTCTTATCTAACCGATGTATTTTGCTTTTATACAAATTGAGAGAGGCTTGAAAGGGTTATCAAGTAGATAAATATGAATCAGTATATAATTGTATATACTTCAAAGTATAAACATACTATATCTAACTTGTTTTACTGATTGTCATTTCTAAGGTATGTCCATTATTGCCATATGTTATATTATGTTGAATATTAATGAAGTTCATGACATCTACTGTAATAAATTCCTCACATAAAATCCATTTGATATTAATATAATTGTTGATAAGACAATAATAAGTAGGTAATGCATAACTTATGAAAAGCATTGCGTAACATAAAGTAGACTTTAATTTAAGCGATTTGGCAGTTAGATGATACGTTATGCCACAGTTCAACACACATAGTCGGTAAGATTATTCGGGATGACTTTATCATTCAGCTCATATTTTGTATTCAGAATTTTAAAAAAGAAAGAACAAGTAATGCTTCATTTTGTTTTATTTGGATCTCTTCAGCTGCTGTCTACAACGTCTAATACTTCAAAATTATAACACAAACAGTGCATTTGAAAAAATTCATTTGATGTCATTAGATTGTTATGCCACATTCTGCTTGAATTCAACAACTTTCCTTTTTAACTTATTATGCTTTAGCCACTTGGTTTTCTTCTGTGTAATCACTAACGGTTGTTCATTACGTAATCACCTATTTCTTGCCCTCTAAATCTCTGTTACTAATAAAATTCTGCAAAATGTTCTCTTAACATTTAATTATAATGTTTTATTTCTTCAGATAACTATGCAATTTTCTGTTACATTATTCTAATATGAAATGTCAACAGTAATCTTCAACCAGATTCCGTTCTGTACGTATGTTCAAACGTCTTTATGATATTGTTGTATTATAGGTTGTAGGCGGCAGTTTAATAGAGCCAAGTAAAATAAAATGAATTATTTTATTTTGTCTAACTAATTGTTCATTTTTTTTCCAACTAACAAAAATAAACAACTTTATAAAAATGTACGTTTCTAAATCAAAGAAACTGCAATGACAATTAGACTGTATTTAGATAAAGGCACATCCAGCTGACGAGATCCATATAGGACGAAATTCACTTCCCGAGTTTCATTCACCAGCCACAATCCAACTCAAACAAAGCATAATAATGTTAAAGAGTTATTGGTTATCTTCCAACTGAAGTTATTCAAGAAACGTGTTAAAATAAATTTCAAACTATTAGCTAATAAAAATGTGATCAACAGTTTAGTGACAACATAAACTAATATGAAAATATATAATTGAAATGTATTTAAACTTTTCATTCCCCGTTGAAATATGTGCATCCTGAGTGGATTGTCTAAAGCAATACTTGTGAAATATCCCCATATCGAGGCAATTCGCCCAGAACTCCACACTATAACAAATTAACGGGAAGATAGAAATACATCCTAATCATATAAACATACTTGTTTCACAAGTATGATTTTTTGTACTTAGTAGTCTAGTGATGAACGCGGTGGAGTTCAACACGAACCAAATTGAGTTCCAGTCCCGATGTGAACATCAACACTTGTATGCAGGTACATTCAGCTGACAAGTTCTAAATCGGACGAAACGCGCTTCCTGAATTCCTCTTGTCAGCTATAATGTAACTCAAATAATATGAAAATAATATTAATCATGTAGATAATCACCTCCTCTCTCTCTCTCACATCGGAACACTAGAAAGAGTTAATGTTGCTATAAATAACAATAAATGTATCGTATTTCAAATTCCTTATTCACAAAATACAAAATCGTCAATATTATCTTATTGTTAACTTAAAAATACACTTTTATTATTCAATATGTTGTCAAGTTGTTTAAACATAATTAGAAAATAAACACTCTCGACCCAATATATTTCAACAGCATAGCAACATAACAGATAACTAATGTTAATAAAATGTTAAAAAGTATTTCATAAACTTAAGTTATCAAAAAAAAACTCAGGTACATTAAATTGTAGTTACAAATGCATTGTGTTCTAATTACACATATGTTTCTATAGCATAGATATAATTCAACTAGGCACATATGTTTAACTAATAACCCTTAAGGCTAAATATTGTAATGCACAGAATCCAGTTCATTAATGGATTTTCATACTAAATAAATAATTATTAGCTTAGATGTTGACATTTATCACAGATTTATGTTGGTTGATAACCAGTGAAAACTAGAAAATGCTAAATATCTGTTTTGTCTTATTGTGGGATTCTTCATCTACCCTCCATTCGGCAGGACTAAGGATTAGGGATGATGTCATGCGACTATTAGTTTGACCTTGACGTTGGCTATGAGAAAAATGGCCAATAAGAAAGCGGCTTAGGATAGAATAATAATAGTATTATTATTACTATTGTTAGAGAAAGCTGCCAAAATGAAGTATTATTCAAATGTATGCAATAATTCCATATGATTGATAATTTTTTCAAGATTAACTATGGATTCTAAACATTTAAAATCAAAGTAACTTCTGTAAAAATATTCATCACTGTGGCTATAAAGCACTTTCCATGAGTTCCAAGAGTTTTCCGTGAGTTTATATTTGTAAAGTTAGTTTTCTAATCTAGACCACCCAGGAATTCTTTCAACGTGTCCTATACCGAGATACCGACCCTAAATACTAATTATCTACTATAGACTTTAACATAAAGGCAAACTATAAATGCTGTATGGAGGCTGTTCTTGATTATATATAAGCTTTCTGGGGACCATTTCATCAGTCTCAAAACTTTTACTGATATCACCTATAGACATGTATTTTTAGTAGTATCTCCGAGTAAAACATCTTTGCACCACTGATAACACTAAATAAATATAACTTCACTAACATCTACTATGGCTGAATCTGCAGTTACAGGTGTCGCCAATGCCTACCTCATTACCAGGACCTTTATCTGCCGGTGGGAACTTTAAAAATGTATAAAGAATGAACCAAATTTGAATGATTTGTTTAGTCAATACATGTGACACTAAATTACTTGTTTATCACGCTTTCCGCAAACATCCAGTAAGGTGCATAAATTCACCAAATTCACATAAAAACGTTCTTCGAAGTAAAACTTACTTCTGAAAATAGTTGATAATAATGTTGTCGTCGCAATTAGTTAATATGCGATAAATCATCAACAATGTTAACTAAACTATCCTTGAAATAAAAGTCACCAGCTAATTGGCACCTCTATATTCTCTAGTCCTTCCCACTATTCAATTAGAGAATCTAACCTATGGTGAATGCTTAATGCTTAATTATGACGAGTATAAACAACTAAACTTAATACGTATCTCTATGAAATCATTCCAGTTCAATTAGATTAATTTAAAGATTTACTTTTTATGAAAAGATAAATTCTAAAGTAAGCATAATTTATTTTTATTTTTTCGAGTGTTCTACTGAGAGGATGATAATGTGCTTTATATAGTTGAAAGTAGTCAGCAGTAAACCTTGGTTGATCTAATTTCTGTACTAGTTTTCACTTTTGGGCTTATGGGAATTGATGTTCAGTTTGTGACTTTAACTTAGACTATAAAACTGTTCGGGTCACTAATGAAAACATCAGTTCTCTAGAGATTTTAAATGCTTCATGGTGACAAATATTTAATAGAATGTAATCTAGGTCAAACATGATATTCTATGGACTACCTTCAATCAACTAATAATACACTCAATCACGAGTTACAGAGACTGAGTAAATCAATTCATCTTGATTAATAAAATATGGTCGACACAGGACTAAACAGGGTTCACATGATTACTCCTTATTTGATTGATCAGTGTCACTATGACGTGTATTCAGAAGGAAACAACGGAAATAAACATCAGTAAAGCAGAAAAGTTATTGCATAGCTTAAAATTTAAGGGATGAATTAGACATTTTTCTGCATTACTTACATTTTTAAACGAAACTTATTCACAACTACTGTTAATCATTACCTTGTAGTGTAGATGGAACATCCATCTCTCAACAGAAAACTGAGTTTATTTAGCAGCAGTCATTTCATTACCAACCTATAGTTAAGCAACATCGGTTGTGAATATAAAAGATATGCGTAGATTTCAGTTATTTGATAATAGAAGTTTCAAAGTACGTCAATATACTATGGTGTGACAAAGTAAGTAATATTGATGCTTAACAGACAGTACTAAGAAAAAATGACAAATTACTGGATAAGTTTGTGAATCTTATTCGACTGATGCGGTTGGTACGTGTATTACTTATGCCAAAACACCACCTGCCTCATTGTGTAATCACCGGTGGCGTATTTAAAGAATGGAGAAAGGCTGCCAAACTTAAATATAGCATCACTTCATAAAGTCTTTGACTGTTGGTCGAAGCCACTATCGTATACGGAGACTACCTGGTTGGAGTCAACATGGTATTCGCTATTAGTGGCTGCATACACTAGGTAACGTGTTCCAGAATTGATCAAGGTGGGTCTAGTGCTTTCATCCGTTAACATGTTTTAAATCTTAAGCTTCATTATTTTCGTACACACTTGTGATTTGTTCACCACATCCAACTTATTTTTATGTTAACCCCGTAGATCTGATCCCTTTGTTATAATGCAGTATGGCATCTTAGATTTATGTGCACATGTGCAAATTATTAAAGTGTCCCAAACTAAATAGGTTTGTAATTTATCTTGATTCTCAACAGTCAACCAAATAAAATAGTTCAATTACTCGATACAGATAATTGAACTTGAGTTGTGACTTGTAAGTGGAATTCAGAAAGAGCATTTAATTCTAAATGAAACTAGTTAGCTGAATATGCATGCCATATTGCAGTGTTGATTTTCATACAGTGAAACTTAATCACTCCATTCATCTAAAATGCTACAGTGTTTACGACTACGGCATTGAGTTCATCAAAGCAAACTTCCAAAACAGATGTGTATACATAGTTTGAAAGTGCTCATAACTTTCTGTTGATGTTATTATACATTGAAATAGGTCAGTTTCTGTTACCAGCCACAAGTGAATTTTATTCACACATGTAAAATACCACTGTATCTGGGCCATCCTCTGAATATCCATTAGTGACAACAAAGACAATTGACTACAGTTTATTAACAAAATCAATGAAAAAATATGTTAATCTAAGTAAATTTGGGTGTTGTGTATGTTACATATTATTGTTGGTTTAGCACCACTAAAACAAACCCAAATACTTTCATTTTCACAAACAATCTAAAACCAACCACAGTCCAATTACACATTTTAAAATTACATCAATTTGTAATATACAACAATCATCACTCATTATTATTCGTCATAACTCTATCACTCCCAAAATATGTAAACTCCACCAGTCACACCATTCTTCATTAGAATTTCATCAACATAATCAAGTTAATTACTAATGAGGTGACTAATGACAGTGAATTGAGATGTCGTTGGATTCAACTCACTTATGACTCACTGTCAATGAGAAGTTTCACATTGAAGAGTGAAGCAGCTATTCATTGATTTCAGAATTTTAAAGGTGACCACCTTTTCCCCCCCCCCAACCAACTAACATCATTCTGCCAAGAACATAAATCCACTTCCATACAACCAACTCTTTATTACTTTATAATTATACTTATTATTAATTGATTGTAATTGGATTTATAAATTGTATTGTTTTTCATGAAATGAATGAATATTTATATCACCTATGTAAACTGACAGATGATAAACCATTATGTAGTTAATGAAAAATAAGAGAAAGCAATAATTCATCTAGGTACTTTTTACAGAGTAATGTTTATTATCGTTGTATCTTCATTAGTTTTTTGTTTTGATTTTATTTAGAATCTGAGAACTTACATACTTATTTATGCCCGTTACTACTCGCTGAGGAGCATAGGCCGCTCACCAGGTTTCTCCATTTTACTCTGACCTCAGCAATCCTTTCCAATCGTTTCCAGTTACTGTTCATCCTTTTAATGTTTGATTCCAATTCTCGACGCAGCGTGCTCTTCGGCCTTCCACTTTTCCCTTTCCCAACAGGATTCAATCTTAATGCTTGTCTCATGATGTAGTCTGATGGTTTCCACAATGCATGTCCTATCCATATCCAACGTCTTTTACTAATTCCCTCTTCAGATGGAAGTTGATTTGTCATCTCCCATAGTAAGCTGTTGCTGATGATTTCCGGCCAACGGACATTCAGTATCTTTCGTAGGCAGTTGTTTATAAATACTTGTATCCGTCTGATGATGTTTGCAGTAATTCTCCAAGTTTCAGCTCCATACAGCAGGACTGTCTTCACGTTCGAATTGAAGAGTGTGACTTTGAGGTTGGTTGATATTTGTTTTGAGTCCCATGTGTTTTTCAAGTGTAGGAATGCTGCTCTGGCTTTGCCAATCCTTGTCTTTGAATATGAGAAAATATTCAATTATTCTATCAAATAAACTAATTAAAAAAAGGATGATAGAGAAGATTTATAAATAATTTTGGTTGTATTATGTTCTCTGAGATGGATTATTTAACTAAGGAGCTTTCATTGTCATTCTGATTGAATTTATTGACAAAAATGAGCTATGAGATTTTCTTCACAAGTTACTAACTGTTTTACTATTGACCTAGAATGTAATTGGTTGTTGAAGTTGGACTGTTACTGGCAAGCGGAATCCAGGACGCACGTTTCGTCCTACTAGCGACTCATCGGCTGGATGTACCTGCATCTCAATTTTGATGTTCACACTGGGATTTGAACTCAGTCCGCTTCGTGTCAAACAGCACCGCATTCACCATTAGGCTACTATGTCCAGACAGTCACACTTGTGCAACGGGCATATATAGATAATTAGAATAAGTTTGTATTTTCCCGTTGATTTTCAATAGACTGAAACAGGTACATCCAGCCGATGAGTCCCAAATAGGACGAAACGCGCGTCCTAGGCTTCACTTGGCAGTGACAATCCAACTTCAATACATAACTTGTGTAATAACGCTATATCGAGGCAATCCGCTCAGGATGCACATATGGCAACAGAGACTGACAAGTTTCAGTCCATTACAAATCAAGGGGAAAATACAAGCTTATCCTAATTGTAATTGGTTGTTGTTGTTGTTGTTAATACTTGTTATATCATTTACTGTACATTTCGTTTGTTTCCCTTCCATTTTAACTTGATTCATGGTAATATAATTGCTTGTTAGTTTTTCATTTAGTTAATAATTTGCATTTAATTTAATAGGCCTATTGATTGTCGATTGATATGTATATGGAGCTCCTAGAAATTCTCTGGTTTTCTATGTGTTTCCTCTTCCTAAAATCACAATGTTTTTCCACTTAAACCTGTGCCCACAATTGTCCTTATGTAAAGACATAAGAAAAAATATGTTGCGGTGTTTTACGTCTAACTGATGAAAAGTTCAGCTGCATTGTCTGATGTAACGTTTGCAACATTCAGAGTAGTATATTTTGTAGACAGTCTTCAGTTTGTGTTCTTTGTTATCTTGTTGTTTGATTTTGTACATAAATGATTACTGTGAACTTGTTAGAACGTGTACGACATTTGTCCCGAACAGCCTCATTAGCCAAGCTGTAATTCCTGATGTCTTCGATATATAGTATGATGATTCGTTTGTTGATCTCAACTATTGATTTATTGTCTATTCGTAATGCTGAGAGATACTTGTTGATGAAATACCATTTATATATGGCCAAAATGATAATATTTACAGATTAAATTGAATTTATTAAGTATTTCGTTGCATTTTCTTCTCAAGCAACATACATGAAAACTGCTTCATGGTTTTCAATGTCTTTCTAACTTAGGTCAATCCATCGTAAGAAACTTCAAAGTAGCACATATCAATCTGCATGATCTCGTATCCGAGCTAATAGAACATGCTTAAAGGTGCTTTCTTTAAGCATATCTGAGTCTTGACAACAAGTAAGTCAATCAGTGCAGTGTCTGGGAACGGTATATTTCATCTAAACTTATTTTCTTCATTAACGCGTATCTGCAAACTTCATTGATCTACTAAATTTTATTGAACTCATTTACAGTCAAACACGTCATAAATGTGTTGTAAGTGTAAGAAACTGACTTCTGAAACCGATAGACTTTTTTTCGTAGTAAACTTGAACTTATTTATTCAATAATTAAACTCCTTGCCCAATAGATCTACGAGTTGTACGTTGACTTTTAGTTAAGGATTCGTTGAAAAGAATATCCCATTAACGAAAGACTCATTAGACATCATGATTAATAAAATTAATTAATTATCAAAGATTGAATGATATTCCTTTCACGATACCGCTTATTCCATTTATAAACTTACATATATCTGCTAAAGCAGTGATATCAGTAGAAATGTATGACTAGCCTACATTATAATCCTTGGATATTTCCTAAATAATCCTTGATTGAACACTTCGAAAACATTCACTAGTTCTATCTTAAGGTATCTCTTTGACATAGGGCATATTATGGGTAATTTAAAATTTTTTGAAGTAATTAATAAACAACTCACTTCAACTTTTATTTAATTCTGATAATGGCTGGCAAGCAGAATGCACAACACGCGTTTCATTCTACTTGGAACTCGTCGGCTGGATACACCTTAATCCCAATGTTGATGCTCACTCTGGGATTTGAACTCAGTTCGTTTCGAGTCGAACGGCACTGCGTTCACCACTAAAGAGTTGAATCCATACAGTTCACTATAAACCAACTGGAAGATACAAATTCATTCTAATCAGTTCATTTCTTTTTGAAATACATCGAAGCCAAGGCTATCAAGCTTTTAAAATCAAACCTCTGTATTCAAAAAGAAGTAGTGATTAGTCTCTTCTTCCAAAAGTAATATTATAATTAGTTGATTATATCACCTACTTTTTTCTTTAAAATGTTTTATTTATTGTTCGACTTTAAAAATGACTTATTTCAGGTTATAATTCGCTTGTTTTCAGTCCTCTATTATGTCGTCAATTAAAATTTTTCCCGATTCTTTCACGTTATTGAATTGTGGAGATTTTGTGGAGGTTGGTATTAAATCTAGTTGTCACAGAATGATGGTAGTTGGGGGGGGCACCATTAAAAGTCATAAATCAATCAACATCTGTTTCACTCCTAAATATGGAACTCATTGACAGTGAGTCATAAGTGAGTCGAATCCAACAATACCTCATTCCAATTACATTAATTACCTCATTGGTAATTAACTTCATGATGTTGGTAAAATTCCAATCAGAAATGGCGACTGGTGGAGTTTATATATTTTGGGAATGAGAGAGTAATTGCGAATAATAATGAGTGATGATTGTTGTATATTACAAATTGATGAAGTTTTAAAATGTGTAGTCGTTCGAATGGTGTGGGTGGTTTGTCATTGCCCAAGAAACTGAAAATATTTGTCAGAATCGATTATGAACACTGATGAGGCGCTTAACACTGTGTTGAAACATCTGTAAAGTTTTTCATGATCTTGAATTGCTGACATCAATTTATGATGAATACAACCAACTAAACTTTTATTACTCAGGAATTTTCATTTACTATGTGTATGTATTTGCAATATTTACTACATAGTTCTATAAGCTTTATTTACACTTTCTATTCATAATAATGATGTTGTACATTCATTTATGTCAGAATAATTTCACATCCTATGTACGCTAAATTCTTATTGTATAATTTCAATTTTAACATTCTACAAGTTTTAAGTGACTGTTGACGAAAACCAAACGGAACAAAATGAATCATTGTGTTATTCTACTGAAATATATATGTTCTTTCCATCATCATGGGAACCAATTGTATGAAGATAATTAATTCAATTTGAATTGATATTAATATGTTACTTAAGACAGTTAGTTGATGTTTACATATGAAACCACAACTAAATTATATATTGAAGTTAGATTGTGACTGGCAAGAGGAATCCAGGACGCGCGTTTCGTCCTATTTGGGACTCATCGGCTGGATGTACCTGCATCCCAATGTTGATGTTCACACTGGGATTTGAACTCAGTCCGCTTCGTGGCAACAGAGACTGACCAGTTTCAGTCCATTACAAATCAACGGGAAAATACAAGCTTATCCTAATCACAATTAAATTGCTATAAACTATCGATTCAATAAAAACAATAAATGATAAGTTAACATAAGATAGAAAAGTAAAGGAAACTTTTAAAGGAACAACTGTTTAATTCATTCATGATAACACACAGAATTGAATAGAGAATAGTTAAACTTCATATATTAAGCTTAATAGTATTCAATCATTAAGTCAAAGTTGATTAGCTTCTATTCATAGTGTTCGTTAATTTACTCTATTCAGTTATTTTTTTATCTATCATCATTAGTGAATTATTTATTGACTACTTTTATGAGTAATTTCGTAGATAACAACTTCATGCTTAAACTTCTAGAAATCTATATGATTGTTTACTGTATAGTGACCAATTTATTATTTATAGAGTTGATTAAATTCTGTCGATCTAGTTGTAATGTTACCAACTAGTGTAAGTGACTTGACATTACTGGCATTATATAGAGACAAGACGTTGTTCAGTTGTTGTTCAGTTCTGTAGGAGCTTAATTGAAGTACAAATATTTCAGTAGTGATGATCATTTACTGTGAAGCTGAGTGATATAAGATCAAGTTCACAAGGAGGGGTCAGGGAATGAGGTTTTTCAAAGGCTTCTGGTAAGCATTGTTAACAAGTACTATGTAAGCAAGACACTTATGTCGAGCGACTCCTTCTGACTACCCACAAAAAAAAACAATTTCCTATTTCTAAACACTTATTTCCATAACTACTTATAATCAATTAAACCTTTTAAAATAGTCTTATTTCAATAATAAATGTAAAATTTGATTAAGTTTACAATGTAGACATGTATTACATATACCTATATATTATGAAAATGAAAATAAAGAAAACATTTCCGAAATGAAGATGACATTTATAATGGACAAGATTACCTCAATAATATAATCAGAAACTTCTACCTTCCCCCCCAAATGTAAAATAAATAAAGTTGGTATTATGAAATAGGGAAATATCCCGATACATAAATATTGTGCATATATATATATAGGTAATATTAGAGGTATTTGTTTGTTACCATGTAGTTAACAAGGTATACACTATAATTATATGTTACTTATAACAAATGTTATTCATTAGGTACTTTCTTTTCTTTTTTTTTTCAAAAAAAAAAACATGTTCTGTCTGATCTCCCAACTTTTTGTAAAAACAAAATAAAAATTTTGATCAAATAAGTCTTAATCATAAACACTATCATGTTGTCATTATGATTTAGTTATCTATCTGTTTTAGTTACTTGTTTATTTTATAAGTAGTAGGTATATATGTATATATATTTTTAATTATTATAATGATCTATTTACATGTTATATATATATATAGATATACTTATCATTGTCTACATATTTTCATCTATTTTTAATTAGTCTAACTTTATTTTTACTCTTCATATTTTTACAACTTGGTTAATCTGTCGACATGTGTACAGACCACACAGACATATGAATTAGATGAATGCATAAATTGTAATTAATTAAAAGGTAATAAAGAAATGTTCTTCAATTCGAACGTAAAGACAGTTCTGCTGTATGGAGCTGAAACTTGGAGAATTACTGGAAACATCATCCGACGGATACAAGTATTTATAAACAACTGCCTACGAAAGATACTGAATATAGCACACAAGATAAAATGTAAGATACACAACTTACAGATTGTGAGCACAAAGTAACTTGTCGCTGAAGCAATACAAGATTAACGGTAGTATCCCATCACGATATATGAATGAAGTTTAATGCTGTAATTATAATTCAATTGTTATGTCGGATCACTAAGGAAGGGCGAAAAACTTCCAGAACAATGGTATTAGAGGACTAATTCATTTATTCTGGTTGTGAATAATGTTAACATTACATTTCCATTATTGTTACGTTCCTCATATCCTATCCTCCTACTTAGTATACTTTCTGTTATTATATTGTCTCGTGTTATGAACTACAGTTAATTAGTTGTGATGAAGTTACCCCCCATTCATTGCCACAACCTCTTCTGTTTCGTATTATTGTAAAATCCTTAAGTGTGGTCTGAATTTGTGTATATATGAAGGCACGATTGGAATACAATACGACTAAATTGAGTTGGATTGTGTCTGTTTGGCTTACGAATCGTTGTTTTTTCTATTCCGGCTTTGAGGACTGATAATCGCTGGGCAGACATGTGCGTATACTGAATAATAACTATCAAAGACACTGTGTATTTTGGCAATACATAACACTAATAAGCTTGAAATGGTTTGTTTATAGGTAATTATCAATGATTTTTAAATGTCCACTTCATGTACACTATTCAATAGATGACAAAAGACTTCACTGTTGAGAATATAATCACTTACTAGTTTCAATTATTGAGAAATGTTCTTAGTGATACAAATAGAAATTTTACCTTAGGTTTTTCAATTGTGTCTTTCTAACAACATGTAAACTTGTAAACTTCAATGAAGCCGACGTAAGGTGAATATTTATCTATTTTTGATCATCTTAACAGACGATTTCTTTATAAAATTGAGACAAATTTTGAAGCTGGTTAGATAACTTTTAATGCAACCAACAATCTCATCATTTATAAAGTTGAGTTATAGAAAGGTGGGAGTTTTTCCAACCATAAAACATTCGATTGCCTTTCATTCTTCTCATCATGTTTACTGTTACATTTTTTCGGATATTCTAACGATATTTTTTTTTTGACAATAGTTAATTCTTCTTCATTCTTGCATTCTAAGCATAATCGTCTCATTTGAATAAACAGTATCTTAACCAAAGCTTTTGAGTAGGTTTTTGGACAAAAAAGACATTAAATTTCGAAAAGCTTCAGGATTCGGGGAATAAATCTTTGAATTCAATCATTCGTAATACTTTGAATACCATGATCTAGAAAATAAAGCATTAGGTTACTAGTTTCACTTGAAAAACGTTATTGAGTCAGTCACGTAAAGTACATTAATTTGCTAATGGAAGTACAGTCTTGATTCTAATAATAATCATATAAAAGCATTTATTATTGTTTGGTGAGATGTCTATTTAGGTCATTGTGATCTAAAATATAAAAGATGAGAAATTTCACTTGTGATAATCTTACCCACAATCAACAGTTTGGTAAATAATCTTTTAATGAAAGATGTTTACTTTGAAGCAAGCTTAAGTTACAGTCTGGTTTTAGCTGAACGAGTATTAACAATTAGATATAACTAAATAGGTATTTCCTCTCAGTGTCATTCTAATTAGTAGTGTTCACTTAGATTGTTAGATGGGTCAAACCGGTGGCTATTAGATTTATGTCATAGCACATAACTTTAAATAAATTATCTGATATTCAGTTAAATAATGATATTAAACAATTGTATACAATAGTAGAATCTCTATTTCTATCAATTTACGATACATAGTGCTAGGGTAATCAATTGTCATTGGTGGTAACTTTCTCACTCCCGACAAGTCTGAACTCCACCAGTCACGACTTTTCATTAGATCTTCAGGAACATCGTGAAGTTAGTCACTAGTAAGCTGATCATTATAGTTCATTTGGGATGGTTATATTCGTAGAGATTGTTATCTTTAATTGATTGAATATGTCACACATTGATGTTGGCAGGATACCATTGAAAACCATAGAGCACTGAAGCTATAGTGTGAAGTCGTGACTGGTGGAGTCCAAACTCGTCAGGAGTAAGACAGCTATCACTAATGGCAATTGATTATCGTCTAACCACATATCACAAGTTGATGGAAATAGGAATCCTACAACTGGATCCAGACCCAGTGGTGCAGAGGGTTAGGTGTTCGCCAACTGAAGCCCCTGGCGCGGATTCTGGTGAAGAGTTCCACACTAGAATGCAATGGCTATCCAGTGTTTTCTGATTTTCAGTGGTACCCTGCCAACATCAATCTGTGGCTTATTCAATCAGTTATACACAAGATGACTTTATGCCTTTTATTGCATTAAGTATTTATAATGTTGGATGAATCTTATCTGTATTGAACATCATCATAAACATATTTGATCATTAGAGAATTAAGTTACTTACAAAAATATAAGTAGTCAAATTTACAGTTTAGCAGTCGATTAATTATGGTAAATTCCTTAATAAATAATATTGCAATTAAACAGTTTATGTGTTAACCTATGGACAGAGCCAGAGATTTTTAAATTATGCCATACTGTCTACATAAATCATCATAATTTGTAAATGGAATACTTTCTGCCATGTATAAGCAGAAACAATTTGTCTAAGTAAACGTTAAAGACAATATGGATACTGATGAAAAGGTGTGTATCAATAGTACATTTACATAAAACATCACTTAGGGACATTCAAGTTTAACGACAGATTACTAATATTATGCATGTACCTAGTTTGTCAGTATGCCCATTTTATTTATCTTTGTTTATATGTGCCTAAATAATATACTTCTCTTACACTTTGTCCTTGCCGTTGTACCCAAATATATTCTTTTTGCTCATCTGTTGGTTAATATACTAATCATGCTAGTGTCGTGTCCTTAGTTTTCTTACAAATGTGAAGTTATTGATAAAATGCAATTATTCGACGTTATAGTTCTATTAACATAATTATCTAATTCTTCGTCAGCTAAGGTAATTTAAGACCTACAAGTCTTCATCATAATGTATATAGTTGTTTCATCATCTAGAGTATCAACCGCTACGAGTAATATAAGCTTAATCGATTTCGCCAAATAATATCATCATATACCTAACTTTTAGTTGTTTCTTAACCATTGCATTTTAGTATATGTTCTAGAGTCTCCTCGCTCTTCAGGAAAACCTAATTAAAATGTTGATTGTGGTGGCAGATATTTGGATACTGTGGGTGAAATATACATTGCAGCTTTCCAAGCAAACTAGCATAGTCCTTAGAAACTTTTACCAGTATGTATCAATATATAGATATATATATCCGTTATTATATATATGTATACTATGTATTTTATATTTTGCCTATAAATATTCATGTACTAATATAAGTTACTTTATGGCCACCATAGTTGCATAGATAACGGATTGAATAGATAGATAGATAAATAATTAAATACATTAACAATAAATCTGGTGAGTAATGCCATGAGTTCTTCTCTGTCTATGAACATAAGCAATGGAATGTCAGTTCATCTAACATATGATTACCGAATTGGTAGAAACGTGCATCCTTAGTTTAATAAAAATTAGTTAAAAGTATGAAGATGTTCTTAAGTAATGACTTACAATAACTAAGTTAAATATTAAAGCATTAGGATTACTGTTAGATCAATTTGGTTCCTTTATTTTTTTTCTTCTAATTTTGATAAATCTGATTTCATAAATTTTTTAAATATAGCATTCAAAGTATAATGTTGGTTATGAATAGCAGATAAACCAATTTATTAGCATAGGCACACAATCACAACACAAACTGTTGATATTTTATCAGTAAGTAACATACTCATATGAGATCAATTCTTAATTTCTTCGTTAATCAATTGTACATTCTCATCTTTTCTACTTTTGTTGTGATCAAACATGAAGAAGGTTAGGCGTTCACTAGACGGAAGGTCCTGGGTTCCATTCGTTTAGAGGAATAGAGGGTGGGCACTACTGAAGATTTGTAAAATAGGACAAAATAATAGTAAAGTGCACCTTGTTTTATAGTGGTATCCTATTAACATTAATCTGTCACGAATCCAATCAATTAAAACTAATACCAATCCCCACAAAAACACCTCGTTTCAGTCAAACAATATAATAAACGCATTAATACACTATTATAGTTGTCAATGACAGGAGCTCCCAGATTTTATTTGCAAGTCGGTTTGCCTTGTCACTCTTGTTTACTTTTGATTACTAGTATGTCAATGTGGTGTTTGTATGAAAGAGTAGTGGTACTGTACAATTGTGTGTGCGCTTAAACAATTCCAAAATACACGTTACCTTCATCTGTGTTCTGTGTCGTATTGATTATTGACTGGACCTGGTTACTCGGACATAAATTCTTGTTCTGAGTCCGTTGAAGAGTACATAGAATGTCTAAAATTCTGGCATATGCACCAAAGTACCGTTAAAGACGATAAAATTACTGCTCATTTACTTACATTTATTGTGAAGGATGCCTACCATCTGCTGAAAAATTTGGCGTTTTCTGATAAACTTGTTTTATTGCCTTATGCAAAACTCAGAGATCTATTGCTTCCTCATGTGAAATCTACAAACTTTGAAGCGAGAGAAATGGCGAAACTTCACATTATGATAGGCTCACACGATCAGATAGTCCGTGAGTTTTTACTTTAGTTGCAAATGTAAGCTCCTAAATGTAATTTCGACAATTGACTTGATGTACAGTTGCGAGATTGTTTAGTAACTGGTATCAACATACCACATTTTGAACGAGAGCTCATTTAGCTTCAACATTGTTCATTTCAGAAGATTCCATGAGTCTGTGTTAATTTTGAGGCAGTTAATAAATTGGATTTATCGTCTATGAAAATTCCTAATATATTTATTAGTCATACTAGCCAATTACGCAATGAACGTCGTATACAGTCCAGATGCGTTGAAAATGGTTACGGTTCACGAGGAAATACTAGTAGTAATAAAGTGGAGCATTATAAAGCATAGAATGCAGGTGAGTTGCGACTTGGTAAATGCATATCATGTGTTCACCTTTATTCACGTGAATCATAGCTGTTTCGACATGTTAAATGTTTTAATTCTGGAAGGATTGGGCATATCAAACCAGTGAGTCGGTTGACAGTCCACTTTAATACCAAGCTATAATAAGTGTTTTGATTCCAGTTCTCGTACTAAGGCTACGGAATAACATCAGGTTTTTTCTCTGACTACAGAACTAAACAGTGTTTTTCACATTTATAAACGGTTGTATCTATCTAATGGCACTTTTCATGATTTTGTTATTGACATTGTAAGTAGGAATACCATTATTTTGTTTGAAAACTTGCATTTACTACAGGCGAATATATTTATATAATCCCCTGATGTCTCTATATCAAGTATCATTGGACATGAATTTTTTTATTCGTGGGTGCACTACTCTGCTTGTTTGATACAGAGATTCCAAACACATGTATTGTGAGTTTTTGGTTAATGAAACTGGACCATCAACACAGTTAAAGAAACATGAAAGTGATGAAAGTGAAACAATCCTTGTTAACTTCCCAAAATACTTCTGATAAATTGCTCAAAGGTTTGATTTCTTCATTTTCTAAATGTGAAGGTGGGATGAAAATCCATTCTATATTACTACAAGTGTAGGGTGATCTTATATTTCTAAGGCTTTAAATTATTCCCTAAGGTTTGCGAGAAGCGGTCGATAAAACACTGAGTAACTTGCATAATAAACGAATAATAGGGCCGATTCATGCTTCTCCTTTGGGCACTGCAGTCGCTACACCATTAGAATCTCATCGTAAAACTCCTAGGATATGTGGTGGTTATCGATCAAATTTAAATTTACGTCTGTTAAAACAAACATGCACCCCTGTTGAGACTGTTTACATTATTAATCGCCTTCAAAGTTCTAAAATATTCTACAAAACTGATCTGAAAGTTGCTTATCATCAAATCCCCTTAAAGATGAATCACCATCAGTGTTGACGACAAATAACACTCTATTTGGTTTGTTCAAAAACAACTATCTTCCATCTGGTCTAAGTTGTACTCCAGCCATTTTCCAAGAATAGACGAATAGTGTTGTTGATGATCTGGAAGGGGTGGAGGTTTATCAGAATGATCTTATTATTCATGGTCCCGATAAGACAACTCATGATAAACGACTGACAGACCTGTTGCGTCGTCTTCTTAAGGAGAATATTGCACATTCTGTGTGTTTAGTTTTGAATATTTTGGAAACTTAGCTGATGGGTTCAGATCAAATCCAAAGTGGTTAGCCCAAATTATCAGTATTGCATCTCAGAGAAATCCTATGGAACTACGTTTCCTGGTGGGTGCTTTACAATGGTATTCACATTTTATTCCTAATTTTTCGTATCAGGCTGTTGATTTAGTACAAGATTTATTGTCCAATTCATTTACATGGGATGATAAACAAGAAGCTTTCTTAAGAAATCTATTGAAATTCCTGAAAAGTAAAGTGGTTTTAATAACTTATTTTCCTAGTATACATTCACTTACTGTTACTGATGCATTGGCAAATGATGATGGCATAGTTTTAATGCAAGAAGGTAGACCAGTAATCTGTGTTCCCCGAAAACTTACACTTGCTGAAAAAGGCTTTTCACGAAATCACGGATAAGCTTTAGCTGTTTTGTTAGGCTGTTGGACGTCTTCATAAATATCTTTTTGGAAAGAAATTTACTACTATTACGAACAACGAAGAGTTGAAGTTCATTTGTCATCCAGAACAACCTGTAGCAAGTTCCTCAGCTGCTCTGGTTCAACGTTGGAGTATTGTTCAATGTGCTTGTGACCATACTATTCAACACCGGGGTACCAAACATACTAAAAATGTGGATTATCTATCACAACAGTCATTACTAGATAAGCCCATTAATTCTTTTGATTGCTTGTTAATGCATCCTTTACCAGTAAACTGTTCAGTCATGACTCGAGCAACATGTAAATATTTTACAAATATGATACTGCTTATACGAAAAGCGTAGGATGCTAATTTGAAACGCAGATTCTCTATGTATTTTGCCAGACGAGAAGAACTATCCACTATGTCTAATGGGATTTTATGTTTGAATGATCGTGTTGTTATTCTTCTTTTATTGCTCATTGCTGTACATGATGATATACATGGTGGATATTTCGGTATTGAGAAAATAAAATCCTAGGCAATACCAACATGCTGATGGCCAGAGATGAATGCAGATATATGTGATAGAGTAAGTAATTGGCGCAATCGTCATAAATTGAGAAATCATGCCTCAAAATGAACTCGTGATCAGCATCGAATGAAGCGTAGCAGAGAATCTATGCAGATTATTGTGGTTCATTCCTAAGCAAATATTATGCAATGGTTGTCGTTGATTCATATTCCAGATGGCCACAACTAATATTTGTGACTTCACCAAGTGCAGATTTCACGATACTGTCACTAAGGATAGTATTTAGCTGTGAAGGCGAACCAATGGTATGAATGACTGTCATTGGTCCGCATTCTGCAGCAGAGCCAGTTACTACCTGGTTGAAATGAAGAGGTTGTAGACATCTATTCACAGCCCCTAGATATCCATTCTCTAATAGACAAGCTGAAAATTTCGTCAAAACTTTGAAAACCGCCATTAACTTCATTTCTGCTAAAACATCCAGGGAATTTGAGAGGGATTTGGATACATTCCTATTACAATACACAAACGCTAAGCATGCCTCAACCAAGGCAATCTCAAGGAAAATAACGAAAGGAAGAAGTCTACGATCAAATATGAAGTGCTTAGGATCAGCAGAGATACTTATTGTCTTGGAAGTGGATTGCGACCTTTTACTGGAATTGTACCGAAGCAAATGGTTAGGTCGATGGCGCGTACACTGGAAGCTGATGATCTTGGTGTACATAATTGTCATGTGGACCAAATACATTTCCAGGATCCAGGTGAGTTCATCCCAACTTCTAATGTTAATTCACAAATTAATGGGTCTTTTGTCGGAAATTAGTATACTGCTCCCAGTGGACAATTAGATGCAAATAAAATGAATCTTTGTCAAAAGCGCAGAATGAACTACTAAAGCCTACCGTTTATTGAAGCTGTGGCGGATGTGGTGTTTGTATGAAGCAATATTGGTATTATACAATTGTGTGTGCGCTTATTGAATTCCAAAATATACACTACCTTCATTTGTGTTCGGTCTTATCTTAATTATCATTTGATCTGCTGAGCTAGTTACTATTTGAAATTCCAATAAATGCTACGGCCAACTTTCTTAACTCTGAGTTATTAGTACAACTCTTAAACAGTGCAGTGTAATGGCAACACATTTTAGCCATACAACTTAATGTTATTATCCAAATAAACCATATATATGATCTCCCAACAAACTGTGTGTATTTTTACTGACTATCATATTGTGGGCATATTCTTGTTCCTTTACATTATGACCATTGTAGTAAACTTGGCTTCTTCTAGTCACTACAGACCTGATATTGCAATCGTTGTCCACTTCCCTATCAACAATCTTTTACAGAATATATTCTTTTTAATGTTGCATAGAACTTTGTAGAAATAATAACAAAACAAAACAAAATGTCAGAGTTATGCATGACAGTTTTATTTTGATGTTGTGCATAAGTTAATAACTACTTATTGTATTTTTCCTCCAATTTTATTCCTTTAGAATTTCCCTTAAAATATTGGACCTAACAACTACCACAAACAGTAGCATCTACAGTTTATTTTGTTTTTCAAAATACTTATATTGAAATTATCGTAAAATAGATTGACGACAGATTAATGGGTATCTTCGTTTTGAATTTGCGAAGATTTGGCGAGAAGGTGGAATTAACAAATTCTGAAAGCTATTGTTTGTGTTGACAGGATTTGTATTCTTCAGTTGTATTTATTAAAAATTAGTTTGTAAGATTATTGTATCATCCTAAATTATAATCATTCAGTCCACCTGTAAACTATTATCATTCCTTTTTCTAATGCTCTTTACAAATTAACCACTAGATTATTATCCCAGCTCTTTCGTAACAATCTATTATGTGGTCTATATAATTACTTTATTTGATTACAAATTTGATTGCTAAAACCTGAAAAAGACTTAATGTTCATTAAAAAGGTGTTGTTAGTATTTTTTCAGGTGATATTTATCACCTGAAGTGCACCCGGTATATGACCAAGTTACGTTTGGATTATTACCAAAGCAACTTCTAACGATTGAACCCACTCTTACGAATGAAAAGAAATCAGAAGGCAATGAAGGATGGAAGAGAAGTTATATTTGATCGTGAATGGAGCGGCAATGGGGTAGCAACGTCTAGGCTGGCAAACTAGAGAGAGAAATGCTTTCCACTGTGCGGCGTGACGTGATCTGGTAGTGATGCGTGACCGAGCGCCTTCAACTTAATAGTGTCCGCTAAAGCGAACATGGTCAGCATCAATGTCGAAACCTATGTAACTATTTATTTTGGGGATTATTTACCGCTACACACCCATTTGCTATACCAATCAGTGTGAATCGGCCTAATCCGTTAACGAGTCGTAGATACTAAATATTTTGGATTCTTATCAGCATAAGGATGTATCATTTTATATCGGGAGTTCATTGCAGAATTCCACAAACAGTATAAACAGTTTCAAGAAGACAGATATGTCACGTAAACGAATACTAAGTACAATTAGGCTAAAAAGCAGGGACTTTCTTAATTATCTGCAACTATTAAACGTCAATAATTGCACAAATTGCACTTGAATTTAAACTGACTAATTAAAAGAACCATTTTAACGACTATCACGAAAATCTGTCTGTATTATTTATTGAATATTAGGCATTATCACATTGTTTGCCTTAACTACACTACATTACTACTAATGTAAGTGACTCGCTGTTGTATCTACTGTACTACGATTCAAGATAGTTTGGAGGAGGTGGATAGGCAGAAAACCTTGATAGATATAGACCTAGTTCTTTACTATATTTTCCAGCATGATGTACCCACGTTAAACATCAGTTCCCTCAAGACTGAAGGCACTTCAAAATGATTATCAGCTTAGAAGTCTTGTTTAAGCAGAATTTATTGTGTCTACCTGTAGACGACTTTGTTTAATCGGAAGCCGTTAGTCATAGAAAATGTAAGCAATCACTTAATATATATATACTCCATGAACGCTAAACAAAATGACTCGTCCTACCTCCTAGTCAATTAGGTGTTTTCTTTTTATAAACGGCCTATCGTGAATGCCATTGATGCAGCATTTCCGGCGGAATGAATTGCAACTTCTTGAATAAATTTTTTAAACAATTAATCTAAAGTGCACATACGAAATTCTAACCAATTCAGCAGATTAAGATTTTGATAATATCTTCCTCCGACTTGAAGATGTAGTATAAGTTCCTCTTCGACCCCGCGATTTTCTAGACGATCAGCAAGTAAAGGGCATTCCACAAAAAAGCCCCAGTTTTTTGAATTTCAGGTCCCTGTTGTCTACGAGGAGTAAACAGTCAAAACAACGGAACCACTATAAACAGATTACAGTTAGGATGAGTACGACAACAAATAAACATGTACAGTAGAATAAGTAGCAAACTGATAGGTACAAATTAAATCGAACTCGACGATGTAATCCCGTGGTCATGTATGTTATGAAAATAACTTCAGAAAACAGTCAGTATAAAGTGTCGGCGATTCACAACTTGGATATACTAAGTATTTTGTTATGCAGACAGTTAGTTTTCTGGACTTACAACAGTACACCTGAAAATCACTTACTATGAATTCCAATATACATCGGATGAAGCGCATAACAACATGCTTAATATATTCAAATTGTAAACTGTCGACACTGTATATTAACGATTTTCTCAAGTTCTTTATATAGCATAGATGATCATGGAATTATAGTGTCGGGTTCAATTAAATGTGTATCGATCGATTTGATACTAATCCTACCGTACATGTTTATCTAGTGTCAAACTCATCCTAACTACTATCCGTTGCACTTAATGTGTCTCCGGCATGGTTTGCTCTTAAAACTTTGCTACACGAAAATCGTTTGGCGAAAACAAAGGATGTAGATCAATTCTAAATAGTTTGCCTGGAAAATAGTGCTTAATGAAGTGCCTTTCGGTATATTGATAACAGGATATGTATAACATTTTACACTTTATTTACAAAACGAAAAGTGAAAACTGTATACAATCAATTAGTTCTTGTATGAAAAAGTTGCCGAATAATTAGAAAAGTTTCAAAGAACCCGAATCAGATTAATCCCTGAAATCTCATGACTTGCTCACAACGAGCGACTGGTGAAATTAGACTTATTCTCTTCGTCACATAAAAGAAGCAGAGGCAACCTAATAATTTTCTACAAAATATTTTATAGCAAAGTCGGCCACGACGTGCTCTCATTCTTCTTATTATCTAAGACAGATGAATTACGAGGGCACTCCAGAAAGTCCATAAGCACAGAACAAATCATCTACTGATTGTCGACTCGCGCAGAGTAATACACGAATGGAACTCTCTACCTCAATACGTGGTTGTTGCTCCATAGGTTTACACATTAGAAAATAGTTGCATCAAATTAGAGATTCTCACCAAAAGACCAATCAAGGTGAATCAACCTTTTGTCCGAACCAAATTAAAACCGTGGAACGAGAGGCGAATTAATACTAACATTCCGTATTCTGAACGATGACCTGGACATTTACTTGTCCCACTTTTATGCTCCTTTTTGGACCAACCACTTTTGTGGACATCATGAGAAGGTCTTAAGCTTCTATTGAATAAACATAACTTGAGCTTCTATTTCTCCTCATTCAATGGTCAGTGATTAGAACGTCTTACCAGAACAAATGGTATCAGCACCATTGGTAAGCATCTTCAAAGAGAGACAGGATTTTCGTTGGAAAATACACAAAAATGATTATTAGAAGCTATTCAGTTTATTATCCTTACAACAGAAACTGAAAGTGAAACAGTAAAACAGCGCTGAAGACAGTTTCAGGGTCAAGCAATAGTGAAATGGACAGTTTAGTAATTACATATTATAGTATTGTCTTTTTATTTTCTAGCCCTTAGCTGTGATTTCAACTATAAAACGTGGCTTTAACCTTTATATAGACCACTTGTCTAACTGTGATTTCTCTGTTGTACTTGTAACATTTGTAGCTTCTATACTCTTTTTATCAAATTTCAGTAAGTGACAGTTATAGTATATTTCTGTCCAGAATTATTTGACTCCAACTTTAAACGTTCACTTTACGCTTGTCTTCGAAAGGCCCCTTTTATAAGGTCCTACATTAAAAATAAAATAGATAAAGCTTCTAAAGAAATACATAGAGATATCCATGAAAAGACTTCTCGTGTTGTTTATGAAAAGAAACTTCCGATCCGTGGCCAAACAGCGGTAATTCACACTTTTTTACTGTGACTTTTTTCAGGAGAATGTTCTCTCAGGTGCCCGAAAATACAAAATGTTGGGTTTGTTCCTGATATGCTTATATAAAGTATCTTGTAGAATATATAAAGTGGGATGAAGGCTTCGTGTCTGGAAGTGTTTATCCAAGAGATGATAAACTCTCAGGCTTGTTCTCGAATGTACGTTTTTATTGATTATGCAGAACGTCTTTCTTTAATTCTAAAATTGGGACTTAGTTTCTGATGTCTATTGTAATCTGATATCAGGGACCATGTTATAACGCTCTTACAGACATTCAAATAAATTTTATGTACAGTGTAAATTCTAAAGTTGAGTTATAACTGATGAAAGGTGACTTAGTTAGCGTTCAGTAATATACTTTGCAGACATTCGTATAGAAGTAACAAATTATTAGCAATGACTTACATTACACTTCAGTCAGTTAACCATTAACAACGTAAAATCTGTCATATATGCGCATAAGTTTAAGCTGCCATCTTACAACAGCATGACAATATCATACAACAGGGAAGAATAAAGTTTGCACAGAAAAATAATAGAACTTAAAATCTAGGTAGAGATAAAGAGTGAGTACACTTGCGCTACTATACCAATTCTTGGCTAATTCACCCATGTCTCTAGCCATTGTTTGGTATTATCAATCGGATCTGAACCCGGTAGTTTCTGCATACTAGGATGGTTTAGACCAACAGTCGAAGACTTTAGAGACTGATACTGTGTTTTGGTTTTCCTTCTTACTCCAGCTAACATCTCACGGCGAGGTGGTTGGACTTATTTAACATATGTCCCAACTATCTACTGATGAAAATTTGCATTCTTTTTGACCTATTTGCCATGTTTTATTTTTTTATCTAATATCAATATTATTCTATGATATTCGAGCAATGCTACGAAGATTTCTATGATTAAAGACCTTAAGCCTATGCGTATTCTATTTTACCAGCCCATGTTTTGCACCTATAAGTTAAAACGGATTGGACTACCGCACAGTGCATTCGGTCTTTCGTTGAATGACGGTTATCCGATTTACGCAACAAGTCACGTAATTTGGTAAAATCCAGACTAGCTTTCTAAATCCGTGCTGAAACTTCGTCAGTCACCTGTCCATCAGGAGTAATAGGACTTCTGGGATAAGTTAAGTAGTCAGCGTGTTCTACTAATTCACTTCCTATAACTAATCTGAGTTACTATACAGACCAATCCTGGAGTAACGTTTGGCATTTACACGAATTATACTCACTCAACATGCATTTCTCGTTGATAAAATATTTACATACACCAAGGTGGAATGTTTTTTAGGAATCTTCATACTAGTTTTTTGCTAGTTTACGAGGTAAATGAGGGCTCAATCCTATTGCCTATTTTGTAAAAACCGCTTAATATTTGCAAACATAATGATCACTCAGATATATTCATTCTGTATGCAGTTTTTTCAAAGTAGACGTCGGCAAACAAATTTTACTGGATGTTGGCCGATTTACATAGGAATATCCTGTGTTAGTTTACGTACAACTGTTGGGGTTACATGATATTTCAGCGGAAAATCTATAGCCTGTGCTTTAGGTTATGAAAGTCAGTAACTATCAACTTATTACAGGGCTTTAGACATAAATACATTCACGAAATAGCTTTTAAATAAGCAGTTTATCTACTGTCTTATTATAGCGTTAATCAACTTAAGGGTGAATTTTTATGGACTGTTCTGTAATTTGTATTAGCCATAAACTGGACTCTATGTTTTGTACTGTGTAATTTCAAATGTTTATCGAGCAATTCAAATAAATACAGTTAAAGGTCTTGTACACGCGTAAGTTATTCTTTGCACTACAATATTCGTTCAGTAGATTTAAATTGATTGACTTTTCTCAGCAATACTAAAAAACTTAAATTTGCGTAGACTAAACACATCGATTCTAAGTAATTTCACACTATAAGTGATATTTAACTATCGAAACGTAGTTTGTATTTTTCGTTCTGAAGCTTTTATTATTCTAAATAAATAAACCGAATTATCCATGCATGAAGCTTAGTGATATGATATATCTGCCCATTTACCTGTGCTTTTCACTTCGCCAAATAATTAAGCACTTGTGAAACATTTTTAATTAAAGTACATAAAGCTATAGTGAGTCCCATAAATTATTGCATTATCTTCAAATCACTACTTTAAAATAAAATGCTCCACATTTATATCTCTAGTGAGTTTATATTGTGGTTGTTATCGTAGATGTACTCCACTATTCCGTAGGAAAGTTGTTTTTGAATCAAAATCATTACCTAGACAGACATAGTCCCTCGATTTCAGTTTCAGAAAAAGGATGTTTGATGCATTAAGATTTGCTGTTTTTAGTTCTTACTTTCTTTCTAAACAAACCTTTTGCTACCATGTCTTAGTTTCCAGATTAATGACATCATTTTCATATTCTTGTTTTTATCTTGCTTATGATCAGATCTATAAAGAATTTCTCTGGACAAATCCATTGCATCCAGATCTTTTTGTTGATATTCGACGAATGGAAGCTGAAGTTGTACGCATGTGTGTCACTATGTTCCATGGAGACAAAGGTGCATGCGGTACTGTAAGTTTGAAGCATCTATAAAACTATCGAATCGTGTGCTTTAGAATCTTTTAATATAATTTCTATAGTTTCATTGACTTCGTAATATACCAGGAATAACTGATGCAGCCTGACTAACATTTTGTCCTAGAAAATGGAAGCTCTACTTCATAACCAGACTATAAATATATACTTAAATTCACTGACCATCTTGTTGGTTGTATAGATTTACCAAATTAATGATGCTAATTGTGCATAAAATATCTATTCAACATAGGGATTACTCATCAGTTTATACATAATTCGTCAAAGATGAAAATAAATTAGAGTGATAGAACATTTTTGAACGTCGTGACAACTGTGTAATATTTCTGTGTAATAATGCATCAAAACACGTCAGTATGTTTGTTTTGGTGATGTAATACAGTCATAAATAACCCCCATTAAAATCATAGGAAAGGTGTTCCTTTATGGACGTTCTCCTTGAAGATCTATTTATTTTTATTCACTTTATACTTAAATGAGATCACGGACTCATCGACCTACCATAATAGGAATCTAAGTAATGTGTAGACTACCGTTAGTTGTTTCCTATACTTCAATGGCAAACATGTGACTACATTTTTAATGCAAACATCAACATAATTTTGTGTTAAAATGATAATCTAGAGTGAATTTTTAATCCACTAGAGTATGTATTGTGTATTGTCTGATATACCGATAATCTGTGTATTCCTTTAATTCAGTTAGATTATGTTAAACTACTTATGATAGTGTACGACTGAAGTGTTACGTATGCATAATCATCGCTTACTTTGATCTAATATGCTAGCTGCAGACGAGGTATGTTATAAAAGAGTTAGCTGCAACTAAACTAGGACGCTTATTCAGTTCATTCGACAATTAATTGTTGAGTTGACCTACATTAGTAGATTCAGACTACCTAGTTGGAGTCTTCACAGCACCCACGACCACTATTGTAAGACGTTGAGCGATAAGGTTTAGAGCCGATCACAGTTTCTCAGGTGCATTCACTGTTATTCTCCCTCTAGATTTTGAACACCCACATTCCATCATGCTATTTCAATCTTTTTCTAGCTATATTTACCATTAGCTTTCCTCATCGTTATTGTCACTACAAATGCTTTAACTTCTGATGTTTATCTTACTAAATCCATCTCATCGTTCGGTTATCATCTAGCTACTAAGTTAATATTCTGTTGCCTCAGACAATTCAGTGACTATGGCTGTGTTTTTCATTTCAACAATATTCTTATTATTATACTACGTTTGTCTTTTTTATTTTTATTAGACTACATCGGGTGGAACAGAAAGTATACTGCTTGCATGTTTAGCTTATCGTCAGCTTGCACGTGAACGCGGTATAGAACATCCATCTATGTACGCTTCAATATACTCACTATTTAATTCAAGTACTAAACACATATTTATATACCTAGCTTTGAGTTAGATTGCTTATGTTATAGATTTATACTAGGCGGCTCTAGGAACTGGAGTAGGTAAAATATAGGCTTAAATATGCTGACTTTTAGCAAAGCCGAGCGATCTTTCCAACTTGACTATTACTGCATTTTTCCTCATAAATATCACTTCATTTTCACCTGAACTAACGTTTCTTTTTACTTTTATATGTGTACTGTTATATGTACTGATGCAATACTTTTCTTCATCTCATACATTCAAGTTATACACCAGGCAACATCAAACATTAATGTATGTTTTTGCCAAACATAAGGATCATATGTCCAAAACTCTTGAGAAGAGAAAGGTTTGTATAAATTGAAATCGAAGTATAAAATTCTTATCTTTTGACTCTTATAAAATTTCAAACACATTCTATAAACCATTTATAACCAAGTCTCGATGTGATGGTTTTAATAGTTACACCAACTATTTAGCTGTTGAGCGGTAGCGTGAATTCAACATATCATGAATCGAACTTTATGGTTTTTTTAGTTTCTTAACCTTCGGTAAACTATTGGTTAGAGAGTATGTGTGCCAGATGGGATAATTATACCATAGCCTCTAGGATATGTTGCTTTAATGACTTTAAAGTTATAGTTAGTTGACATTCTACATTTCCCCTCAAGTTTTTTGATACGTTTGACTTTGTAAGTTAGTTTGGTCACCCAGTTAGTGATTTATTTTATGCATATGATCACTCTTATTTAATGTAATAATATCTTACCCTTTACCCAGTTTAATGATTATTAAGTCCCTATCCGATTCAAGTCTCTTCGTAGGTTTTGAATGTTAATCAGTCAGTATACTTTTTGTGTCACAAATCTAACCCATATTTATGGGAGACAGTAAATCCTGTATTTGCATGGATAGATTTTTAAATTATGTATCTGTTCTCACTGGTGTATTTATTGCACTGAATATGGGAGTAGGAGAGTCACTTCTGAAATGGATTTTTCTTGATAATCGGTTTTCAACTGTCCAATTAAATGGTTTTGTATGAACTTGAAAGGTTATAGACACACGTTGTTGCCTGTAGCTCTTTCTGTGTATGCTGTTTTTCAGTCCGGACAAAGACGAGTTTTACAGAAAGTTTTCATGATATTTTCATAAAGCTAAACAGTCAAACGTAGTGCTGATAACAAATAGGTAGGTTAAAATAAACTATATGGCATTTAAGTTAGTGTTTTGATATTCCAGCTCAGAGAGGAGATAATGATAACTTGTTGCAATCGTGCTTAGATAATCATTTATGTATATGAAGCACAAACTTCAAATATAAGAAGAGACACTGTCTAACATGCACTGGTGCAGCTATGAACCCAAATAGACCATATCACTACCAACTATCAATTCGGAGGCTTAATATGGTACCTCCACTTCTGAAGTACATTTTGTGACTTTGACCATGCTTTGCTCCAAGCAGGTATTTTCCTGCCTTTTATGGGACGTAAAAAGACTATAACAGAAATGCCTATTAGAACTCAGAGGTAGAAAATTAAAAAGTCAGTCCCAGGAACAACCAGAAATGCACTTTGGCACTGATGAAAACGAGATTCACCCTTACGTAACTTCATAAGATATATATACTCCTTTGAATACAGTAGCGGTATCTATTAGTGACTTTGTTCAGGAGGTTAAGGTAATCTGTAAATCTCAACGGCATCTATCTAATCGACAGTGTAGTCTTCATTTTAAACGTCTGGAGTTATCCGCAACTCCCACTGATATTCGTTTGTAGTATAGTCCTATATCCCGCATGAAAAATTCAAACATAGTAAATTTTAAAGCTTGAATGATATAGTTGGCAAAAATTACACTTTATTATGCTGTAATCAACCAATAAATAAAAGAAAAATTAGCTGTAAACTCTCGGTACAATAAAATCAGTGGATAATGAAAACCTCAGGCATAATTTTTTATGTCATTATTCAGTCTATTATTTTTGTTTATACTTTTATTGTAGGGTAATTCCAGTCTCAGCTCATCCAGCATTTGATAAAGTATGTTGATATATTAGTTTTATAGTGTTTTATTCTTTCTATAAACGACTCAAATTTTGCCAGCATAAAAATCCTAAAGATTAAACATGTTTTTGTATTTCCTAGCATTCGGTCACGTTTCGTTACGTATCGGCCTCATTTGGACAACCATAGAAGTGATGAAAGAGTCAATCTTAATGCACATAAGTTCATTAGCTACAGTTACCAGACCATGTTAACACGACGATATGAATACACGAATATAGTTCAACAATGACCAAAGAATATTGATGTACAAAAACATAATAAAACTTACTATCTAGAAGCTAAAGAATAGATGCACTTAGGCCAGTATGACCGATTCTGAACCATATCACCCGATATCATTGCTTGCTAGTTAGGATTATCACGCAGAATTCAGCTAGGTGTTCTGCATTTACCAATACACCTCACACTAACAGTCGACAGCTTCGAAGAATAATATCGTACTCTAGTTTCGCTTCCTAGTTTTTTTCATCTTACTTCTACATCAGCCAACATCGTTCATCGACGTAGGCGGTGTTTGGGCATTTATTTCTTCACCACCTCAGTTGGTGAAGATTCGCAAGCGTCGGTTTTCCATTTTTCTCTTGTACTCTACATACCGTTGTTTCATTCCTTGTTGAATTGTATTTTAATATAAATCTTATTGATTTAATCTCGTCGTGTTAATGTGGTTTAGCAAGTTGAGCTGACGCACATATATGCTAGGTTGTGCATTGTTTATATCTGATTGATTGTATCTAACTTAACTTTTGTTCACCTGGTCGTTGTAGGATATAAGGACGATACTTCGAAGACACTTGTGTTTAAAGACGCACAGGTTACACATGCATTTATTTTCATAGTTCCTGTTTTACAGTCATAGGTTAATGCATTGCAGATTGCTACGTAGTATACTCATCCATTGTTTGAGTGATGAATATCTTCCCAGCGCTTCAAGTGACGCGAGCGATACAAATGCACAACGTGCTCTCTGAATCCATACCGAGTGCAAACTAATGCATCAGGTAATAATATCCAGTTTTTGAAATCGAAGTCCCACTTTTGCACTACTTAACAGTGCTCGCACATAACCTCATCACGGATTGAATTTAAAACCTCTAGATCTCTTAATCACTTTTGGGTTGAAACATAACAATCCACGTTTCCAACTTCAATCATTTCTAAATAAAGTTCTGTGATCATTGGTACCTATCACACTACGGGACATAGTTAAGCTCCACTTGAACCTAGTCATTAGTTTTTAATGATTATCGTGCCACAGTCAGCTTGCCACAAGAACAGCTTTGGTTACCGGCCGATGAATTAAATTTCACTGATCAATAATCTTTTTGAAGAAATAAATAGAAAGTATAAGTCGTTTCTAACTATTATCCTGCCGTTACTTGTGACTAATTTCATAGAAATTCTCTAAGTTTAAATAAGAAACTGTAGTTGTTGGAGTTCATCGTTGTTGCGAGATAGCAGTGGACAAGGATTTCATGAGTTGACGAAACTTAAAATGATTGTCAAATGAAAATCATTCTATAATGCGGATTCTCTCCAAATAATATGAAATATTTTGAAAAAATGTTTCGTATAAATTAGAAGCTTTTTACCATGGTGTAGGTTTTTGTTAAGAATGTGGGTGACCGATTGTGTTGCTGACTGCTTGATTATGTTAGTTAACAGCTAGTTGTAAATTTGCCTTACCAATTAAATGCTAAGTCGATAGTACAGGCGGTTGTACAGAAATTTTAAAAGTTTGCATCTTTCTAGAGTTCTTTCCACCAATGTAGTTTGAAAAGACTGAAAGGTTCACGATCAAATAATTCAGCTCATAGAAAACAATACCTTCAGTATCAATATCTCAGTACTAAAAACTTTGGTTGTGTTCCTAATAACTCAGTGATAATGTGTTAGACCGTCAAACTTGACACTGCATATTATCATCTCACGGTAGCTATTCGCCTCCTCATGATTGAAAAGATGCCTTTGCTGGTGGGGACCAACTACCATAGAAAGTAAACTTTTTCGATACCTCTAAATGTTTAACATGAAATTACTTTATTATCCTAGCATGACTTCACTGATGACTTTTGTTTATCTGCTATAATTTAGGCTGCACATTATTTCAGCATAAAAGTAATCCATGTTCCATTGGACCCTGTTACATATAAAGTTGATATGATTGAAATGAAATCATCAATAACTCACGATACATGTATGGTATGTTCATTTGATCATTATTGTTTGCCCCTTATATACATATATATATATATATATATATATATATATATATATATATATATATATATATATATATATATATATATATATATATATATATATATATATATATATATATATATATATATATATATATATATATATATATATATATATATATATATATATATATATATATATATATATATATATATATATATATATATATATATATATATATATATATATATATATATATATATATATATATATATATATATATATATATATATAGCTATTCATGAAATAAAGCCTTCACGTTTTTTGTAAAAGTATACCTTATTTTATCCCTGCCATGGCCTTTAAATAATGCGATGCCAAAAAAAGCTTACTAGAGTTTTATGATATACTTAAGCAATAATTTCCAAACTATAATCTTATCACAAAAACTTGTTAATACCATTTATGTATTTGGAATTACAGTCAAACTTGAAAAAAGCAATAGGTAAACAACGTTATTCTCACTTCGCTTTGGATATTGAATCCATATTACCATTCTAGGAGTTTAGTTTATGCACGAATGAATTTCGAACAAGCAGGGAGGGGAATGAACTCGCATATAGCTAAAGCTTCAACAAAGCTTAGCATACTCTCGAAGTCACTCTTATAAAACATTACAGAGTTTGTTTTGATATCCGTTCTATGGCTTGTCTCAACTATGTATATTTCAATATATAATTAATATATTTTATTGTATTTTTATGCATTATTTTAGCTTGTTGGTTCGGCGCCAGGATATCCTCATGGAATTATTGATCCCATTAAGGATATTTCGGAGGTATTGTTTCCCCTAAATTTTCATTAATTAATAATGTAATTTATATAAGCCTAATTATGGTTGCTTCACAACTGGTCTACGTCAGCACCTATACTAAAGATAAGGAGTAAATTAGTTGAGTAGTTGGCCGCTCCACTTTTGTTGAAAGTCTCACCAACCATGATGTGTTGGTGTTTGATGAAATCACTGGAATGCTTCGAAGAATTTTACCAACATAAGTAACTTATGGCGTCAGCGAGATATCCGTCTACTAAGTATGTGAAATGTATACTGCACAGCCACTCTGTCTTATTATATGGATGTGAATCGTAGCCATTAAGATCAAATAGTATTCGTGGGTTATTGGTATTTAATCATGGATATTTTCCACAAATCGTTCGCGTTTGATAGGACCATCGGATAAGCAATAGTTAGGTTACATGCAGGGTATTATGGAAAAATGGTAAATAAGTTGAGGAGGCTGCATATCTTCACCGACTGAAAGTGGGGGTCGATAAATGTATTACGTATATCCAATCGCCACCTCCATTGACGCACAATGAGGACTGATGTTGGAAATAGATGGGAAAAAGCGAAAGGTCGCCAAATTAAAAAAACATTTCATTTGTTCGCAAAGTCATTGACTGCTGGACTGAACGATGCTGTTAGATGCAGACTGTTTAGTTAGGGTCCACACCATTATCGTAACCAGAAAGACCTTCAGTGACATGCAAGTGTAAGTGCATTCACTCTTTATATTCCCTTAAATCTTGAGCTTCAATTATCTTATACCCTTACACGAACTAATTCCTACTTCTAGTATCATGTTCTTTATGTTCACTCTTTTCATTACCACTAATAATGTTATTACTACTTCCGCTGCTTTACTGTTCTTCTTTATGTGTTGCTGAAGTGCGACAATTTAGAGCAATGCACATATATGCCAGGTTCTATGTTAAACTCGGCAAACTGAGTTCAGTTATAATTCCCTAATTATTCGTATCCTCTGTGACACATAATAAGAATCTAACTCTAAAGTTTTAATTCTCCGGTCAATCAACTATCATAATGTTTGTCTTACCTTCAAACAATGTAATAAAATTGAGACCAGAAAGAATTCACCCTATTTTAAAATACTCTCATTCAGTCAGTCATTTATAAACTTGTCTATGTATGTCTCCTCCTCACTTTCTTCATTTAGCATTGATGTTTTATTAACAAAATTGGAAAAATGTAATTAAATGTCTATTTTGATTGAAGGGTTCATGTAGAAGAGTTAGAAAATTTTCATTTAAAGCTAATGGTATACATGGGCTCTAATATTCGGATGTAAAAAAGATATTAACTATTCTTGATCACCTGTTACCATAGGATTATATTTTGTGATTTCATTCCAATACTTTGTAAACTAGACTTTGAAGTTAACGCTGCCAGTATCATAGGTTGAGTGGTGTTTAATGATATGAAATCTAATATTCATCCTCCTAGTATCACAATCAGATGTGTTACAATCGACCGATTTAATCCAGGATTAATCTTTATTAGTTCGGTGTTTCTGCAACTTATTCATTTTTGTTAAGTAAAATTTATGTAAATTATTTTATGTTAGGTAAAATTACTCCCCTCCAAATTTCATGTAATAACTAGAAGCTTTACATAAGTGGGAACCCTAATTCTTTTACCTTCAAAGCACTGCTCACGTATCATGATACAGTCGAGTCAATAATATCAAGATTGAAAGTTGGGTACTTGGTAAATATGGCGAGTTAGTTTATGGAATTCCGAATCTTCATCAACTGAGGCGTCTGTGGAATATGTTACGTATGTTTGACCTCCACTTGGATCAACTAGCTGGAGTAGGAATAAATTAAAATATATCTAAAGACAAGCAAACCAAGACACAGCATCAGTTTATGATATGATTAACCATTCGTTTGCATTATATTGGTAAACTCAAACTACCTAGTTGGAGACACTGAGTGACACGACTCAAAGTTTATCACAGATTCATTCATTTTTCATCGTCCTCCACGTTTAAAGTCTTTGTATTCTTCCATCTATACCTTCTTTACATAAGGTTTTCTCGAAATAAGGATAGACTATGGCTAGTAAGTTATTTTAACTGAACATTCATAACAATGGTTTCTAAATTATGTAGCATATAGTACAGTCAAATTACATAATCAAAGATAGTAACTTGTTAGTTAATGAATTATTACAGAAATCAATACCGTTTCGTGATCTTAGGTATCTCATAGGACGTAGCATTTTTGAAATATAACTAAAACGTTATATTTGTGTAGAGAAAGAATAACTAATGTAGCACAATACGATCTCAGTCCTGTAAATAAGTTAGTGTGGGGAATAGTTTGACTTAAAGCAGTATTTCTGAAAGCTCCTTAATTTGTTACGACATTTTATTGGCTTCTATTGACCATTAAAATTTTTCGTATTACGTATTTTTTTGAGTGCAACTAGGTTCAAACATGAGCTACTACTAGTCCGCCTGTAAGACTACTGAGTAGAATGTAGTTACTCCACCTTAAAAGAGTTTCACAGAGATTCAAGTCTTTATTTTTGTTTGCGTTTTTTGCAATGGAAGGGAATTAGAGCAGTTGAGATTAGTCGGAAGAGCACATAGTGTCGGTTGATGATACCTATGACAGGGATTTGCAATCGCGACAGAAAACTAGGTCGATAATAGAACTATGTCTCGTAATAATATGAATTTACCGAATCAACAGTACACATTAAATATTTAAGCTCTTGCATCAATAAAGTGACCTTTTACCACGAGATTATTTTATTTTACGAAAGCTGTAATGATTTTCTCATCAATATTTAGAACGAAATTATGTGGAAGCCATTAACAAGAAGGTTGCTCACAGAAGCTGAAGGTTCAAGGGACTAGTTCTTTAAAAACTACTTCTATATGTTCGCTATCCATCTTCCTAATTTTATCGTGATGTATTTGGTGTAGTTAATCAGTCATTAACAACGCAGAACACGTCATATATGTGCACTGACTCAAGTTACCATACAATATTGGCACACAACCGGATCAAACCAACAAAATAATTACCTAAATATAGTTCAACAAGAGCGAATAATAGGAAGGTATGTGTGAAAAATAATAGAAATTAGGATCTTGAAGATGAAAGGTGATTGTACCTGGGCTACTATAACCTATCACAAACTATGTAACCTAATGTCTCTAACCACTTATCGCGATTATCACGTGGATTCTTATTAATACAGCTCAGATAAGCAGTTAATGACTTTATGAACTGATGTCCTACATTTCAGTTTTGACTTTCTTGTTTTCTTACCTTCGACGCCTACACCAGTAATCATCACACCTAGTAATAAGTGGTAGTTAAGCATACGTTCCAACCCGTCCATTCAATAAAAATCCACAATCTCCCTAGCTGATAACCCATTTTACCCAGTACAGTGTGCTTAATCTCGGTTGTTCACGATAACCAATCCACCCTTAGAAGTTCTCTATGCTCAGTGATTACTACGCAGTATACTCGTCTCTTGATAGTGACAGATATACACCAAAAGTGACGTAAGTTGACTAAATTTAAATGAGGTTTCGGAATTTGTGCACAGACCTTTTCACGTGATGACCCGCCAGAAATAAAGAGGTTATCAAAGTAAATGAGGTTCTCAACGTCCTCAACTAGTTCACTTCCCATGAATAATCTAGGTGATATTACTCATATTACTTCTGAAGTAACACTATGCTTTTAGAGAAACTAAACCAATTCCAAAAATGCTTCCATTGTTGAATTTTACAAATCCGGCTAATGCACGTGTTACATACTCTATATTATTTGTGATTGATTAACTGAATCCAACTGTTTGTTTAATTATAATTTTGATTTCTGTTTTGCAATTAGTTAGGTCAAAAGTATAATATACCAGTTCACGTAGATTGCTGTTTAGGTGGTTTCCTCCTACCTTTTATGGAAAAAGTTAATTATCCGATTGAAGAATTCGACTTTCGATTACCTGGTGTCACAAGCATTTCATGTGATACACATAAGGTTAGTTTTATTGTCTTAATTATAGTAAGATTTAGGCAACTTTATTTCCAGTAGTAAAACTCTCAGTTCTCCTATTGTTGATATTCTGGACTAAGTTTGTTAGTGTCCATTGACATATGTGTACCCCTAACCGATTACCTTGATGCAGACACTGTTGCACGTGTGGATTTCGGCAAGGACGCACGTACATTTTACTTCCAATAACGATCAAGTCTCAGCGTTAACATCAAATGAGGATGCAGGCACATCCACACAAGTGATCTGGGATGTGTACCCTGGATTTCAAGGCTATTTACAGTCTATCTTTTCTAAAACCTTTTGTATACCTTAATTACTTGTCAAACGATGTGTGCAGTAATCACTGATACATTTATATATCAACCTTGTTACAGTTATATCCCTTGTGGTTCATCTTATCAATCGGTCTAGTACCTCGTAGTTCTCAATGGTTGTTTGCCTGATATTCAGTTTATTCAGTTTTGTCGTAGTTTTAGACTTTTAAACATCGTGTAATGAAACCCTCAATTTTTAGTTCGAGATCAGACTTCAAACGAATTAATTTTAATTATATGTAAAGTTAACTAAGTTAGCAGTAAGGCAGTAACTCGTCAATATCAATAGCACTGAATCCCTCTACATATGGTAAAATCTTGAAACTGAAACTAAGCCCATCTGAATGGTCTTGATCACAGGTCGTCACAGTCTATAGGAAATGACGAAAATCCTATTGTGATAATTTCATAATCAGTTTGACCGATATATTTTATGAAATATTAACCTTTATAATCATCATATGAAGCTAGCATACTGGCTTAAACTAGGCCATTTTCAGACGTAAGCGTTGTTTACTTATTTTTAATCCTTACAGGATTTGCTTATGCCAGTAGAGACTAGTCAATTTGAGTCCTTAGCATAAACAGACAACTACAGAGTATACTGTACTATTTTATGTTATTTAGTTTTGATTTAAAGCTAATTGGTTCTACTAGTTATCATTAAGATGATTTTTGACTTACATGTTTCTGCATTTGTATTTACAGCATGACAGTATTAGTATCTTCCCTCATAACTATTCGGCAAAATAAGTGCTAAACGCTGACTGTATAAGTATCTGTACGTAATCGGTACTATTGTGTGCTTTCTTTTACTAATAATTTTACATGTGTATTTGGGTATATGTTATAGTCAACATGGTTACCGTCAAAGTTAATTAAGCATTTCATTTTGCTGTAAGTTATTGCATTTTTTTCACCCATTATTATTACTACTAACTAGTACGGGTTTGCACCCAAAGGAACATCGGTTATATTGTATAGAGATCAATGCTATCGATCGAGACAATATTTTTCACAAACAACGTGGCCAGGTGGTTTATATGCGTCGTCCACCTTACCAGGTGAGGTCAACTCTTCTTTTCGCAATGTTATCAGTATATTATTGAATTTTTATGCATAGTCCTTTTTGTTATTGTCTTAGAACTATGCTTTTGTGTATTGTAAATATTTGACTACAATAAAACTTTTATATGCTTCTTACATATCTGGAAGAAGACATGTGATTCGTCAATATCGTACGATGGACATATCAGACAAAGACTAGTTCTTATACATATAACTTGTATATTAATGGCTTATAATAATAATATCATTATTATTATTATTATACATGTGTGTAAGTTATTAGTTGCCTTGATAAATCAACCGGACCATTGTGCCTGAATAATAGATCAAGACAGGGCTGGATGTTAGCGTTGCGGATAATAAGGATCGATAATGCCGCCATCCCTATGTCAGATATAACAATTTCTATAATGGTCATTATTATTTTCAAAAAGAAATGCTTTTTGTATCGAGGTATTCATTTTCTATCAGTATAGTAACTTTTGACTTCAATATGATTTTGTCGTTTGAATTCGTCACAAATAAATTTCGGTTGTGTACTACTGAAAACCAGGAAGCACTGGGCAGTAGTTTCGTCCTAGTGTGGAGTTTTCAGTACTACACACCCGTGACCCTTCTAGTGGTCGGCCCTCCGGTAGAGTTGTAGATGCAGATTGCTGAGGAGTTCCATTCTAAGGTGAAACTACTACCCAACACTCCCTGGTTTATTAACGGTATCCTACCGCGATCAATCTGTAATGAATACATACAGCAAATTCATGGTCCAGTCAGAAGTTATTACATTAAGAAAAAATGTATATCTCTACAAAACGCTTCAACTTAACTAGAATAAAAATTGTAGTGAAAAGATGTAGAAATTTGTTTTTTCCCTCATCGGTTACGTTTTATACATATAAATGAACTGAAAGTGGAATGTGGTTAATTCTAGTCAAAATGAGATTTGAATGAGGTTAATTTACAGTTTTAATAATATTTGATGACACCATAAAAAATGAAGTATATTAGTCTACAGGTTAAAAGGAAGCTAGGGGTGACCAAATTAAAAAAATATGACACCTATTCATGAAGGACTGATTGGTGGCTCTAGTCGTGTTAATACATGTAGTTCTATTCGAGGTTCTCAAGATAACTGTGATCTGTATTTGTAGACGACAACTGGTACCTCTAAATCAACCACGGTTGCGTAAATACATTTACTTCTTATCTTCCCTTAGACATTAAGTTCCTTCATATTTTGAGTTCCATTTATCGAGCTATATCCTCAGTGCTTAGTCTATCACATCACGATTGTCATTGTGATTCATTCTACTCTTTTGATGTTTACTTTGTTAATTTAATCTTATTATGCGGTAAGCCAACTTGAGCAAACGCATGTTTTAGCCGGAATCGAGGTCACATTTGATTGACTTCCTTTTTCCAGGTTTTATGCAGTCTTATAGTTGACTTTGAATAAACAGATCATTAAAGTCAATTAGCCAATCGTAACAATGTTTTTCATTTGTTGATATTCTCACCAGATTGCTGTGCTCACTTTTTAACTATACACGTTGTGTGGGGCTGGAGTTTAAATTTGCCACATGGTAGTTGAATTTTATACACCTCAATGTATGACATTGCTTCATAAAATTGTAGTATATTTGACATGTACAAGAAGCACAGCGTTAGCGTTTTGTCTCATTCAAGAATCGTCAGTTGGTTGTGCACTTCGATTTGAATGTAGTGTCTTCCACTCCAAACATTAGCGCGCTATTCACTTTTCTACTCTAACCAGACAACCACTGTAGGCCAGGGTAGATTAGTCAGTGATTATGTCTTAATGTAGATTTTTTTAGAGATAATTGCACGCGACCTAATCAGGGGTTGACTTGTGTTTTTTTAGGCATAGTCAATGTTTAAGTTACCGAAAGTAGATTATAAATACTTTTTAAGGTGGCTGTTTCATGTTATCTCACCGTTAATAGATTTTTAAAATTTCCTATCAACTCTCCTGTTAATCCGATAATTAGAATGGGGTGTACGTTTTTCACAACATTTTTGTCTTTAAAGTACATTTTCATTACTGGATTAAATGTTGTTGAACAAACTTATAATCTTGCAATTTACATCACAGACTGATATCGGTAAAAAAAATTTTTAAAAACTAGTATATACTAGACAGCCATTTTGTCATAGTGATGAAAGTGTCATCAGAATTATTATTCTCCATGGTTTCACCTTGAATGAAATTCATATAACAAGCGCTCATGCTTAGTACACTCGTCCATTCGTTGGTAAATGGACATCTTCCCTAAGCCATATGTGATGTAGGTTGACAGAAGTCAAATAAACTTTCTGAATCTTTGACGAGATTTTTTCAGACACTATCTCATTAGGACTGATCAGATTTCAAATTTAAGTGATATGGTAGATACGCCTAACTACATTCGTTCCTTATTATGAGTTCAGATGTTAACATAAACTGGTTATTAAGCAACATATTGCATTTATATGGAGAGAAGAGCATTTGAAATATGTATTCAAATTCATCATTTCCACAAATTCTCAAACTTAATGATTAAAATTGTTAAATGTAGTCAATTAATTGATTTTTTAGACTAATCTGAAATTAATAAACTCTAGAGAAGTAATGAATGATATCTATCCTCTTCTCTTAAACTACTGGATATGAGCATTCTACACTGAAAACGTAACTAAATGAAAGTTTATTCTTCAGTTTGAATGTTAACATTCTTCTTTTAAACTTCTTATTTCCTATCCATTTACTTCAAAAGTTAAGAAATTTCTAATAAGTGGAACATAAGTAAAAAATAATTCTACATAGTACATTTACCTTACAAAGTCAATCGCTGAACTTGAAATGTATAGTATTGTAAATTCTGTATCAATAAACCAATTTACTGAAAACTAACATTACCTATTGTGCATACACCTATTGTATGAAATACGCATTTCAAATATTGTTAATAACTACTTTTCATTTGGTCAGTGTTTCAAATACATAGCTATTGTCAATAAATTATATTCCAAAAGTTGTTCACATTGAACCTATGTGTATAAACCTATACTGATTCAGTTATTCTTTATATCGACTTAATTTCCAGCTATAAGGTGTTTGTCGGAATCATCTATTATGTCAAACTAATTGTTTCCAAAACGCTTGAGAATTGCTTAGGATTTTGGTAATCTAAAGCCTATGGACAAAAGAAATGTTTTCAAACTCTTATATTTTCTGCAATCAATATTCAATTCTTTTAAATTTTCTTCATATCATTCAGTTATTCTATTCATCATATTCACCAAGAGGAAAACGATTTCTGAAAAATTATCTTCATCTTACCAACTCACAACAGTTATTTAAATTTGTTATGCGGTTTTATGGAGTTTGGTTATAATTTCTTACTTGTATTCGTCACAGATTAATCTCAGTTGGATAACACTGGAAACTAAAGTGCACCGGATATCTATTTTGTTCTAGCTATGTAATTTTCCAACAGTTGTGAGACCTAAAATTTTGTGTTTGGTCATTTCAAGAAGTTATGCATAAAATAGTTTCTGAATCTAAGTTAATTACGATAATCATTCATTAACGTTGTTTATAAGTATGAAAGTATGCATAACTCTCACGCTTTTTTTCATCAACCACTTTGTTTTACTGTCTGGAACCACCGTAAGACCTTCAAAAGTTGAAAACAATTTTGTCCAATCAATATCCTTTATAAACTTACAATGTTATTTTGGAAAGCACAATGAGTCACGTATCATATTCCAGCTTCACTACTAATTATAGCATGTTTCCAAATGCTTCTACAATATTAAGACTATATATTTTTCATCATTTTTCTCTTCCTCGAGTCTTAGTTGTCGACGATTTCTAGAGATTAGGAAACAGTTAAGAAATGAGTGTCAAGTATCCAAACACCTAACATTTTATTGTATATATATATATATATATATATATATATATATATATATATATATATCAGCTCTGCTATTTTTGTTGTCTATAAATTGGTTAGTTGCTTTTATATGTTTTTTTAGGAAGCCGACCTGGTGCATTAATTGCTACTTGTTGGGCATCATTGATGTATCATGGAGAAAGTGGTTATTGTGAATCTACAAAACGTATCATTAGTACAACGCGATATATTACAGACGAGTAAGAACTATTATCATAATCATTTACATTCACTGATCACTGAATACTGGTTAGTGCTTTTCTTATTTATCTCGTAATATTTACGGCCAGATGGAACAATAATTCCTCTAGATTGTAGATACGACTTGGTGACGCGTGCCGCCCAATCGTCTAACATTAAAATATTGTACGCGTGGTGTCAAGTCACTTAGGCTAGTGCCTACATTTCAACCAGACAAACATAATACTAGACATTACTAATTACGAGTAGCTTAGTAGAATCGTATCAAACTGTGGAGCTGATTGAATCGTGTTGGAATTCCACAGGATATTTTTCGGACCACCCTCCCTCCAAACCATCTGTTGTGATTATTGTATACATACTGATTAGATAACTCATTTGCAGGGATTCAGTTGGAAGTTAAAGTGTTCTATTTTTGGTTTCCCTCGAAAATCTTCACTGTTGAACACTTATAACTTCGTATGTCACTACTTACCTTACAGTGGTGAAAGATTGATAATGAGAATTGTGAATCATTCGATTTTTGCTCAGAGGTTGAATGGTATGGTACTCCGAGTAATACATAATATTCTGTGTCCAAATCTCTCATGTGGGACACACTTATCTACTATTTTTTTGTTTAAACATATATAATGTGGTGTAGATGGGCACGAAAAATCTGCACACAACACAATTATGAGCATAATATTGTGAATAAATAAAAATAAAAAGACAATTGTCAAAAAGGGAAATGAAATTGCGAGGTAGGAGATATGGTTCGAATAGAAATGCGCAAATAATAAGACTTCATTTGATTGAAAAAGGTCATCTGACATATATGAATATCTTAATAAGAAAATGGAGCAACCATTAACCTCTAATCTGGGCCAATCTCATAAGGCCTCGAGTCACTAAGTTGCATTGTCGCTCTCCTGTAAGTTGTGTAAAAGTGCTTTGCACCAGAAAGGTAAAAGTGTGTGCGGATACTAATTACAACCCGACTAAGTACGATTTAAATGTTTTGTGTGCTATCACACAGTAGCACAATATCATAACCATACTCGAGCTCGAAAAGTTTTTTTCCATGTATTAAATTCACACTAGCCGACGCTCTCTTCTTTCAGGTCTGTTTCCAGAATGTTATTGATGACAGAATTGGGGAAGAATGATGAGATTAGGCAACTCTACGTAACCGCACTACTAGATTGGGACAGTGAAAACAGGTTAACGTATACCTTTACTTTGTCTTAGGTGTTTATGCACACAGCCTTTAAGATGATAATAAACTTATCAGACACTTTTTTCCAACACATAACTTCATAAAACATGTTGTCCAACAAATCATTCGCAGTCTCGATGTCAAGATACACAATAATTTTTAACCTACAATACGTGTGACTGTTTCAATATTTTGCTATGGGTGAAAATGTGACCAATACATCCGCGACCAGACTGAAAACAAACCTGCTCCTTGGGAGTCGGTCTTTTGCGTGCTTTGCACAATCTACGGTGTATAACTGAAGCCATTGGTTCGGAAGCACTCAAGAGTAGACTTATCACCTCTCTATTGTTGCTCTTTTAAAAATGAGGACGTCAGCTTCCCCATTCCAAGATGACAAAATACAGCTTCCCAGACGTTTCCAAACAACTTTGTCAGTTTCCTCACCAGGAGTTTACCTTTAAAAGAGCTGGATGATTGGTCGCATTCTAGAGGTTGGAGTTCCTAGCGACCTCTTCTTCAGTCGTCACCGGTCGCGGGGGAAGGTAAATAGTCTAATCAAAGTTGCTAAGAGGAACAAACCGACTGAATTGACTCTCGAAAAACACCCCACCGTCTGAGACAATTTCGGATTTTTAATGATTGGCATACCACTAGCTTTACAGATTGGTTCACTGATACTAAACTTCTTACTGCCAGTGACTTAGATGAGTTGAATGAGCTTTGGAAATTGCTAGCTGCAGCTGCTGCTTTAAACTCTCTAACTCACTTAGACCATTTTATTTCTTGGTCCTCATGCAAGCTTATTATGACTTTCTGACTTAAGAAGTCATCAAAAACATTTATTCTTTCAAATATTTCTTATTTCTAATTAAGAATCTACGCTTATTAACAAACTCGGGATGGACTGAAGTACCTTAAACAGTTATAAGAAACCTACAGAAACGTAATGCCCATAAGCTGGATGTTTCACAAAAGCACAAGAAACGTGGTCAGCCATTTACGTTACGTTATCCTATTGCACCCATTCCTAAACTATGTTTTCGGTGAACTGGTATTTACCTAGAACCTCCTATTCATATTTCATTACAACAGAGGCGCAACGAGTTTTTTTATTCGGGATCAGTTAGGGCGTTTCAAAGGGAACAATATTTTTGAGAATAACCAAGCCAACGGTACCTAATCTCATGTGACTAATCTTTGTCTGTGGTTTCAGAGGATGGATGCTAGGTTGCGAATCGGCGGTGGCTGTACCGGAAGTTGGTGCTTGCAAAAATGAAGTTGTTGATTGCCACCATTGAGTCACCACTGGCCATCTGAGAAACTCATCCACTCCCAGACCCCCTAATTTGCACACTCAAATCTCCAACTAGTACTATAATGTCTGTTGAACTCACTTTCTTGAAAAAGTTGTCGAAGTGATGGCAGGACTCATTCTTTATTTCGTCTGGGCTAGAATCTATCAGTACACAGGTGGAGATTACTACTTAGTATCATCTTCCACACCAATTTCGTCTCTCTTTGACGGAACTTTATGATCTAACAACACGTAAGTAACTAAGGATATAATTAATAAATCTGTCTTTTCTCTGGTGCTTATGCGACGCTGACGCCAAGAAAATCGGGCACCGATACTACAGAGTCTCTGAATGAGAAAATATGAAACACACTTTTTGAATTTACATGCTGAGATCAAAGTTGTAGTACGTTACTAGAGTCCTGAATACAATCTCTGGAATATAACCAACGTCGATATTAATTTCTTATAAAGGCATAGGAAAACCTATATCTTGTGGGGTCCGTATCAATATGCGAACGTTGAAGGAGACCAGTTTAGACAGCACATTCGATATTGGAAAGGTTGTGCTAAATTTCGACATCCGTGGAAGCAATCAAAAAGTATGCGACTCAGCAGCTCCATACCAAACTGGTAGGATTTAATCCTCATCATGGACGAGCCGCTAAGTAAATTGAATAAGTGGTGACACTAAACGAGTGAAACGAAAACGTAATAGAATAATTACAAAGTAAGATAAGAATGCTTTCATTAAAATGATAGTAACTATAGCTTGAACTAGAGAGGCAGTATAGCTAGTAGATCATATTCTACATCTTTATCAAACATAGTAATTATGTATGACCTTTAACATTACCCAAGTGCCCAGACCAAAGTAGGCATTTTTTTAAGAAACCATTCTCCTAACCTTTTTACCTTAATGCCAATCTACAAGGCAGTTCCATAATAGCCAGAGACTAAGGTAGGTTCATACACCTTCCCTTAGGATATGGAGCACATATGCATCATTAATTTTCAAACAAGGTTTTCCAGCTTCCGTAGATGATTTCTCTGGATCCACCAACCTTATTTAAGCGTCAAATTTTCCTTTTCATCCTATTACTTTAGTAAACAACACTTTCACCGCGAGAAAGCAGTGAATTGGACTTTTCTGGCAGAGGCTAAGTGCGTAACCACATCCGCGCATTTCGAGAGGGAGAGCGAACTCTCCCCACTCTTAACTGTACCAAAGTATTTCGGGGCTCCTACTCTTCTCTCAATCTTTCCTTAACTACATTGTTTAGCTATAATGAAAATTGGCTTCGTTGTTACCAGGATTTCATCAACCATTTAACCCCGTTCTCCAATCACTCAAATAAATACCAGAAACACCAAAATGAACTACCACTTCTTCATCAGTTTATGTAGTATCTTGTTTATTGGAGTGATAGAATCTATAACTGTCTTGTAACTAAATCTTTGGTCTGCAAGTCAATAATTTGACAATTATTGATTTCTTCTGTCGTCATGGGATCTTAATTTATGCTGTAGTCAACGCTATCACCATTATCATTCTTCACAACCTTCAACTTATTTTTAAATACTGCTACTTCACTGTTAACATCGTTTATTTGCTATCCAATAACTGGTTGTATTACTTATCATTGGTCAATAACTTAATGATTTTTGTGTGAAAAGCGCTTTTTCATGTAATGAAGAATGTCTAAACCACGCAATCATAGTCAATATGCTTTCACTGGTGACTAACTTCAAGTGATATTTCCAGAGCTTTAATGAGAAGTTGTGACCAGTAAAATTCATTCATTTCAAGTGTGTGTGGTAGGAAGTAAACAGTGGCATTAAATGCTGTCAGGCAATGTAACTCTAATTGAGTAAATGTAAACCATTGGGTGGAGGCTAGGTTGAAAATATCGACTGCTGAATGCATCTCAGTGATCTTAAGATTAAACGTTCGCCTCGAAGACTGAAGGTCCCTGTCCCATGTGATGTGCACTGCTAAGGAGTCTCATTCTAAGACGAAACGCTAGTCAAACTTCTATCGTAACGAACACTGTTTGATAAAGCCAATCAAGATATAATTTCTCCATATTCTAATACGTGATTTTGATTGTCGTTAAGTATTGTGTCTACTTTCTAGTGAGATAGTGCTACGCAATATTTTTTTAATCGGTGAATTAATATCTCACCCTTATTTGTGACCTTTGGAATAATATTAGTCAAATCTACTCCTCCTTGATTATAATAAATCAGTCATCCTTCAAAACAGACGCTTATATTTTTGTCTTAATACTTGTAATTATAACATTGAGGAATTGAGTTTCGAATTTCGCAAGGAGACACCAGCTCCCTTAATACTCCAGATACATGCCCTGCTGATCACTAGGAGCTAGTAGAAAATTTGACCTATGCAGTGTTTCTTACTTCATTGCTTCCGGCTACATAACCAGTATTTTTATTTAAGTTTGATCGTGACTGGCAAGTGAAATCCAAGATGCGTGTTTCCTTCCATTTGGGACTCGTCAGCTGAGGAGGGGGTACCTGCTTTCCAGTATGAACATCGACATGGCGATATAGGTACACCCAACTGGCGAGTCTCAAATGGGAGGAAACACGCGTCCTGGATTCCTCTTCCTAGTCACAGTCCAACTTAAATAATACTTGTAATCTATCTCTATATCGAGGTAATCCTCTCATAATACACATATAACAACAGAAACTGATCAGTTTCTGTTCAAATCAAGTCAAAGGGAAGATCCAAATACATCCCAACCAATGCTTTTGTTTTTATTAGGTGTTTTGGGGATTCACGAAATTCCATAACTTTGGTTAAACAACTATTGAAACTCAAAATATATTGAGAAACTCTTTCTTTCTGGTCAGTATAATGAATTGAATGAAGTTAGAAATGTAATTCTTTGCGCGCCAACTCTATGGTTAAAAGGTTATGTGTTAGTCGTAAAATCTATTGTTTCTGAACTTGATCTTTGTTAAGATCATGGACATTCACTACTGGGGAGTTCCATACTGGAACGAAACGGCTATGCGATTCTTTCTGATTTTTCACTCGTTATCCGATCATAGTGAGTCTGTATTGTGAATTATGAATATATTTGATATATCTTTTAACTTTCCTTTTTTCCTACTATTTAGATTACGTAAAATTCCTGGTATCAACATTCTCGGTGAACCAAATGTATCTATTGTAGCATTTGGTTCAAATAATTTCAATATCTACAAATTAAGTCATGCCCTATCTGATAAGCCAAATGGACGTGGATGGAATTTAAATAATCTACAATTTCCACCAGCTATTCATTTTTGTGTTACAGATATGCATACAGTAAAAGGTTGTGCTGAAAAATTTATTCATGATGTAAAAGAAATAGTCAAAGAAATGATTAAAACACCAAATACAAAATCTGAAGGTTCAGTAAGTTTTTGTATTACTGTTATTGTGATGTCTGTTACATATGATTTCAATCAACGCGTGTATGTGAATATACAGAGTGGTTGATTGATAGTGTAATTTCAAATTGTTAGGTTTCTCTTCACATAGTATCCTTTGACATTTCACTTTAATCGTTTTGATCTGATATCAAAAAGTAAAAAATAATAACTCTAAGTATTTATCAGTTCACTTGCTCGTATGAAGTAGGTTATACTCACCGCGAAACTTGTAATTTCTCCAAATGCCTTTCGGAGTATCACTCCATCCATTCGTTTAGATGTAAATACAGAAGTCGCACAGCTATCACCAGTATCAGTCGCACTTTTTTACGAACTGTTCGAAGTATGAATACTACTGTTGGATCTTGGCCCAATGGTGTTGATGCTTAAGCGTTTGCAGTAAGATTTGAGGGTTTTCGATTTGATCCCTAATCGAATTGTGGGTGCGCAACGCTGAGGAACCCCATACTAAAACAAAACAGCTGTCTAGTGATCCCTAGTTCTCAGTGGTACTCAACCAAGACCAATTCCCGACGAATACGAACGAAGGGAAAATCAATATTTCCATTCGTGAGCGCTTTACAAACTATGATTATTTGGCTCCTCTAGAAACGGCTTTTAAAATCATCTATATGGTCAATAAATCTGAGAGAAATGAGAATGCAGCCAGCTGGTTATTCAGCTTTTCTTAGTAATGCTTCCAAACTTGCGTAATAATAAAAATCTTGGAACAGTGTCAATGGCAGAAATGTATTCAATAAACGTGCTGTAGGGACACTTCTTATCCTAATCACTGTATTATGTTGTAAGACTGATTCTGCGTCCAGTGTTCGCATTATATCTGCAAAAATTGATATGAATCGACATTCTTCTTTAGTGAAGGCCAAATATTACGTAGTTATAGTAAATTGTTTTATATAAGTAAACATTTCTTCACTAAATTGTCTTTATTTCTCTATTGATGGGTCCTTATCATTGGTTTAATAATCTACATTCGAATGAACCGGATCTATCAAACATACTGTAGTAAAACTTATATAGATTGTACATTTGAGTCTTCTAGTTTCTTTTCGGTTCATTAGATTACCCCTGATTGGTTATGATATAAAACAACTAGTGTTCTGTCTTAAACATAACTTGAGCATGTACTTGTCAAATTACTATCTTACTAACAGCGATAATTTGTGTGCTACATAATGGATTAGGTTAGTGATATAAAACGTCACAGAGTAGTTGGATCAAAATGGTAATAACTATCCGTTCCGTCTAAGCGTTGAAAAATACCGTAGTTCTAGTAATCGAATATCATTTACAAAACCGTGAATAGAAACACACTCCATTCATTCCTATTCCAGTTGTCCGAAGTTATCACCTATGTTGTAAATATTTTTTATCAGCATTAGCAAATATGAGCACAAATGACATTGAGAAAATTTATATTCAGACTTATTGATTAGTCATTACTAATGGAAAATTCATTAGGTAACCTCTATAATTAATTAATGACGATACAAGTTTCAGGCACTTAATTTCTAAAACGGCGAATAATTGAATCTTTTTAGCTGATTCCATCGGATTTTACGTAGGTATAACATTTCATCAAATATGCATTTAAGAATCTTGCGACTCTTCAATAGTGTCCACTTTCAGTTTATCATCAGATTATTACAACTTTTTATCATAAAAGTGACACTGTATGTAAATTTCATTGGAAGTAGAGAGCACTAGACAATTTTTATATTGTCTGCCTCCAGAAATTCGTCATGGCTCAAAATCACCATTCTTATGTGCTTCATTGAGCACTTTTTTTAGATCCTTTATTCTGACTCATCACGTTAAGAAATGTGACACTCACTATAATATTTTTTAATCCCTAAGTACCTTCTTGAGTTTCAAGTAGTAAATGTTTACTGTTGAAAGGATATGTGAAGAAAATGATCTTCAAAATTTAAATTGAAACTTTAGGTGGTCGTTATTAACAAAAGGTTATTTGTAATGTTTTCTGCATCTATCATCCGGCTTGTCGAAATTCCCCACACTGATATATTCCAAACAGACCGTTGCAGATAACTTTGACCGTCTGAACTGAGATCATATTCTGCACTCATTGAATAATTGGGAAGATGACCGAAAACGTCGAGTATGACACGATGAAGAATTTCGAAAATTGCGGATAATCTCAACGGGAAATATTCATTATAGCCAATTATCAATAATTCAAAAAACATTAAGCTACTCAGAAATCAATTGTAATCCGTATGAATAGTTCCCAGAGTGTACAAAATTATTAAGGAAAATCCACTTCTAACATTATAGTGCTAAGCATATCAAAAATTGAGCATATAATGCGCAACCCAACTCCTTAGTACGAAACCACGACTAGAAGCATCTTAAGGTTCCCTAAACGACTATTTGTACCCTTATTAGTATTCTAGGCTGCAGATATTACACAGTTGTATAAACAAGTTTAGATTGATTACGGGCAGTGTAACTTATAAAAAAAACTCCTGCAAAATCTGTGTATACATCTAAATGTCATTCATTTTCGCTGTGAAATATTCGCTTGCAATGACTACCTAGGTGGTTAAAAGCGACTAGAAAATTATTGACTCTGGTTCGTTTGTTCGCGTTGATTTCTTTATTGTATGCTAATCGGCACTTTAGGCATCACTTGTCTTAGTCCTTATACTCTAATAACCTAAGCCTTCTTGATAAAAATGCAATTATTAAAGACTATTTGCTATCTAATACCTGTCTTCTTTCTATTTTCTTATTTCTTTCAATATTTAAGGTTGCTTTATACGGATTATCTCATATGCTACCAGATCGTTCAATTATTGAAGAATTAGCTCATTGCTATTTGGATGCTTGTTATGATACACCGAGTAATGATTGATATTGATAAATTTAACAAAAAAACATTTCCCAATTACATTTTCATCATTTTTGATGATTACTATTATTATTAGTAGTATTAGCCGTATTTGTCTTTTAATTCCTTACATCACTAATACTTAAAATGTTAAGCTCAGTTCCAATGAAACACCTATCTACCTCTATATGATCTGTATTTGGTTTATGTAGTTCCTTTAATGTTTTTATATAACTAATATTTTGGGTACTTAGCTTCTTGTTGTTTACTTATTTATTTAATGGAGTTGTGTAAAATTTAGGCCTCTTTTAATTCTTGATACAATAGTATACATTGATAGACTGGTACACCTTTGTTTTTCTCATTAAAAGTACCGATAAGAAAATGAAGTTTATCAGACTGCTATGTGATGCATATTTTACCCAATACATTTCGAACAATCTAATCAAACATACATATGTTAAGGCATTTTTATATGAAAAATAAAAGGTCAACTAGACAAATTAGAGTAAAAGGTAGGGAAGCAAAGATTCTAAGGAGAACACTGTGAATCACACTTTATCAAGGTAGGCTGAATGTAAGTACAATTTGTTTTAGGACAAATAATGGGACTTTGAACTTCCGTGTATCTAAGGCTTTAATAAAGCATAGTATACATCCTAAAGCAGCCTTAAATAACATTACAAAGGGTGAGTTGATATCACTTTTGTCGTCTGTCTCAACTAACCATTCAACAATAGACAATAGTGTTTAGTCCGTACTTTTATTTTCCCATTCTAGGTCATTTACTCGTGGAACCACTTAGGTAATATGTCCAGCTACCCTTATATTCTGATGACCATTGGTCCTCTCTATGTATATGTGTCACGTCTACGCGTAAATTGATAGACCCAGTGGGATGTTACCCAGTCGTTTAAATGCTGTATAAGTTTGTTGTCAGTCGACGATCTAAACTCTTTAATTACAACTACCTTAGTTGCATGAAATGTTTTGTTAATAACTGATTTAAGCTTTTGTTTTAACACAAGGCTATTTGCGTCACCTCTGAATGGCAAGGTTATATAAACCGATGTTTTAAGTGCAAAAATACAATGGGTTTCATTATACTATGGCCTTCCCATTGGTTTATACACTGTATTGGATATCCGTTCAACATTAGTCTTTCCGTCAACAGATTTTCGTGTTCTTCAATAGTTCATCAGTACAAGTATGATTGATCCTATTGAATAAACCTTTTACTAAACCCTTTTTATACGGCTCTGGACAATAACCATGAGAACTGATATACTACCTTGTCCATTCCTGTCGCTAGGATGTTTGATTGAGTCATCCCCCCTCCCTCTGATTGATTAGTATATGTAGGAAAGGAAACCGGTTGTTCTTCTTTTCACAGAACAAACTTATATGGCTTTGAATATTACTCAGTTTACTCAGTAAATTATTCGTATCATCGATCTTCTCACAATAATTAGGATATCGTCGACATACCACCTGTTAAGACATATTTCCTCTATTGAGTCTCTAGCTAGGTTTTTCACGTGTGCCATATACACGTTGGCTAACAATGTTCCTAAAGACCATCATTAGCAACTCCATCAATCTATCAAAAATTTACACCTTTAAATGTGCACTGGGTTTTATCTATACATAGTAATAACAAATATTTAAGAGTTGATAGAGGGATAGGCAGTGAGAGATTTCTTAATGTGATATAGTCACCCAATAGAACGATTACACGAATACTTAGATATAGTGTGAAAGATGTTTTCGAATTTGTAAGTGTGATAAAGAGCGAATTAAACTACGTTATCATTGGATATAACTTCGTCGTTTATCAATATTTCACTCATCGAAACAATCAGTCAATCTGCAAACAACTAATAGAAAATAAAAAATGAAGGGACTCCCATTAAAGTGTATAATGACTATACATTTCATTTTTAACAGTGAACTCTACAGACAAATAGGCGCAGTAGCTATGGGGTCACCCTTAGGTTCGATCCTTGCAGACAACATAGCCAAATTAGAGAATGGCTTATTACAAGATGCACTAAGTATGATGCATTAATATTGTAGATACGTAGATGACACGTTTATGGTATTATGAAGAAAATATCAACCAACGAGATATACTAAACGCTTTCAACAATGTACATTTTTCAATCCAATTCACGTATGAAGTACAATGTAATAATAGTATAATGTTTTTACACATCCTGCTCACTAAAAGACCAGAAATCTATTTAGAAGACAAACATGGACCGGACATTATTCACACTTTTGTAACTTTACATCTCTCCTACATGAAACTAATCTTGCAAAATTTTTAGTCATCGAATACGACGTATTTTTTCGAAAGACAGCATACAAGAAATAGACAAACTAAGAGCAACATTAGAGAAAAAACAGATACTCAGGTAGATTCATCCAGAGATGCATAGTAGAAAGAAGAACTATAGTTGGAGTAGACACCATCGAGAAATAAGGCACTCTATCTACGATTATCATTTAAAGGCGATATAGCAAGTGACATCTTAACAAGAAGACTGGATAGATGTATTAGAAATACATTCAATGCTACTAAACTAAATGTCGCCTTTTCGACTAAGCCACCACTAACGCAGTAAATCAAGGATAAGATGCTAACAATAACCACATCCATGTGCATTTATGAATTTAACTGTTCCTATGGAGCCAGACCCTATTCAAATAGCCGTATCCACGAGAACATACGAACATGTTCCAGCTTGTTTATCAAAAGGTCTGACGAAATCTACTACCATCGCTTTTCTTGGCTACCTAATCGACTATGACTACAAAACCAAGATTGATGAAGCCTTCTAATTGTATATAAAGTACCGATTAATTTACCTAAAGATATTAGAATACACCATTGCATAGCTAAAGCATTAGGCGTCAACTCAAAGAGATCGAATATATGTATGTGAACGAAATATATTCAACCTCTCCGTTTACCTTAGCCCACAACAAGGCCTTATCTCTATGAATTTCTTTCAGTCATCCCTCTTCCTTTTCGTTTCTTTTTCTGCTTTTCCTTCCTCTTAACAAGAAACTCATATTTTTTATCATCAAGTTATTCTGATTTTATTTTTTATTCATCATTGCATTACATTAACTTTGACTTATCGCTAATTGTACTATCGTTACTAATATTTTACTCTTCTCCTTTGACCTTTTTGATTAAATATTACCATTATAACCTTTCGACATGACATTTACTTATTCCTGCTATATTAAATGATCCTTTTAGTGCATTGTCACATAACCTTTCGTATTTATCTATGGTAACTTTTAAGTATTTAAAGATCCGGTCCACATGTAATTTACTCATTTCAATTGACTACGTGTGACATATTCAATCACCCTGTTGTATTATCTAATTGTAAAAATGACATTTGTAGATTTATAAATGAAGAGCATGAAGAAGAATTTATTGAAAACATTCTTCACTTTAATATTCTTGACTAAAGTATTCATTAGCACATAGTGTATCATTCAGTTATTCTTATTGCATATTCTTTTAGCGAGCAGCTATTTCATAAAAGTATATCTTCGTCTTCCGAAAGTGTTCAACAGTTATTAAGATTATTACATCAACTGGATTCGTCTTTTAAGTCTATTTACATAAGTTATAATTGATAAATGACACCTTTCGGTCTCTTCTCAAATAACTTTGTTAACATGTTTTCTTGACGCAATGCCTCTATTTTCTTCACAGATTATTATGTAAAAAATTTCTTGATATATACAATTATATAATTAATGTGAATGACACCATCGAGAAGAAAATATTATTGACTGGATATTCATTTTTCTTCCTTTAACTAACGCAATTTACTCGAACACACTATCTGGTGCAAATGAACACCATAACTGTTTAAAATACACACAACTTCTATTCTGACCCAGCGTCTCAACGGGAAATCAATTATGCGGCTTTTATCGAGTTTGTATTTAGTGGTAGTATATTTCTAATCGATCTTCAGTTAGCTGAGATCGTAGACAGGATAAAATTGTCTAGATGGTTGAATTGCTGCTTGAGATGAATGGTAAGTGTAAACACAGAATAAAAAGTACACAGAGTAGATCGATGAATGAATTGTAGGATGAATTTATTTAACTCAGATGAAATGTAAGTATCACTTACCTTAGCAATTTAAAGAGGTTAGTAAAATCTCTTCTTCGTAAATATCAAACTGTATTTGTGTATGGTCTGTGATATTGCCAGAGCACTCAGGGTGAATTAAGTCATTTCGTAAGAAAACCACTTCCCTAGCCTTTAAATTAAAGGTTTAATCCATAAGGTGTCGGCGTAGTCAGGAGATACATTCCTTCGGCATATGAGGTTAATAAGCTATTCGTCTTCTTAGTAACTTGAATCCTATGTATGCGATTGGTTTAGAATTTCGGTTTCTTAACTCCCATAGGTGAACCCTCCGTTTTTACCAACTCTGTTTAAACTCCCCAGTTTTTGTAAACACCACCTCTGCGTGTAAGCATTAAGAAGAACTTCTATGCTAAAAATTATAAATACCTGATTATATGAGGACATTTTGGAAGTCGAAGCGAACTTTTTTTTACCGTCGGTTGTATCAGGGTGTTATGGAAATCGAGAAAAACAACTGAATATTGAATGACTTCTGATTTTAAATGCTGTTCTGAAATCTATAAGTTTTAAAATGGTCATTAATGTCTTTGTTTGTCTTATTCTTGTTTATAAGTGAGGTGATATTTATAAGCGTCCATTTTTTTCACTGTTTAAACGTTATTTGTAAATCAATAAATAAAAATCAATTTTTTCACTTTGCTCTTTTAATGAACCAATGAATACTGAAACATAATGTCTGAAGTTTAAAGAAACGATCTTGAATTCATTTAAGGCTGGTAGATTGGTGACTGAATATATGTATATAAAATCTAATTTAGGTTTAACTAAATTTTACTACTTTTTAAAAGGTTTATCTGTTTACACTCCATCCGTATGTAACTATGAGATGTGATTTTTGTAAGTCGATGACGTTTATAAGTTTCTAGTATTTGATCGTAGATGCCTTCGAAGTATTGATCTCAAATTGGTTAATAGGGCTGTGAATCTTAGACAACAATGGTGATTCGGTTATGTATGTGTGTATGTAATAAGCATTCTTGCCTCAATGTGCTATATTAGTTCGTATTATTTATTCAGAACATTAGTTCAGGCATACTAGACCACTGAAAGTGTACTATTGGGAAGAAGTGATGACATTTTAAGCACAAAGAAGTAGTACACTGAGTAAGTGTGGAGAAATAGTGTTTTATGTAATATACATTCCGTTTGACGAAACAGGTAAGAAGGTCTTCTTTCATTTAAGGAAGGCCAACTTACCAGTGTGAAGAATGTAATGAAAACAACATCAAGATCTCCATCGTATTTATTATGAGCTGCCTCATATAACGTCTCGTGCCACTTAGTTGCACAATTTCTAGGAACCGAACTAGGGAGTCTTCATGGACTGATACGTCCCATACATTTTCCTGTGTAATCACTACGCCATGTAATAAACCGACCACCTCTCAGCTTTGTTCTCTCGGTTAAGGAATCGGTTCCCTGATGGAACGAAAAGTTCATTTGACTGAGGTGTTCATGCCAAAATGAAACACTTGACCAGTGTTCCCTGTTTTTAAATGCTTTCCATCTTACATCAATCTGCGACAAATGCGACTAGATATGACAAATTGTCTAGCAGCTTTTGTAGTTAAAAATGACTTTGTTTTTTATTTCCGCCACATAGGTTGTTATGTTAGGCGAACATATCAGCTGATAATCAGATCTTTATTTGATTGGTAATCGAACAACTATGAAAGTCAGCCAGCCGGTCGTTCATAGTTAATGCAGAATCCAAGGCAAATTCCTATCGACCAAGGTTGGCACGCTACATTTGCTGATGTTATCCACAGTATGTTATAACAACTATTTCAACTACTTTTTCATCCATTTAGCGGATAAATACTAAATATTGTAATGTGGTTTTCATTAAGGACGTGTTTGTGTGCCTACGTACTCATCTCCTTTACTACAATCATTTCATCTAATATGTTAATCTGATTTGTATATTCCTTAAATGTTATTGGTCGTTCTCTTCTCTCCTGTCATTCATTTAAACTTAGCCATTTTTCAGACACTGCTACTTCTTTACAATCTAACGCATATTCTTAGCCGAAGTGCTTGGTGGTTTCTTTTTGCTTCTACTACTAAGGTGTACACTAGAGCTAAACCACAGTGCTACCTTAGGAAAATGACCTTGAGACAAATTTAGCCAATGAGAAAACAGCTTATTCTAATGATAAGCTTATATAAATAAGAACAAGTATATGAAAAATGATTATATAATTAATAAAGCTTTAAAAGTTATTTATACGTTTTGTGTCTATCAATCTGAAGAAATAACTATATAAAAGCTCCTTCAGATGACTGCTCAGCATCTGTTTGCTCGATCCTCAATATGGTCTCGATTACTTTTCGAGTCTACTCTACATTCCTCTCTCACTTATCTGATCGACACTGCCAATCGATACACTAATCTTCAACATCATTTCAAAGTAAATATTTGTGCAGTGTTCATACAACTGAACAGTTATTACTTCATTAATATTGGTTAATGCCTCCGTGGTTGTTGCTGATACTTCCACCAACCAATCACACAGTCAGATATATAATTTACTACAGAACAATATTCGATTTGTCAAATTATGATCCGGTTCTACATGACATCGAAATACACTATTATCACACTACCTTTTATATTTAACTTCACCTCTTTTAAACTAACAATTACAAAAATTGTTTTCCTTAGCATTTTCTCAACTCGGGGATAGGCTATTGTCACATTTTTACCTGAATTCTGAATAAAGTTCTTTAATACCAGTGTCACTGTTTCAATTAACCACCGCCACCCTGAAAATTGCTTCTCAAATCTTATTAGTATGCAAGTTTAGTTTATTCCTATCAGGAATAAAATACAATATTACTGCTGAGTTTTTACAACGTTACTTCATGACTGTGAATTATAATACTCAGTTTTAATAATATTACATTTGGCTTAGTAAACAGGATCCATAGTAGGATCATTACTAAATTCTAAGGATAATACTGATATGCCGGATACCTTGTCAAGATTGACTGTCCTCGAGAACTGTGCTTTAGAACATTATTTCAATTATTATAACTGCGGACAGTGCAAACACTTCATTTCTATGACTGTTACGTTCCCCCTTTGCCCGGTCCTCTTGTTTAGTATATTTACTTTTTGTATATTGTTATTTACTATGAACTACGCTTACTTAGTTGTTTACAAGTTGTACCCATTCATTGCCACTCTTTCTTTTGTTCTGTATCAATGTTAGATTCATGATTGGTTACCATGTGGTCTGATTTTATGTATATATAAAGGCATGATTAAAATACAATACGTTCTCAGTTCCCAATTCTAGTTCTTCTATTGTCGGCCTGGGGTGTGAGTGGGCTTAGGTCAGTCGTACATTATCATCTAGGCACTCTCCATTGGCGTTCGCTACAAGCGACCAAATCCTCATTCTTACTTTCTTTCTCACGTCGTAACAGTTCACGCCATAACAAATACATTCTAATATCATCACAATAAGCATATCATATTTCTTAAAAGAAACATAGATTAACTTAATTAAATATCTCAATTATTAATTGATGTTTATATGATCTTCAAAAATCACCAAACATTATTACCTAGTTTGTATGTTACACGTACAAATGAATTTCTTTTTTATACACAATTTAAGTTTTTTATCATTAGAATGTCAAAAAATGAGTTTCAGTTTCTACATACATGAATAAATAAGCATATTTGTTATTACATAATTTGAATATGATAGATCATTGATTTACCTTATGTCTGTATTGTTATTTTGTCTACTTATATCATCTTTCTGTTGTCTTAACTCATTAATTACTTGCATAATCAATTTTAAATCATCTTTACGATAATCTAATAATAATTTATGATTATTTTTTAAACTACTTATTTCATTATCATATTGTATTAAAGTAGTTTGTAATTGTTTAATATATTTTGTTATAATTTTTATTGAATGAGCTGTTAATGAACATTGTGAAATTATATCATTAATATAATTTTGATGTGTAAGATAATGTAATAATTGTTCTTTATTCTGATTAAATTTTTCACTTGGTAACAAAGATTTCTTCATTGAATATGATTTTATAACAGTTTTATGTGTTAATTCAGCATTTTGCTTTAGTTAAGAAAGAAAGAGAAAATGAAGAATAATACAATTTAATAGTTAAATTGTATTCATGATTATCAAAATTGTGAATAATATTCAATCATTAGAATCATTTCAGTTATATTGACTAGGAGAGAGATTGGTTTTGAAGATTGTTAAATTTTTTGTTGTTTTAAGTAATTTCAGTTAGATAATCATTGAAAGCAAGAAAGTATTAAACTGTTGTTTCGTTCTCGTATCGAACTCCTCAGTGGTAGTGTCCAATCACGATATATATATATAATCTCCAAAACACCGCCGGTAAATCATGGAATTACCGAATAAGTAATAAGATACATAGTTTAAGGAAAAATGGTAAATCGGCGGAAGTTGTAGATGTTTGTCGACTAAAATTGTTAAAATATATACTGAATATGCCCTATCACCGCCTTCCTCGTCTAATGGTGGCTGGAGTAGGAGTAAAATGAATTAAAGTCATGGGCATCTAGGCGAAAACATGGGATAACTCTATGAAGTCTCTGGTCGTTGATCTAAGCCATGTTTGTAGATACAAACTACCTAGTTGTGGTATGCGTGATAACCTTGATCAGTGTTCTAGATCTCAAGTCCCGTTACTCTTTCATACAAACGTTCGCTTGATTTCTTTATATGGAGTTCTTCTGTCGCGTTGATGTTCTAACTTTGATCTTTCCATGTTAGTGTGATATAGCAACTTGGAACTATGTGCATATGTGCCAGGTTCTAAGTTGCTCATGAGTACTGACTGATCTTCTTTGATTGTCGTTATTAATATTCATCTTATGTCCAAGATGTTTGAAATCCACTGATCGAGAATTCTTCATAGAACTTCGGTCAACCACATAGTAACTTTTTGCTTCTATGTGATTTGTAGAAAACATATCAATGTAATAATCGTTTACATTATGAAATAACTTGGACTCTAAGTAACGGTTTTAAAAGTAAAGCACTCGCTTTAAAGCCTGAATTTGATGTCTTCAGATATGTTATCACTAGCACTGATGAAATGTTTGTCTAGTACTCAGTGATTTTTAATGGTTATTCAGACAATCTTAGTGAGAGAAGAAAATCATTTTCAACGATTAACGAATAGTAAACAAGATACTAAGTCTCATCGAAAAGTTGTTTTATGCCGCTAAGTTACAGCGCCTAAACAATTAATGGAAATTAAATAGAAGTGAGTAAATGTTATGCTGTGACTTAAATCCTTTATCGAATTATGTATCAATAATAGCAAATACAATCGAATGTGTAGCATCTAGGTGTCATACCACTTATAACAACCAGAATTACAAATCCAGTCAGGACGCAGCCTTCTGTCTGTATAACGATGACAGGTTTTGTGTGCTACATACACAGAGTAGCTAATAACACGACTGAGTGATGTAACCGTAGTATATTGTGGTGTTTGTACGAAACAGTAGTGGTATTTTACACTTATATGTGCGCTGATTGAATTCCAAAATACACATTACCTCCACCTGTGTTCTGTGTAAAAAATACTACACATACCTAAACAATATCAAGTCAGTATACAACCAGAGATAACACAAACTATTTGTACAATTAATTTGTTCCTGACAAAGAGGGAACTAAATTCCGTCTAAAACCAGTAAAAGGATACACTTCTTTTAAGTGCAGATAGATAAACACAGTAAACCAAAATGTCTTCCAACATCTTTAAAATAAGTTATTTAAGACAACATATCTAGAGTTAGTATTTGTAGAGAAGTTTCCTTAGCAAATTTTCACCAGAATAATTATGAAAGCTGTGAAATTAAACTATCCAACTCAGAGAACACAATCCAACGAAATGTTAAAGAACTTCAAAAAAGAAATATACCATCAATTCATAAAATAATTAATTTTTACTCCGAGTCACTTGCTAATTGAAAATCAAAGGATAATTGTAATCTATGGTATCAGACGTTGAGTAACATGGCCTATAAATGATTAAAGTGAATGTGTTGTCGCCTTTCAGGTCTTTATTTTTATCCCATTCGATGAGTTGAAGATGAACTTATCATTTTACTTGGGAGTGCTTAATTAGACGTGATTGTATCCTATGGACTTAAACCCAAAATGATTCTCCTTGCGTGTCTTATGCACTACCTGCTGAGCTGCTTAGTCAAAATAGCTATTAACTTTTTCAAAGAATAATAATGTATAATCATACCAGCTGAACAAATTAGTGGTTATCTGTACTCAGTAGCTCAATGGATAATGATTTGGAGGTTTGAAGCGAAATGTACTGAATTCAAGTTACAGTGTGAATACCAATAGTTGGATTCAAATGTATCTAACTGATAAGCTCTAAGTAAGACGAACTGTTTGCCCTGAATTTCACTGCAGGCGTAATCCACCACCTTGAGATAAAAATTACTACATCAAAACACATGCAAATAAAGACTGAGGGAATGTCAGTCTTAAATATCAGAAAGGGAATTATCAAAACTAATATTAGCAATTATTTGAATTGTGTTGTGAATGACAAGCGAAATCTGGGACGCGAGTTTCATCTTATTTGGGACTCATCAACAGCATGCACCTGCATCGTAGTGGTGATGTTCACGTCGGGACTCGAACTCACTTCGTTTCGTACCAAACTTCACCGCGTTCACCATTAGGCTACTGAGTCCAAGCAGCCACACCTATGCAATGAGTACGCATGTCTAATTAGAATATATTTATGAACTACCGCTATATCGAACCAATCCGCTTAGGATGCCCATATGGCGACAGAGACTGATAAAATTCAATCCATAACAAATCAACAGGAACATTTAAACATATTCTAATTATCTTATTAGCAATGTTGCTTGATTCTACATGTTTCATTTTGATCACATTTCTTATAGTTAAATTATTGTTGTAAATGATATAGTATTTTCGATTTCAAATCTGTAGAACCTGAAGTAATAGACAATTAGTCAAGTAACCATGTTAGAAACTATTTTATGTTTTGGAAATTGTTAATGTTCATTTTCAATTATTTTTTAAAATTTATTACATTTGTGAATGATAATTAATAAGTTGACTTATAAATAACTTTTAAAGTAGTAGTAGTAGTAATAATAATAATAGTAATAATAATAATAATAATAATAATAGTAATAATGACATTAAAGTAACAACTAAAAGATGATTAAGATATGGTCATGGCAAGTGAAGGGACCGAACAAATTGGTTTCATCATCATCATCAGCAGCAGCAGCAACGTAGAACCGGGCACAAACGCCTGTAGGTTCAAGTTGCCATACCACACTAGCACTACGAGATTATTGAGGTAACGTATAAACAGAATGCAAGAGGAAGAGTAAAGTAAAGATGTCCAGAAAATAATAATAGAATTCAAGATCTAGATGAGGTTAAAGAGTGAATACACTTGCGCCACTGTGACCGGTTTTGAGCCATATCGTCTAGTGTCTCCAGCCATTTATTGCGATCATCACGCGGACCCCAACCAGGTAATCTACATCTACCTACATGGCTTAGACCAGTAGTCAAGGACTTCATGGACTGATGCCATGTTTTAAATTTGGCCGCCCATAACCTCTTCCATCCTACTTCAGATTACAGATATCTAAGACTTCTGTTACACAAAGTAAAGTTATGAGAACACCTTATAGGTTTTTTGGTCAAATTTTATAAATGATGTCAAAGGATGAATCGGAAGCAGAATAGCCTAAGTCTATTGTTTGTTGTAGAATTAACTACTTGAGTGATATTTGTTGTCTCTTACTCAGCAATGCTGGTAAGTACTCTAGAATGTAGTGGAAAATTGAACTCGATGAATGACCTTTATATCTGCCTCCACAGAAGCAAGTGAATTTGTACATACATACTGAGTTGGTCAATCTCGGTAACTTATTTTTCGCCTGGATTCATATAACAGGATGGCTAAAGTAGCTTATGCGCAGATGTGTTACGTTGCTGTCTTCCAAATCGATCTCTCCAGACAGTTTTTCTGTATGTCCCTAACAATATCTCCCTTGAACTGGAGGTTTACAAATAATGTTTTCTTGGAAATTGCGATTATTCCAAGAATATTGTTTATCCTTTATATTCCTCTCAATAAATCTTAATGAGTTTCCATTTCCTAAGAAGGAGAACTTCAAAACGCATAATCGGTGAAAAGTTTCCTCACTCTGACTACAATGCATTATCTACTCAATGACATAATGGATTTTTTTAGTTTATACAGTAAATAATGAATGAACGTTTAATGTATCGTTCAAAGAATACTTACAGACTTAACTTCAAATAGGCTCAACGATATGGGTTATTCGCTTAACATTCATGTGGTATGAAGATCCACTTATGTTTAAAATAGGACGATTACGTAGTTCGGCTTTATTTACCTTTTGATAAGCTATATAATCTCGGTACGATTAAACATAAAGGCTATAGTTTGTTAAATTGTTTAGATATTCTTATAGAATTATCCTGTATTCTCTGGAGTATATAACTCCGCCTGTAGCCCCTAGGGTTGCTGCCGGTCCCAAGCCCGGATAAAGGAGGAGGGTTGGGCATGGGGCTAGCAACCCCATCCCGTAAAACAACAAACGTGCTAGAAAAACGCTAACCAGTAAAAACCTTTATAACCATTTTTACTCTGCCCTGGGAGTTGGAAGGTGTGTTATGACGCCTCATGGTGAAAGCCGAGTTTCTTCGGAAGCCACGAGGCCGATGTCTCTTCTGACAACCAGAGCAACAATTAATATAGGTACATGGAATGTCCGCACGCTGTGGGAAACAGGGAGGACCATGAAAATAGCTGAAGAAATGAAAAGATACAACCTGAAGATACTTGGAATAAGCGAAACGCATTGGGTGCAAGCTGGACAGCAACGGTTATCCTCAGGAAATGTGCTTTTATACTCCGGCCACGAAGAAGAAAACGCCCCCCACACACAAGGAGTAGCATTGGTGTTATCCCAAGATGCATGGAAGGCTCTTATAGGATGGGAGCCTCATGGACCTAGGATCATCACAGCATCCTTCAAGACGAAGAAGAAAGGGATCACAATGAATGTCATCCAGTGCTACGCACCCACCAATGACAGCCACGAAGACGACAAAGACCAGTTCTATGCGAGGCTGCAGTCAATCATCGAGAAATGTTCAGCCAAGGACCTGACCATTCTAATGGGCGACTTCAAAGCCATGGTCGGAGTGGATAACACCGGGTATGAAGACATCATGGGACAACATGGACTGGGAGAAAGGAATGATAACGGTGAGAGGTTTGTGAACTTATGTGCCTTCAACAAAATGATTATAGGTGGCACCATTTTCCCCCACAAACGTATACACAAAACTACATGGGTTTCACCGGACCACATTACGGAGAACCAAATCGACCACATCTGCATCAATAAGAAGTTTAGAAGGACCATGGAAGACGTAAGAGCAAGGAGAGGAGCCGACATAGCTTCAGATCACCATTTAGTGGTAACTAAAATGAAAGTGAAGCTGAGGAAGCACTGGACAACTGGAGCAGCAGTATTACACAAGTTTAATACAGCCCTTCTCCGGGATACTAACAAACGCAACGAATTCAAATTAATTCTCAGCAACAAGTTCCAGGCATTTTATAATCTACTAGAAAAAGGTGGAACTAATATGGAAGACAACTGGAAAGAGATTAAGGAAACAATAACCTCAACATGTCAGGAGGTTTTGGGTCTCAAGAAACAACACCAAAAAGAGTGGATTTCTGTTAGTACTCTGGACAAGATCCAAGAAAGGAGGAACAGAAAGACAGCGATCAATAACAGCCGGACAAGAGCAGAGAAAGCCAAGGCACAGGCCGAATACACCGAAGTCAACAAGCAAGTGAAGAGGAGCATCAGGTTGGATAAACGAAAATTTGTTGAGGACCTAGCAATGACAGCGAAAAAAGCTGCATGAGAAGGAAATATGAGGCTCCTATACGATACAACGAAGAAGTTAGCTGGGAAATTCAATAAGCCAGACCGGCCAATCAAGAACAAGGCTGGCAAACCAATCACTGAAGTGCATGAACAACGGAACAGGTGGGTAGAGCACTTCCAAGAACTCTTGAATAGACCAGCCCCACTGAACCCACCAGTCATCGAAGCAGCAGCAACGGATCTCCCTATAAGCACAGACCCACCAACAGTCGAAGAAATCAAAATGGCCATCAGACAGCTCAAGAGTGGCAAGTCAGCAAGACCAGACAACATACCAGCGGAGGCACTGAAGACAGATATAGAAGCGACTTCAAAGATACTCCACACTCTCTTCAGGAAGATTTGGGAGGAAGAACAAGTTCCAGCAGACTGGAAAGAAGGGTACCTCATCAAGATACCAAAGAAAGGCGATCTCAGCAATTGTGAGAACTACAGAGGCATTACCCTACTTTCAGTACCAGGAAAGGTCTTCAACAGAGTGTTATTGAACAGATTAAAGGACCCAGTCGACGGCCAACTCCGAGATCAACAAGCCGGATTCCGTAAAGATCGATCATGTACCGATCAAATCGCTACTCTACGGTTCATTGTTGAACAATCAATTGAATGGAATTCACCACTTTACATTAACTTCATCGACTATGAAAAAGCATTCGATAGCGTGGATAGGAGAATATTATGGAGCCTTCTACGACATTACGGCGTGCCCGAGAAGATAGTCAACATCATACGAAATTCTCACGACGGACTACATTGTAAAATCGTGCATGGAGGTCAGCTCACAGATTCATTCGAAGTGAAGACCGGTGTCAGACAAGGCTGCTTACTCTCGCCCTTCCTCTTCCTACTGGTCATCGACTGGATCATGAAGACTGCAACATCTGAAGGCACTCTCGGAATACAATGGACAACATCGACGAAACTAGATGACTTGGACTTTGCAGATGACCTAGCTCTTCTTTCTCACACACATCATCAAATGCAGAAGAAGACCAACAATATAGCAGCAGCCTCAGCAGCAGTAGGCCTCAACATACATAAAGGGAAAAGCAAGATCCTCCGATACAAAACAGCAAACACTAACCCAATTACACTTGACGGAGAAATTCTGGAAGACGTTGAGACGTTTACATATTTGGGCAGCATCATCGATAAACAAGGAGGGTCTGATTCGGATGTGAAGGCACGGATTGGTAAGGCAAGGGCGGCATTTCTACAACTAAAAAACATCTGGAACTCAAACCAACTGTCAGTCAATATAAAAGTCAAAATTTTCAACACAAATGTGAAGACAGTCCTGTTGTATGGAGCTGAAACTTGGAGAACTACGAAAAGTGTCCTTCAGAAGATACAAGCATTTATAAACAACTGTCTGCGTAAGATTCTTCGGATTCGTTGGCCCGATACCATCAACAACAACCTGTTGTGGCAGAGAACTAATCAACTTCCAGTTGAGGAAGAAATTAGGAAAAGACGCTGGAGATGGATTGGACACACACTGAGGAAACCGTCAAACTGTGTCACAAGACAAGCACTGACTTGGAATCCTAAAGTCCACAGAAACAGAGGAAGACCCAAGAACACATTGCGTCAGGAATTGGAGACAGACATGAAGAGAATGAACAGCACTTGGGAAGAGCTAGAAAGGAATGCCCAGGACAGAGTTGGTTGGAGAATCCTGGTGGGCGGTCTATGCTCCACTTGGAGTAACAGACATTGATTCATTGATTGATCTGGAGTATATATAACCATTGTTTTCCTATCAAATCAATTTTATTCTTTTCCTTACTAGGCTTCGAAAATTTACTACTGTTGGACAATAAGTCATTCACTTTATCTATGTAGATTTGTTTATCTGGAAGTACCACACATATTTTTTTCATCTGGATGTTATTAAAATATTTCGAATATCTTCGATGAATTTCATTCAGTGAATATGTTATTCACTTAGATGGAATCGAATTTTTGTCTTTACTTTCATGAATTGAAAAGCACAAGTAATTACAGACTTATCTTTGAATTATCTCAAGGATTTGAGTTATTGATTCAGCAATCGTGTAGTATGGAGATGTAACCGTGTTCAAAATGGGACAAATGAATAGTTTGGCTTATGTACTTTTGGTAAGCCATATAATTTCGGTGTGTTTGAAAATGACTTTTTTTAGTTTGTGGGATTAGTTGAACGTTATTGCCATGGTAATACCTTAGATATCTGCTTATTTTTATTTTTCATTATTGTTATTAATACTACTTTAGATGTTGTCTGTACAACGAGTTATTGATTATCATCCACAGATCTCTTTCAATTCAGTTCAATGATACCTACAATTGAATGGAAGTGGTTTGTAGAAATTCGTGTTAGTTGATTGAACTCACTATAGATTAATATTGCTAGGGTACTGTTTGAGACAAGAGAGTTCACTAGTGATTAATTTCAGGATGTTCCTAAAGCTCTAGTGAAAAATCGTAACTGGTGAAGTTTAGACCTGTCGGTAGTGAGAAAGTTATCACCGATGACAATAGATGATCGTCGCGTTATACCACAAATTGACGAGAGTGAAAATTCTACGATTGGATGCCCGCCCAGTGTTACAGAGAGTTAGGCATTCACCAACCTGAAACTCCTGGGGCAGAATCTTAAGGTGCTCTCTTCTGAGACAAATCAACTGTCTAGTGCTCCCTAGTTTAAATGGTACTCAACCAACATCAATCTCTGATGAATTTAATCAGCTAAAACTAGACATCAACAATTATTCATATTAACTTTCAACTCACCATTTCAAGCTTCATTTTTTCATTAAGAAGTTCTTCAATTCTATATTCCATATTTTCAACTAATTTTATTAATCCATCACGTTCTATTGTAAGATTTTTAACATGTTGAAGATTAGGCTTCTCATCATAATGTAATGATTCTGTCTCATTTATCTTACAATCTTCTATTAATTCATTATTTAATTGATTCATTTGAGACTGATTGACTGTATCAAGACGTTCATTTAAGTTTTCAATACATTGATTTTTCTCATTAATTATTTCCTACATATTAAATACATTATGTTAATTACTTTAATGTTATTAATTTTAGAAAAAACTATTATTTATACTTAATTAATTGAATACATTACAGATTGATGTTGGTAGGTGCTTATAACGACCCAGCTACTCCTATTGCTTAGTATTATTAGACACTGAACACTCGACAAGACCCTAAATCAGAACACGTTTGAACAGGAACGAAATTGTAATCCAAATAACAAGGATAGATAAAAGTAAGAATTCACAGTTACAGAAACGTTAATATACATAAGAAGCTTCTTGAGTTAACCCCAATAATCCGCTAGAGCTGATTGGTTTAGAAATAGCCAATCAGTGTGCGCCATCACGTTCATGCACGTGACATGCTTTAATCCGATCCATATTCTAATAACAGTAGGGTATCACTGAAAACCAGGTATCAATGGACAGCTGTTTTGTTCTAGGTTGCAATTCCTCAGCAGTGTGCACTCCACATTCCGCCCCAACTGCTTACAGTTACTTACTTACTTACTTATGCCCGTTACTCCTCGCTGAGGAGCATAGGCCGCTCACCAGTGTTCTCCATTTAACTCTGTCCTGAGCAATCCTTTCCAATTGTTTCCAGTTGCTGCTCATCCTTTTAATGTCTGCTTCCAATTCTCGCCGCAGCGTGTTCTTTGGCCTTCCTCTTTTCCGTTTCCCAGCAGCATTCCATGTTAATGCTTGTCTGGTGATGCAGTCTGATGGTTTGCGTAGTGTATGTCCTAACTGCTTACAGTTGGCAAACACCTAACCCTATGCACATCTAATTATTTATTTGATGAATAAAAACAAGTTTGGTAAAATTTAAAGATGTGAGTCAATCATAAATTTAACTCCTTCTATAATTTTTAATAGTAATTGATCAACATCAATCTGTGATGAATACAAACAATTAAACTTAATGCCAAACTCCATAAAACTACCTCATTTTAATTACAGTAATCAACTAACTAATAATTAACTTCGGAATGCTCCTAAAATTCTAGTGGGAAGTTGTGACTAGTGAAGTTCAAACTTGTCGAGAGTGAGATAGTTATTACCGATGACAATGGATGATCATCTCACTGTATCACAAATTGAGGAGGTAAGAATTAAACCACTAGACGCCATCCCAGTGATGTAGGCGTCCGACAACCACAAAGCTCTATGTTCGGTTTCCTGTCTGAATCGAAGAAACACCATTGAAACACAATTCTTCCAAATATTAAACTGTAAATGTATTACACATAGAGATTACGTAATTTTGGTATTGCCAACCAATGATGATTGTAATATGTCAGTCCTCACTATATTACCTAATATTTTACACTGTTCCCCATTATTTTTTACCCTAAATTTTAAAATCACTTAGTAGTGCTCGGAGTAATGAAGGCTGTTAGTAGAATGTATGATGTAACCTTTAATGTTATTATGAACTTAGTTGTGGATAGACATTTAAGATACTGTAAACCACTTGCTAGTATTATTCTATCAGATATAAACCCTTACACACTTCATTTACATCTTCCACCCTGCATATCTTCTAGAGGAATAACACACCACTGCATTTTGACTTTATACACACACGGAAAAGCATAAAAGCACTACTATGCCGTTACCACCATTATTACTTTCATTATTATTATTATTATTATTGTATGCACTAATGACATTATTTTGGATTGGTGTTGTTTGACTTCTCACACTAACATTTTTTCCTATTACGGTTTGGAACTAGTCAGTATAGGGGCAGATCTATAGCCATAGAATTTTAAGCATTAATTGTATCATTCATTGTATTAGTTCCAATGAGGGCATTGTTTGTAATTGACCTGTTGGGACGGCTCCCAGAAACTTCAACGAAGCCTGCAAAACCCTTAAAAGAGGCAGAAACATTCCACCCAATCACTAATCGATAGGACCTCTTAGAATCTCTTCGTAGCATGTTCTGATTGGGTAATAATTGAAACCTCTTATTTCATAATGGATGGATTATAAGACTGATTTTGTTGTTTCAGAAAACCAAATATACGATTATTTTGCACAGAACTCACTCTCTATCTAACTAGAATAAAGTTTTTTGTCATCTCATCTTCTGTCTTCTGAATTTGCTACTAGGAAGGTTCAAGGCGTTCTAATGCTAAAGTTGTCTGCAGCTAGTCAACCTATCACGTACGAGATATAACATGACCCGAGTTTAATAATGTGACTGATTTATATTAAAAGCTAAAGTTCATTCAAGTAAACAATGGAATTATTTACTAAGCCACATCCTTACTTATTTAAAACCAGTAACCTATTGGAAAGAGTTTTAGTCTTTAAGAAGTTTCGTGAAATATTTCTGTAAAAGTTACATTTCTTATTAACTAATCACTTCTTGTTTTAAAAACTATATTTTGAAATATTTCTGAAGCAAGTACTTAATTGAGTCTTTTCACGTGTTTATTAACGATTACTGACGTTTATGATACCCTAGAAGATATGTTACTGATGTATGCATTTATAAGTTTAAGTGAAACGTTGATGTTTACAACAGTAGTTGCGGTAGTCAATTAAGTCATACTTACAGTATCAGTCTATAAAGTAATCGACTATTACTAATGACTATATTAGTAGATGATAACTACCTGGTTGGGAACTGCACAAAACCATCAGTTAGTGAATGAAGATGTTTCTGGACAGCTTAGAATTGATCACATTTGTATAGATGAATCCATGCGTCACCTTCTTTTATATCTTGAATTCTAGTGTACCTTTTCGTACTACATTTTCCGTATATAGTCATGATCACTACTCCTTCGCTACTTATCGTGCTAATATGTAGACTTAAGTTAATGCATATTGGTGTCAAGTTCTATGTTGCTTATGGACGATTGACTACCCAATTAACTAAATAACTTCTGTTTCGAAAATAACCGTTAAATCCTATACATTGCATTTCAAATATATGGTAATTTTAAATTCTCTAACCACTTATTGTCCTGTATAACGATATCAGAGACTAATGTAAACTTTAGTGAACTTATAATGTAGCTGAGAATAATAACACAAGTTTTGCAATTAAATGACTTGGTACAGAGGATGTAATACCATTTACAGTATCTACTCAACTAATACAATGGTTAAGTAGTTAGTGTTTAACTCTTAGCTATTAAGTCTCAATTCACCTACATAGATTCGAACAACTGAGTAGTATTACTAAACTATACACTTATACTACGACTTGAAATCTAGTATATTAGCCTGTATCATATATATAAGTTAGTATAGTGTAAATAATTGCTTCAATTATAAATTCTATCTACAATTTCATATCATATAAAAATGTTAAAACGTTTTATTTACCTCTAATTTTTTAATTTCTGCATTTTTTCTTTGTTCAATATTTATTAATTCTTGATTTAATAATTCACTTTTCTTATCTTTCTCTATATTCATTTGATTCATTCGATTGAATTCATTTTGTAAGTTATCATTACGTTGAACTAATGATTCAATTAATTCATCATCATGTTTTCCTTTTTGTATAAGAAATACAACTTGTTGTTTTAAATCTTTTTGTTCTTGTAATAAATTGTTAATGCGTAATTTTGTTTTTTGATGTGTTCTCTTAATAGAATCAATATCTTCTTCTAATCGTTTTTTATCATTTTGTAATTGTGTTATAAGAGATGTTTTGATTGTATTCCGATCAACAATGTGATTAAGTTTAGGTGATGTATTATAAGCTTGAGATGAACTACATGATACATCATTGTCATTATCTTGAAAGTAGTTAGCACCAAATAAAGTTGCACCGGAAAATGTTTCTTTATCTTTATAAATAACATCTTCTGTAGGGGGATGTGGCTTTAGTACAAGTTGTGTTTGTAATTTCGCTATCCGACTTTTTAATGCAGTTATTTGTTGTTGCCGACCACGCCAAGTACCATCGATTGTTCCTGTTTTTGATCTCATATTAGTTAGCCAAGTGTTAATATTGGGTATTGTTTCACCGGTTTCAGCCTCAACTACTTTCTTAGCTAACAGTAAATCATGATTTAAAATCTGAACTTTTTGACGTAACTCTGAAACAATAGATTCCATTTTCTTTAATTTCTTATCTTGTTCTGAACGTTCAGATGTGTTATCGACATTTTCACTGGTTGTTAGTTTATGTTGTTTACATAAGCTACAAACAACTTCCTTGTTTGATGAGCTAACTGACTCTGATTCCAACCTTTTGACTACCTGATACAACCTATTACATCGGTTCCGTTCACTGGTAAGTGCAGCATTCAGCTCTCTAATTTTTTTAGATAACTCAATAATTTTAATCGAGGCAATATCCATTTCCATATTATTAGAAGTAAATTTTGGACCTGAAGGCGTGGTGGCATTCTCTGTTTGTATTGAATTATCTCCATCAAAATAAGTTGGCATCATCTGCATTTAGCCCTTTATTTGTTTGGTTGGTTAAAGTTCAAACATTCTATCTACAAAACTTGTCCTATTAAAAAGGTTAAGCAAATCAAAATAAATTTCTATTGCTAGTTAAGAGTAATATGCATGTAACACAAAGATCAAAAGAATAGCTCAGATATTTTTATTACTTTTTCAGTCCCGCCGAGTCCGTTAATGGTCTTGTGGAACTGTGAACAGTTTGCTAGACAATCAGATTTTAGCCTTTGTCTTAATTATATACTAATGAAGAAATTTTTTTCCAGTAAAATCATATCAAACATTTTAATCAGTTTCTACGGGACAGTTTTTACAAACTTTTTCTCTGTAGTTTTAGAAGTTACATGGGTACTTTTAGTCCAATTTAACAAAATACCAGGAATACGTTATACAAAGCTATTTCAAAAGGGCAATTTTTACATTTTTACAACAAGTCTAATTAATATAAATACAATTTGAATTGTTCAAATAAATGAACTCCGCACGTTAGAGCAGTGTTGCATTTAAGTAGATAAGTTTGTTTATTTTTGCTATTGGTAAGTATATGGGAGCACCAAATAATATTAATTCATTATAATCTATAAATTCTTTGCATGTAGAGAAGAATGGAAGGATGGTTTTGGTATGAATCCGATCCTTGAGCTGATTGGTTTGGTTGCAAAGCCTTCATCGTCGTTCTAGACGACTTTATCAGTACAAACTTCTGATAGAAGTGATTCGTTGAATTGTGATTATCTATAGAGAATGGTATTAAGTTTTACTTGATTGAATTCGTCACAGCTTGACTTTGGCAGAGAACAATTAAAAACGACCAATCGTCTCACTTCGAGGAACTCCAACGTGTAACTTATCTACAGACGTTTCATGGATATTGAAGCAATTAGTGGATAAGATTAAAGACATTTGAATCATCGACGAATTGATGGTATCATTTAACTTCACGACCTAATTCAATTCACTTGAACCAAAGTCCACACAAGACAACATATTCTTTCTCCTCACCAATGATCTTAATCTTCCAAAACCTCGAAGTCAAAGCTTATTGAAGCCTATCAAAGTGTGCTTAGTAACATATTTTCAATTCACTGATAAAATGTATAACCAAAGAACAGAAACACCAATGGGATCACCAATATCTGGACTTACAACAGAAGTAGTAATGCACAGATTAGTAACTTTAGTTTTACCAATAATTAAACCAAAATGTGGACTAGTTATATAGACGGCAGATTAATCATCATTTAAACAAATCAGTTGCAAAATGCCTAAAGTTTAATCATTAATATCTTTGAAGACACAAAGTTACACGGGAAACGGAAGCAAATAACAAGTTACCGTTCTTAGGTGTGCTAAACACCGGAACCAACTGTTATGTATTGCAGAATAATACACAGTGACCTTAATAATTGCCAATCAGTATACGCACATGTCTGCCCCGCGACTACCAGTCTTCAGGGCCGAAATAGAGAAAACAACAGATACAATCCAATCCAGTCCAATTAATCGTGTTGTATTGCAAGCATGCCTTCATATATACACAAATTCAGACCACACAGCAAGCCGATTAGGGATTTTACATTAATACGAAACAGAAGAGATTGTAGCGGTGAATGGCGGTAACTTGTACACAACTAATTAACTGTAATCCATAATAAGAAATAATATAATAACAGCAAATATACTAAGTGGGAGGATAGGGTAAGAGGAACGTAACAATAATAGAAATGTAATGTTTACTCTACTCACGACCAGAATAAATGAATTAGTCCTCTAAAATACAGTTCTGGAAGTTATTAACTCTTCTTTAGTGATCTGATATAACACCAGCACAGTGAAAACTTGAAACTCAAGTATTCCAGAATTCAACGCATATCAGTCAAATTCTTAATTGTAATGGCAATAACTCACAAAACCGACTGTGCGCAAACTTTATTTCAGACAGCAAACACACCTACCACACTAAGAAATACAAGGAACTCCTTAATGACCATCTTGAAAAAGAACGGCTATCTACGCAACTTCATCAGCAATTGCCTCTAAAGAACACCAACAAACTCCAAACCAAACTTCAAAGTCAGCAAAAGCAGATTATTCTACTATATATGAAGGATATATCTGAAATTACTGCCAAGCTATTGACGTCTTTAGGAATAAAGGTCTCATTCAAACCAACAACTTCACTACAATCAAGTCCTTGCAAGACAAAGGATAAGCTAACAAAAGAAGACAAACGTTATCTACAAAATCAACTAATCTGACTGTGGCAAACACTACATCGGACAAAGAGGTCAACCTCCCAATCTCTGCCAACATGAACACCAATTATCCGTCAAGTGTCACGATGTGTCTTCCCTTACATTACTACACACAGACAATTATAAACATAAATTTGATTAGGAAAATGTAGTAATTTTAAACAGAAGACACACAGAAAATCAGAAATTTAAAAGTTTTGCATTCAAGCCAATCAGTAAACACACCGAGATAGATGCAATTTACCAACCAATTAGGAAATTTACAAATGACTACATTTTTATAGATCAGGTAAAGACGGAAGTGAATAAAAACATATGTACAAAAGGTGACAGAACATCCAACCAAACTCAAGGTCGACAGAACATGTTACCAGTCACTTGTTGAGAAATTCACTTAGCTCACTTTTTCAGTAGTTAGTTCTGATAAGGTCGTCCTAAATGACGATGAAAGCCCCGTAATTCAGCCATCTTGCTTAGAGACTGCAATCAAACTGAAGTTTTGTATGTATGTGCAAACTATTACAGAAATCTACTTTAATGAGTGTCAAATATACTCATCATAGGAGCCAATACTTTGAGTATGATATGACTAAATGTTCTACATATTTAAAGAAGCTAGAATTGTTTTGGAAAACGCTTATGGTTTTTCATTCTTATAGGTAATTCAAAATAAAATATACACAAAACATTTTACAACAAAAATATACTATTAGTCTGTAGTGTCGTAATCCTAAAAGAACATCTACTTGAAGCGCTTTTATTCTAGGACGAGATGATGTTAATTGTTACAGATGGTGACAATTATTAACATCTAGTTTTTGATCTACAATACTGGTAATATGTAATAAAGCTTTTCAAAAGACCCATGTACATGAGTTAAAGTACTTTGGGAAGGACTGAATAAACAAGTACAAGTAATAGATTCTGGAAATAACCTAAAAGAACCTAAACTCGATTCAGTCTACAAGAAGGCAGATTATGAATAAGACTGTTTCTTGACTATCTACTTGTAAAGGAGGTTTCGCAACCTAGATTACGCTGCACCGACTTTAGTTACGTGAAATTATGTAGTCGTAAACACAAAGTGGCACGTTTGTGAGACATGAAATTTATTCATTATACATAGATTCATTATTATCAATTGTATTGCATGTCAAATATCATCCTCATTAATCAACAGTTAGACCTACATAAAGGACGAGTAAGTTACACAAAAATACAACACTATCTCGCCTTTCAAACATATATATAGCTGCATTTATCCACGCCTGTTGCATAAAGAGGTCTTGATAGGCAACCTCTCCTAGGGAAAATATTTAATTATAATTGTTTGCTTAAATTAGTTAACCTGATATCTTTTACAATTTTGCATCAAAAATCAACCCAGAAGGTTGTTTGTTGTGACTTCTAGTTATTTATCCAATGTAATATAGGTATTTAACGATCTTATAAATTTGTCACCATCTAGCTAGAAAGTAGAAGAGATAGTTTCGTAAGAGTTTATTCTGTAGCAATGCAATTTTGTTGTAGATGTCATTGGTCACCAGACTAATTTGTGAAGACTGCAAGACTTCGATGAAGTACATTCTGGGATACATTCTACAACCCGGATTTTCCGTAAAGTTTATTTTATTTGGCACTGCACATAAGCGATCTATTTTGACTTTTAAGTTTTATAGATCTATCAGAAGTAACACAACTGTTTTTTAATCCTAAATTACTAGATACTCTGATGTCGAAGTTCTTGTCGTCGACACTGAGAAGAGTCTTGTCATAATTTACGATGCAGCGACACTGGGTTCCTTTCATGGCATGATAGACAAACACAACAAGCGGTATATCCGTAACTTGGAATCCGTAAGTTGCTTTTAGAATCTTGAAAAATTGACGGTAGTTTGTAGAAGGACAAATCAACCTCAGTGTCAGCCTCGGTATGTTTAACGTTTGGCTGTTTTATTTATACACTTAATAACCATATCATGTATGCTTTAAATGAAAATTAGGCAAAGTACTTGCTTACATTAATTTTACTTTCATGCATCTACAGATATTAAAAGAAAATGACGATAACAGACAACGGGATCCGCATTAATTTGTTATTGGAAACAGTCAGATAAATATCTTCCGTATAACGATTATCTTTTACCTAAATGTTTTCTTACAATATTACGTTTGTGTGAAGTAGCATGCAGTTAGAATGGAGCTGATCAATTAATACTTACATAATGATATTCACTATATTTATTTTCCTTGCAGGTTGTCGTGGAGGGCAGTGATTACCTATGAATACGATAACAAATTAGAATATAGACAATAGACGGATGTTTATTTGAACCGTGCATATTTGCAATTTAACCGTTTGCCAATACATACTATACAGACAAAGTTGTTCATTTTTATTTGCGTTTAGTGATTTGTGAACGTATGTTGTTTAAGTAACCGTTCACAGTAGTTGACGGAAACATTCTGTTTATGCGAAAAGTAATCTATATAATGCCTGTAGACGATTATCGGGCTGAGCTATGCAAAAAGTAGACTGTAATGCGTAAATTCATGCGAGAAGTAGACCATAATGCTTAAATTTAGGCGAAAAATAGACCATAATGCGTAAATTTAGGCGAAAAGTAGACCATAATGCATAAATAAAGGTAAAAAAAAATGGACTATCGATTCCGCAAAAAAGTGTGAATTTTTAGACACGTCTAGTCGAACCAGACAAATTATTAGAGGTCAAAGTGTAAATAAGTAGACATATCTGGTTATTTACACCTGAAAGGTGAAAAAGGCGCAAAGTGTTGCATTGTCGCCTTTATTCACACTTTGTTTACCATTAAATTTTCGCCACTATTTACACTTTGTTCGCCCTTGTTTACACTTTTCTGGTTGTTTGTCTATACAATAACGGTGTATTACTATCATTGAACAAATGTTAAAAGACCATAAAATACAATCAAAACAAACTTACTTGTGAATTTGGATCTATACGCATCTAATAAATTGTACATAAAGAAAGCAAGCAACAGATATGCAATAAGAAATATGCATCAGGTTTAAGACGTTCGAAAATGATCATAACGTATACTAGTTGTAGTAATCTACATTGAAATGTTTAAACAAACACTTCAAAAGAACTGTTAATGTAAAGGAGATGTCGAAACCCAACTCAAAAGACGCAAATACTATTCCCAAAGGAGTTTAGTTCCTCTGTCTTAACTATAAAATGAGAAATCGGGGTTTCTGCATGGCTGGGTTACAGTAGAGAACCCCCCCCCACCACCAACTGGACCTCTGAATTTCGTGAACGAGTCATTAATTCCAGCAATCTGTACAAATTTTTATTTAAATTCTACTCACACTCTGCCAATGGGTGACTTTAATATCCCTTTTCTCTCCCCGCCAAATTACAGTTCTAAATGAGTATAAAACTCTAGGCACCTGCTCGTTGATCACAAACCACTTGACAACTTAACTCACTATGCCTGCTGGAGATTTAGTCGATAATCCAAGGTTTGAAATTGGAAATTATTGGCCTAATGTTTAATTGTGACTGTCTATCAACAGAACTTACGCAATTCAAAGTTTACTACAATACGAACTACTGTTGAATTAAAGTAAACCTTGAAAACATACTCTGTGTAAGCAAACAAGGCCTTGTCGACGTGGACAAAATATGGTATTGAGTTAGGGACATTCTTCCTCAGTTTACTGAACATCATGCCCTTCTCCGCCATCTTAGTAATCAACCTGGTTTAACCCTTTGTCTAAAGTGTAGCACTAGCAAAATCATCAAAAGCAAGCACGTTGCCTGGAATGTAGGGCGATTCTCCAATAACCCGATGGGCTAGATACCTCACAAGATCCTGTGAAGCAAATGCACCTTCAAGAACAAACAAGGAAGGATAAACAGTTACACTGCCCTGATGATGTTTATGGGATGCAATAATAGGCTATTGTTTAGCTACATGTGAAGAAACAGAAATCTAACACTTAGTTTGTTGGACAGGAATTCATTGATTGTACACAGCTTCCATCCTATGGTTACTGATCTACTAGTCAAAGAATAAAAATCCATCTTTTCCCTAACTAATGATTCGACACCAACTACCAACCTCTCTATTGTCTCCTACGCCAGACAACGTATTGTGTAGTCCAAGCCATTTATTACCTCTTCATATGCTACTAGCTGCTGGCTAGCTACACTCTGAGGGAAAGTAAGATGTGACCATACCTATCCTCTGATGTTCCTGATTCATATCTTGTCATGCGTAACAATGCTGTATTTCGTTGTGATAGAGCTAGTAAAGGAGGCGAGGGCCGCCTAGCATACCTATCTAATATTATATAAGTGAAAAACATTAGTGACGACGTTCTTAACGCAGTACCTGACTCGATATAGCCCAAAGTACACGTAACTAACTACTAATTACTAGTAGTTTGTATATATATAGGGCTCCAACTACATCTAAATCAAAAGAAACCCCAATGGTCATGTCGTTTAAATACGCTGCTACCCTAAGCGTCGACTATAAAACAATCTATGGAGACTTTAATCACCCCAGAGTTAATTGGCTCACATTCTCTGGCCCTAAGTTGTATGATGCTACCGAAGTATGTAGAAACATCTACATACTTCGGTAGCATCATCGATGAAAATGAAGGGTCTGATGCAGATGCGAAGGCGCGGATTAGAATGGCAATGGCAGCATTTCTACAACCGAAAAATATGTAAAACTCAAATCAACTGTCAGTCAATATTAAAGTCAAAATTTTCAATACAAATGTGATGAAAGTTCTGTTGTATGGAGCTGAAACTTGGAGAACTACGAATAACATTCTTCAGAAGACACAAATATTTATAAACAACTGTCTGTGTAGGATTCTTCGGATTCGTTAGCCACTTAGCATCAACAACAACCTTCGATGGTAGAGAACAAATTAACCGAATTCCAGCCGAGAATGAAATCAGGAAAAGACATTGGAGGTAGATTTCACACACATTGAAGAGACCATCGAATTGTGTCATATAACAAGCACTAACATGGAATCCTAGAGGCCAAAAAAAGAAGGAATACCCAGGAACATATTGCGCCGGAAATTGGAGACAGACATAAAGAGAATGAAAAGCACTTGGGAAGAGCTGGAAAAGAGAGCCCAGGGCAGATTTGGTAGGGGAATGCTCGCCGGTAGCCTATGCTCCACATAGGGTAACGGCCATTGATTGATTGACGCTGTATCTGATATATCTATTCTCCTACTTAAATTATTTTCACTCACATTGGAAGCAGAAACTTACCCTGAAGCCTGGAAAGCCATCTAAACATAAAACAGGAGCACGGAACCTGGTCCAAAAATATCAGCCAGTAAATATCACGCCAGTGATCTCACGAGTAATGGTGGATGTAATCAATGATCAAACATCTGACTAACTAATAAATGGGAACTTGATTAATGCCTACAAGCATGGCTTTCTCAAAAGGTCATGCGCCACATATCTCAAAGATTTCGTTAACAAAATCACTCGAAAGCGTGATCAGTAAAATTTAGTGATATTACTATACTTCAACATTAAAAAGCATTCTACAGGGTGCCACACAACCTACTAATCTATGGGAATCACCAACCCTTTCTAAGATTGGTTTAAGTCGTTTCTTTCAAACCGATAGCAGATGACGAAAGTAGGTGCTACAAAGCCAACACCACGGTTTACAACCAGCAGGTTGTGCAAGGTAGTGTTCTAAGGCCCCTACACTTCATTATATATATATTAATAGTATATGCAGGTGCACCATAAAAGGCAAGCCGTACCTGTATGCCGACGGCTTAAAAGTAACCTACAAGACCGAAACCTGAGATGTAGCACACTGCAGCAAGAAAATGCAGAACGAGAGAAGCAACCTAGGTAGATGGTGTTCAAACTGGTGTATGGAATCCAGTACAGAGAAATGTGGATGGATATGTGCAGTGGACCCAAAACTTGAAGTGCAACTTGTACTAAGTAACTACAGACTTCCTAAACTTAATTCTGTAACCGACCTAGGCATACAATATTCTCACATCAACTTGTGTGAGCACATTTCTGCCAAACCATCCAAATCACGACTACTTTTGGGCTTCATCTTAAGGAACGTCTACTAAAATGAGTCACGACTTATTCTTTACAAAATGCGTGCAGGACTAATACTTGTTTACTGTTCCTTCCTGTTTGGCAGTCTAAGAAATAGAGGTAGAATGAGAGTGGAGAGTGTGCAACGCTACTTAACACTGCAAGTGATTAAAAGCAATGCTAAAATTGACTACAAAACTTGGTGTCACATGCTCAAACTCGAACCACTATGAGGAAGAAGACTAAGAACGAACTTAATTCTCTTCTATAAACTGCCACACAATACGACCCACACCTCAACTAATGTTGTATACCGTACCAAATTGGGGGCCATTATCTAGGAAACAAACTCACTCACGCTGAAATTAAAAAACACAAAACAAAGGCTTGAGCAAAATTTTACTTGATTATGTATGGTCAAATATGGAACGAATTACCAGCTGAAGTATTCATGGCGGACAATCTCCTAGTAAGCTACTTAATATAGCTCTCAAAGACATTACCTTCCTGGCTGATGAAGCCACCTGTTCAAACACACCGGAAATGATAGGTCCCCTAAATGCCTGAAATTAATCGGATATCAAGGACGACGCGATAACGTTCCTTTCACAATTACTACAACCTCTCAAAATCAACTCCCTACTAAGCCTCACTAAGAAACTCAATCTGAACACTAGTATTGTAAGCTTCCGTGATAGCCAGACTATCAAAGACAACAAATTAATTCTTTCTAAATAATTTTTAATGGAAAAAATCTTCACCAATTTAATCAGTTATACTCTTCCGGTTGCTAAATTAATCAGGTAAGTATAGTTGTCAAGATAATGCTGTTCCGTCCTGTTTTTTAGTTCGTTCTTCCTTTTCGGCACTTAGAGGTCGCTCCCTACTGCGCAAAACGTTTAATATCTACATCTCTTTCGATATGGTGCCTTGAATCTACCCTGCAATATTTCTTTATCACAAATCATTCCAAGTTCTAGTCAGTACTGGACGCTACATAAATATCAATTTAAAACAACGATTATTATTCCTTTATCTCTATATGTCACAGTATACACAGTCTGTGCAACAATTCAACACTATTACTGTCATATGCTTTTCTTGACCCTGTCTGTAAAAGTGGCTTGCTCCTGATATCAGGAAATAAATTTTCATTATTACCATTGTTTAATTCACTGCATGTGGTTAACTTTCGCGCATACATAGTTCTGTCACATGAAACATTAAAACTAAGTGATATCAGTTCAGAGGTATTGATTAAACTAGATGTTATGTATTATTATTCCGAAATTTAGTACAGAATTCACGCCAGTTTACAGGCATTGCCATTATGATACATAAAGGTTAACTCTAACACAATGGAACACAAAGTTTTACTGAAATGAGTGCTTGACTAATAATAACATTTACAAGACACTAGATTCATATGCAGGAAGATTAAATGTAAACAGGGAAACTGTCAACCAACAACTGGAAGATACTTTTAAATCTTGGGTGTTCAGGGATGCATTAGTGGGAAACACTTATTGATATACGTAATCAGTTCAAAAAAAGGAGTGTCACGAAAGCGATACTAGGAAGATTTAGATACTAGATGGTTGTTTGAAATAGTCAATTGTGTCTTCAGGTAAGAACATGACCTTGTGTGGGCAGCACCTCATAGGTAAACGATGGAGACCGGAGGTATCACATTAAAGAATCATGAATAGAACACAAAGAAGCACTTTCCTTTTCAGCGTGGATTCTGGGTGATATTTTCAACGTGACACAACAGTTGGAAACTGAAAAGATATAGATATGGAACAAATGGTTCAAGAATGACATTTTAGGGAGCTTAAAATTTCATACACTTTTCTACAAAGCTTCTTCATTATTTGTAGGCAGTAAGGTAACTTCCACTAGCAACATCAGCCAATACACTTACATTATTCAGACACCAAGTAAACAAGCATCTCAAAGGATCCTGTCAAGAATTCATGAAATAAGCAATTTAACAATCAGAAGCACAAATCTAAATAAATGGATTAAGATTTATGAAGATTAAAATAAAAATTACCAGCTGCTTTATAGCCAGCCTCGACATTTGTATCAATTTGAGTAGGACAGACGGGTAAGTTGCCTTTGTGGAGATGAAAATCTTCCAGTCGATCTAATATTTGGAATGTGTCGGCTGACATGTCTGCAACAATGTGCAGTGTCAGAGGGTCCTGGAGGTATATCAAGATGATCTTATTATTCATGGTCCCGATAAGACAACTCATGATAAACGACTGACAGACCTGTTGCTTCGTCTACTTGAGAAAAATATTGCTGTAAATCGGAAAATAATGTTCCTTCTGTGTGCTTAGTTTGGAGTATCTTGGATATTTAGCTGATGGTGATTGGTTCAGATCAGATCCAAAGTGGTTAGCCCCAGTTATCAGTATTCCACCTCCGAGAAATCTTATGGCACAACGTTTCTTAGTGGGTGCTTTAAAATGCTATCTGCGTTTTATTTCTAATTTTTCGTATTAGGCTAATTATCTGTTATAAGTTTTATCGTCCAATTTATTTACATGGGGTGATAAGCACTAGGCTTACTTCAGAAATCTGTCGAAATTCTCGCAAAGTGACGTAATCTTAAAAACTTATTCTCCTAGTATATATTCACTTATTGTTACTAATGCATTGGCTAGTGGTGATGGTATAGTTTTTAAGCAAGAAGGTAGCTCAGTGATCTGATATTCACAAAAGCTAATTCCTGCTGAAAAATTTTATTCTCAAACTCTAGGATAAACTTCAGCTATTTTTTGAGCTGTTAGACCCCTTCATAAATATCTCTCTGTAAAGAAAATCGCTATTATTACGGATCACGAGCCATTAAAGTTCATTCATCATCCACAACAATCTGTAGCATGTTCCTCAGCTTCTGTGGTTCAACGTCGAAGTATTGCTCAGTGTGCTTATGACCATACTATTCAGCATCGGAGTGTCAAATATATTCAACATATGGATTATATATCACGACAGTCACTACTTGATAAGCCAGATGATTCTTCGGATTGCTTGTTAGTGCATCCTTAACCAGTAATTCGTTCAGTCGTGATTCAAGAAACACGTAAATATTTTAGATATATAATATTAGCTATATGAAAGGGGTGGAATGCTAGTTCGAAACGCAGATTCCCTATGTATTTTGCCAGACGAGAAGAACTACCCACTACTAATAATAAGATTTTATGTTCGAGTGACCGTGATATTATGCTGAGAAGCAGAAACTTTCTTAATCATCTGCAACTATTAAACGTCAATGATTGTACAAATTACATTTAAATATATGCTGACTAATTAAAGGAATTATTTTGACGACCAGTAGGAAAACCTGTCTGTATTATTCTTGAATATTTGGTGATATCACACTGTTTGCTTTAATTGCACCACACTACCACTAATCTAAGTGACTCGCTGTTGAATGTACTGTACTACGATTCAAGGTAGTTTGGTGGGAGTGGATAGGTAGAAAACCTTGATAGACTTAGACCTAGTTCTGTACTGCACTTTTCAGCTTGATGTACCCACGTTGAACATCGGTTCCGCTAAGACTGAAGGTACTTCAAAAAGATTATCGGCTTAGAAATATTGTTTATGCAGAACTTATTGCGAATACCTGTAGACGACCTCTCATTTTCGAAAGCCATTGACCATAAAAGATGCAAGCAATCACTTAATATAAATATATGCTCCATGAATACCAAACGAAGTGACTCGTTCTATCTTCTAGTCAATTATTCGTTTTTCCTTTCATGAACAACCTGTCGTATATGTCGGTGATGCAGTATTTCCTGTGAAATGAATTACATCTTTTTAAATAACTGTTCTAAATAAGTAATCTTAAGTAAACGTTCAAAATTTTAACCGATTCAGCAAATTACGATTTTATTGATCTTCTTCTCCTACTTCATGACGTAGTATGGGTTCCGCATTGACTGAAGCTTGGTAGAGAATCAGGGAAGATTGTTGTGGTCCATCCTTTGGCAAATATTATACACGGCTTGTTGTTGATCTATATTCTATATGGCCACAAGTAATATTTATCGCATCACCAAACACACATTTCACGACACTGGCACTAAAGAAAGTATTTAGCTATGAAGGTGAACCAATGGCATAAGTGACTGTCATTGGTCCGCATTCTGCAGTAGAGTCAGTTACTACCTGGTTGGAAGGAAGAGGTTGTAAGCATCTATTCACAGCCCTTAGATATCCATTCTCTAATAGACAGGCAGAAAATTTCGTCAAAACTTTAAAAACCAACATTAACTTCAATTCTGCTAAAACATTCAATGCATTAGAGAGAGATCTGGATTCATTTTTACTACAATACATAAACGATAAGCATGACTCAACTAAAGCAACCCTAACAAAACTATCGAAAGAAAGAAGTCTACGATCAAATATGAAGTGCATAGAGTCAGCAGAGATTACTTTTTGTTGTGGCAGTGAATTGCAGCCATCTACTGGAATTGTACCGAAGCAAATGGGTAGGTCGATGGCGCTCATACTGGATGCTGATGACCTTAGTGTACATAATTGTCATGTGAACCAAATATATTTCCATAGTCCAGGTGAGTCCGTTCCAATATCTAATGTTAATTTACAAAGTAATGAGTCTTTTCTCGAAAATTAGAATACTGCTTCCAATGGGCAATTAGATGCAAATAAAATGAATCTTCGTCAAAAGTGCAGAATGAACTACAAACACCTAGACATTTTTTCTAACTGTGATGGGTGTGGTGTTTACTTAAAACAATAGTGGTATTGCATAGTTGTGTGTGCGCTTATTCAATTCCAAAATATACACCACCATCTGTGTTCTGTTTTATCTTGGTTCTAATCTGAGCTGCTGCACTAGTTTTATTCTCAATTCTAAGAAATACTGCTGTCCCACTCGTTGACTATTATTTTGTGTCTGTAAACAGCCAGCAAATATTTATTCTGAGTCTTCAAAATTTTCTGGATGTCTTTACATTACGATAAGGAAAAGTTCAAGTTGCTCGTTATTACACAGTAGAAACTCAGTGTGAATTTCCAATAAAATTAAATGTCAGTTAAAATGGATGGGACACAAATGATTTCAATGTGCCTCATTCAGAATTAAGCGTTAGGCCTGGGGTTCTGTCAACGAAGCATACCTATCTGTTTACCTATCTTTATATGTAGTACTATGTGCAGACTTTCACACAAGTGTAGACCATGAGCTTTACTAGTAGGTTTCAATCGGTATATTAATGATAAAATACTTAATATATCAAGATGATTTGATTCAAATGGAGAAGCATTATCAATCTTAGTAAGTTCACTTTATGCATATTGGTCTAAATGCGCGCAAGGTTAACCTAATGGGTGATTTCCGGTATATTCCTACTGTCTAGGTTGGTAATATTACGAACCGTAACATATTTTCAGCTTTCACAGGTAAACCAGTATCTATAAGGTACTTAGAATCCATTTCACACCTAGTAACTATATGATGAATATAAGATAGTTTTATCAGATTTTCATTATGTGGCATCAGTTTTACCTTACAATAGAGATATAAACTGTTTGTTCAGAACTCGATAAGTACATTATTTTTTATGTTGCAAAAGTGACTGCAGTAGAGACGTAGTAAATCTTAGCGTTCGAAACCGCTTTAACACTTTTTATAAATAGTTTTGATCAATTCGATTTCTTAAAAGATTTATGCTAGGTTCTAGTCTTAGTTACTTCAGTAGTCGTGTTATGCCACATTAAATGTCATTGTTCATTCGTAAAGACGACTTACGATCCGTAACAGGCACGGCTAACAGACAAGATTGTCTCTATGTGTGTATCCAAGCTCAAATACAAACGACTTATATGAAGGACTACAGTGTTTGTTACTACACAAATCACGTAAAGCGGTACAATATGTGACATGTGATCACAAATATCATAAAGTTAGAGGATCAAATTGAAAATTATTATTGGAATAACTTCTCAAGATTCTCCACACAATCACTAAATGAGTAGAAATTCAAAAATGCGTAGTAATATACATTTACATAGCAACAATATTCACCAACCCGTTAAATATTTCCAGCCGCCAGATTCGTATTTTTACATAACATGCTTTATTGAAGGTACCTGCGATAAGCAAAGTGTGTATCATTTATTCTACAAATGCTGCTTAATAGGTAAACATGCCAGTTTAACCAAATACGTATTCTTAAAATGTAATTGCAATTACATTACATAACGCCATTAAGTTATGACGCAATGACTGGATTGTGTATTTATCGACACTAGTTGTATTGAATTTATAATTTCAATGCTGTAGTTTAGATGAAGTGCCAGTGAACTTATAATCAAATACTTGTTCCTTTTTCGTAGCTCTCACGTTGACTGACTGGAAATTGATTGGATACCATTCAATGGTTGTCCAACATCCTTATCACGTGATGAGGACCTTGGACAACTAACGAATAAAAGTACTTTTATTCGTTTACGAATAATCAATGGTAAATCTAGTATTGATCTCTGGCGTACCTTGCTTAGCTTTGTTTTCCATGTAGAGCATCTATTCTCTCTACTTACGATCACCTGGGGAATCTTTGGTCCACCTGAACAGGTCTTCGGAAATTCCAGGCTTATCCAGCTTTAGCAAAAGCCTACTGTTCTGAATCTTATCAAAAGCTTTACTAAAGTCAGCTCAGATTGCTCCTATTGACTTCCTGTTTACCAACTTTCTTTTATCAGCAGGTTTGTGGAACATGTACAACCGTTTTTAGGGCTGTGATCAGTAACTATCTATAAATTTCTGGGAAGTTCATGACAGCTTAGTTTATGATTCTTAACATTACTTACCATTTGAAGGCTAAACTATGTAAACAGAATAAGTTCGTACTAACTTCAGGAGTGTAATATTAATAACCCTAACTACTAATAGACGCAAGTCTTCTATTAAGATATTTCTATTAATTACCAACAGCATATTCTGGAAGTTTGGTTTAACTCATAGTCAATATATTTAGTCGTCTAGCATACTGTTGTTTCTACCATTGCATATAGCTACAGTCTGTCGACCATTTATTTGTCTTCCTTTAGAGTTCAATATAAATTTTGATTCTTACATTATATATGTCGGCAATCGACAATTAGATGAAAACGGAGATCGCACATTATCTTATGAAGTAGAAGGTGAAGATAGAGTTTAAAGATTAATCGTACGGCTATCATTTCCTAATTTTGTTGTGTATTGTTACAGCGTATCGTCACATATCACATCAAATGAATACCATTTCGAATAATGGTTGTGTTATATTCTCCAATCTGATATACCTTTCACTATTCCCCTCTTATCCTCGAAAGTTTTGCAGCATCTTTGTGGTATCTAATTTCACCTGTGTAATGGCATAGTTTTGGTTTTTATATGTGTATGTATTCATTTACAACGTAGGATCTGATACATGCATCCGTTCAAGTTGCCACAGCTTAATGAGCATCCAATTAGTAGAAGTAGCAGTTACTTCAATGGTGCTACGAAAAGGAGTGTAGACGCATGTGAGATATGATACTGGTTTACTTTTTCTGTCATATAAAAATATCATCAAGTAAACGGACGAGTGTTGACTTTATTTCTTTTGTTAGCCATGCTTTGTTACCTTGATGAGTTAAAATCCGTAGAAATTATTCTCGCTAGTACTTCACCTCGTCGCAAAGAAATACTTCAAAACCTTGTAATCCATCTATACAACTAATAAACTATTGTACATAGGGTCTACAATTTTCCTCTGTTTGTCCCAACGTTGATGAGTCGCTGCCTTTGGAAACCTTTAAGTCAACACCAGCTTATATCGAAGCTTTGGCTAAACTTAAAGTAGATGCAGTAGTGAATACATTTGCTATCAATCAGGTTTGTCTACATTTTTAATTTGCATAGTGATGATAGCGTAATTGTGTCATTATAGGTGCAGATACTGTTGTATGCTTCCAAGGTAACATTTTCGGAAAGCCATCAAGTCACTCAGACGCTGTAAATATACTTAGTCGGTTTGTTACACATACCTAGTCTATTTAATTTTCAGTTTGAGTGGTAATATTCATCAAGTAATAACTGGTGTGTGTTTAAACTGGATTGCATCGGGGAAGCAGCATAAACTGGATCAGTTTCATGAAATAACAAATGTGAAGATGGCTGAACTTAATCCTGACATTATCGAGGCGTATGTCCAATCTGGAGAGCCAATGTATGTCTGCTGATGAGATTATTATACGTATCTTACGATTACCTAGATTAGTAACTGTTCACTTGATAACCATATTTTATAACAGTAGAAGCTTAAAAATATCACTACAAAAAATGTAGTTTTGTGCCCTGTGTGTGAGTAGCAGTTTTCAGAAGTTTCACAAATAAGCATCTCGTATTAGTTGCTACTACTACTCTATCAAACAAATGAAGAGGTAACCGATTTACTATGAAACATAGCCTACGGACGTAGATTGTTAATTTGATCATATAGGCATCTTCAAAGTATAGTTCAAATCTAGTAAAACAACCAGATGAATAATTGAGGTTAGGTATGGTGTACTAAGCAGAAAAGTTAAGTCACTTAATTAGGCTTTAAGAGAATATCGACGTAGACTAATGAAATTTGTATTTTGGTTACTTAAGCACTATTTACCCCATTATACAATACTGAACAATATTAAAATAGGTTTCGTAAACTCTAGTTGCAATCTAATCATAATCTAGCGTAATTCGGTAAAATTACTAACTTCTGACTTGTGCCATATCTGTAAATACAGACTATCTAGTTACAACTTCTAAACTAGTCGTAAGGTTACGTCACTCAAAATTGGTTGCAGTTTTATTCTACCTTAAGTTTTGCATTTAGTTAACTACTTAAGGCATTTAGACATAGTTTTCACATGTTTTAAATAATTTCTTCCTCCATGTCACCGTTTATCATATTTTTTAATATCATAAATGTCATCATTGCATTTCAGGGATAAAGCTGGGGCCTATGGAATTCAAGGTTTAGGTTCAAGTTTAATAGAGAGAATCGACGGAGATTATTTCAATGTTGTCGGTTTGCCTATCTGTCGACTGTGCAAATACTTAAAAGTTGGATACGAAGAAATAATGTCTCTAAACTAATTTCGTGAAAAGATTAGTCATATTTCTTGTTCTATTATGAGATATAAACAAAGTTGTTGTGTTGAGCGATAAACGAAGATTGGCTTTCAGAACTATGTCTTTGAAGACTATTTTACTTATTTCAGTTGTGTGTAATGTAAATATTTAATTGTTATCATTGCTACGCTCCCCTTACCCTATCCTCCCGTTTGGTACTGTTAGTATATTATCTCTTATTTACGAACTACAATTAATTGGTTGTGTACATGTTACTTCTATTCACTACCACTATCTCCCTTATTTTGTGTTAATGCTAAATTCCTAATTCACTATGAGGTCAGGCTTTGCGTATATATAAAGGAATGTCTGAAATGTAATATGATTGTCTGGTTGTCAGTTCAGTTGCCTTATCTTCTTCACTCTGGCTTTGGAGGGGGGGGGGTAAACTAGCAATCACAGAACAGGCGGGTGGGCGCATACCCAATGGTTGTACTCTCCCGTCATGATAACAGCCCTTTGTTGGTGTTATAGCAAAAGTATGCAGGTATCTGGCCTCACTTTTGGTTCTGCATAGTGAGTGTGTTTTGGTTGGTCTTCCATAATTTTTTTAACTTATGCGGTCGGCAAGTTGCGATCTGAAGCATATAAAGAGCTAAAAACATTAATTAATTTAAATGCTACTAACCACTCAGGTACATTGGTTCTTGCATTACACCCTAGATCTTGTTTGTGTGCGATATCTACACTAATTGTCTGCTTAGATCGATGTGTATATACCGGTTCATTCGCGTTTAATCTAGGAATTTGAATTTTCAGTCAGTTATAACACGTGGTTTGTAACAACTGTTCATTAGTTCTAGTCGAATCAACCAATGCTTATCACCCCTCGTTGAGCATAGGACGCCGACTAGAGTTCTCCAATCAACCCTGTCCTGGACTCTCCTTTCCGAGTGCTGTTTATTTTTTTATGTCTGCCTCCAATTCCCGGCGCAATGTGTTCTTTGGCCTTGCTCTTTCCCTTTAGCCTTAAGAATCCCAAGTTAATGCTTGTCTTGTCAATCTGATGATTTTTTCAGTGTATGTCCTATCCACCTTCAGCGTTTTTCCCTAATTCAATACGCCTTGAATCGTCAACAAACATGCCATTGTTAAGGATAGTTGTCAATTCATCAACAACATCTCCAATAAATTGGTCGACATTTGAAAGTTTGTTGGGCCCGCCGTACACTCCTACAGCAAAGACGTGTCACGAATGGTCTGGATATTGGGCGAAGATTGGCCACAACTGATGTAGGGAATTATTATATATGGGCAGACAGTCTATGCTGAGCTGAAGCTGTATAAATGTAACCGTGATGAGTGGTTCACATTGTAATAAACCCTTCAACTCCTATTGTAGGCCTATATGCAAATACACGCCTGCACCAACTCGCCTTCGACTGCATTCTGTTGGTGCCCTCCGAAGCAGGGTCCTGGGATCAACAGGCCATTCCGGGCAAACTCTCTTAATTATTTGCAGGATTCTCTACATTCATGCCTGGTAGAAGACATTTCAGCAGTAGTACAATAGACTTCGTTCTCGCTATACTCACTTGGCTGTCTTTGATGCTGCTAACTAGTTGACTGAATACCAGCCATTGAGTGTAATTTGATAATAATATTTTAATAAAGTGGAATAACGAACAAATAGAACAGCAGTTAAGTGGTATTAAATTTGTGTTGAATATTGTGTCTAAACTGTATTTATAGAGAAAAATGACAACGGACTAACATAGGAATGCATAGGCAGGCTATAAATTCCATTCATCGGTTACTTGTAAAAATGTGCGTTGATCAATGACAGTGCCGTAACATGCGTCAAATGTCAAATGATAATCTGGCCTAAATAAATGTACCATTTTTGTATTCGTTAGTCAAAGCCTCACTGCATAGTATTTGAAAACATATCGAATGTTTTGTGAAATATCCACGAGAATTATTGTATTTATAGGTTGTTATTTCCCCCCCCTTACTTCTTAATGCAAAATAACATGCAGTCACAGACACTCAAATACCTGCAGACATGTTAAATTTCGATCTCATTTTTAGTATATAAGAATAGGTCACTTTAAGTTAGAATTAATGATGACATAATTATGAAGGATGTTCCCAATTAATAAAGTATTATACATATATAATATGTGTAAACAGAATTATCGATTGGCAGCAAAATGAATATTTTTCCGGAAATATGATCGTACCATACTTTACGATTAGGTTAACCACAAAAGTGTCACATTGGTATTTCTTAGCCGTAGGGGTAACTGCATATTTCACATCTCCTGAATGCTTCACAATTGTGGCTTTATTTTCATTATGAAGAAGTGCTGTCTAGACAAAGTAGCATTTTCAATAGAGCATATTTATCCATACACATATTTGGAATCACTATTACGTCATACAGTTCATAATCCTTGTGGGAAATGGTGCATTGTCGTAACAGCAATACTTTGCATTATCACTTGAAAACTCATCTATCATTTCCATTGTAAATCTGTATGATATATGACAACACTGTCAAAACTAGTGTAGCCATATACAACGTACGAATTAACTGCCCTCTCATAAAAACAACATTCATGGTAAAATTAACTGAAACATAATCAAAAAATCATTATTATTTTCAGTCCTATAATTTAGTGCTCTGATAGCCTCTCACTACATAGCAATTACGGATAAAATTTTTCCGTCACTTATAGTATCCAAACATATGGAATATATTCGTTTAATGACTAGCTTGTCTCGTAGATTATTAGTCAGTCATCAATATAACTTGGGATGTAGATTTTCATTTGAAAAATAAGTAAACAATTCAAAATTTAAAAAATTCTTAATGATAGTAAATTGGTATTACACTTCTTTTACAGAAAACTATTTTCCTGTTTTACATTCCGTTTGGTTCCTAATACCTACAAATTTCATAAACATTGTTTTGTTTTGTTTATTAATGACTTTCACGCAAGGAAAATGTTTTCACTAAGCATAGAACTGCTTGGTTAGTTATATTTCGATTATCATAACTCAAGGAACATCTTACAATAATTCAGAAATACTCATGACTACACTTACTAAGCATACAATTTGTTTCCTAAATTAGATTGCTACCCACTTACATATTGAGAAGGGTGCGCAGTTGTTATTCTGCTGTTAAACATGGGGCTAACAACGCATGAGCAGGAAAGTTACAGATACAGTATATTTCAGCTGTCAATGTCTTAATACTAATTTTTTCTCAACCAACCCTATGACATTATTGGTATGTTTCCTGGTACCAAAATATTTGACTATTTTATAAATCCATTCCTTAGTCGTTAATTGGTAACGACAAATGCTTACTTGATTGCTAATAACAACAGTGTTTGCAGCCTATCGGCTACCGTGCTCATCCTACAACACTTATATTGACCAGTCAATTGTTCTACACATAATATTGTTTACCAAAAAGTTACTGTCAAGGAAGTTGAACATTGGAACCACTGAATGTTGGTTGGCTGCATCGAGTTCCGTTATTACCAGCCATTTGTTCTGGAACGATTGAGCGAACGTTCGGGTTACTGTTGGAGTCAATACTATTCAGAAGTACGCTTCTAATTACTTTCTATATTTAATGTCCTATTTTAGACTATTGTTATTGCTATTGACATCGTTGTTTCCATCGCTGCTATTGTACACAGTAATTAATCGTTTTCCGACGACTTCTTGTTATCCCTTTGGGTTTTAGGGATAATAAACAAGATGGATAGTCGATTAATTAGAAATTCTTGATCAGTAGAAGCAAGACAGTAGTGTTCTGAACTCCAGTAAGCGCTCACTTGTAGCAATTCAGTCGGCTGATCTGACAGTTACCATCAATCAATTTGTTACCAGATTACTTTATACTGTCAGCTGAGTTACTTATTTTTCGTGTTGTCAACATGCATCTTCTAGAATAAATGAAATTTATCTTTTTTTAATCTAACCATATCTTCATACAGTTATTGTTATCACTGAATTTATATAACAGAAATATCTATAATGTCGTTAGGAAAAAATAAAGACAGTTTCGCGAATAAAATTTCTTCTTTAACTATATCATATATCATAGCTGTAGTCGTATATAGTGGGGTCGTCTTTAAATGTTATACGTCTGTTTTAATATAACAAACGATTGGATAACAAGGTAGAAGTCAATTTTTTATAGTATCAAAATAATCACGAGAATCTTAAGTAAGAGTTGCAATAATAAAAAGCGTTTTAAAATACAGTTGATTTGCATATCGGATGAATAAGCGATAACTTTTCACTTAACTGGGGCGAAAAATAGACACATGCCGAACATAGTACTAACTATGAACAGATCGAAGATTTATTGAATTGATTACACAGTACGAGAAACGAATGCAAACACAGAAATAGGTAAAAATAACACTTGGTAAATGAAGAAGTATTGAAACTGCCCGCTGTTCCGTTTTCTCATCAAACTACGGTCACCAAATGGTAATTTGACTATTTACATATCACAAGTAAGGTAAATTTGTCAATCATATTTCACCCTTAAACGGTATTGAGCTACTCGCAAACATTTTCCACGTAATATTGGCCCAACTGTTCCTTACGTTTGGCCCAGTCATTCAGTCATCTGGCCCAACGTCGATTTTTGTGGCCCAGTGTTTACATACAAAAACCCTAATGTAGCCTAATGTTTTTGTTTACTGGTCTATAGACCAAACTTTACCAACATGCGTCGTAATGGTTATGATACTGTGTCAAAATACCAGATAATAATAATAATCTGGGATATTATTACCACATGTAGGTTGTGTGACTTCCTGCTTCCATCCATATGAATCTCTGGCTGTAATTATGTCGTCTTGTTGTTGTGGACCACCGCTTGTTTTACAGTTAATGTGCGGCAGGTTAAAATCTCCAGTAATCACTTTATAATCAGCATCTAAGGTTGAGGCCCGTGCAAATAGACTACAAAGTGATGCGTCTATTTCTGGTCGTAAGCAGGGTGCTCTGTACACACGGAATCATATAATTGGTGCTACATACCATGTGACAAAGCGAGTCAAGGGTTTTACTTAGTGTCAGTTCTTCTACCTTTGTCAAGATTGCGTGACTATGGATGTACGTTATGCACTCCTTCCCCCTTTTTGATTATCTCGGTTAGTGCGATGCAGGGGATATTCATCAGCGTTTACGTCAGTGTCGGTCACTGAAGATGAACACTATGTTTCTGTTACTAATACTGCTGATGACCAAGTGATAAGAACTGTTGTTCTGAGGTCTGATATTTTGTTAAGTATCGAACGGGCACTGGTGAGCACAACCTTAAAAATGTCAGTGTTCATGTAGGTTAAGTTGTCATTATTAAAGAGGCTGAGATTATAATTGTGAATATAACTTAGAATGAATGTCAGGGGTCTCTGGCATTTACTTACCTGAGATGTTAGTGGATATATACTCGGTTTTTGTCCCATGAGATCCGAGTTCTAAACGCCACTGTTATGTCACTTAAGACGCTTATGATAAATGAATATGAGGTGGTGTCAACGTTTCTCCTTAATTGTGATGTGGATTGGAAGCATTTACGATTGGTACGAGTTGTTGGTTCGAGAAGGGTGTAGCCGTAAATAATTCCCAAAATAAATAGTTTCATAAGTCCTCGACATTGATACTGACCATGCTTGTTTTGGCGGGCACTAGTTGAAGGCGCTCGGCCACGAAACATCACCAGATTACGTCACAACGCACTGTGGGAAGCATCACTCTCTAGTTTGCCAGCCTGGACGTTTCTTTCCTATTGACGCTATATTTACGATCAAATCTTACTTCTCTTCCATCCTTCATTGCCTTCTGATCTATTTTTATTCATAAGAGTGGGTTAAACCGTCAGAAGTTGCTCTGGTAATAACAAAAATGTAACCTGGTCATTTACAGGGTGTAATTCAAGGGTAATAGAGGTAGTGGATGGGATGGAAAAGGATTGTGAGATGTAAAATGGGGATACACTAAAGAATGATATGAGTGAGCATATGTAACATTTGATCCGCAATAGCTGGACAATAGGTCATGATTTCTAGACATGTAATCGTGAGCAGAAACGTTTGCTATAGGTAGCTGCCTTGGCATCAAATTTTCATGTCTAGATGGCCATCTATATTGGTGGTAGGGATAATCTCCATGGTTGTAGTGTTTCGTGTTACTGTTCATTTGGGACTGCGATGGAATAAGTGGTAGTGGGTAGCTAATGTGTGCAGTATTGTCCTTTTGTGTTAATAGTATTTGGTACTCTGGTGCACATGAGTGCATTACTCTGTGTTTCTAGAGTATTTGTGTGGATTAGCATGAGGATGGGAGGAGAGAAATCTCTTATTTCCACTCTCAGTATTAACTTTTAGTTCAGATGGCGGATATTTAGTTTTCCGATGATTTGGGGATTTTGTCGTTGCTTTTATTGTCCATCCTTTTAAGGTTCCCAATAATTTCAGTCTTGTTGATCCTGATAGTTTGAGGTTTATTGCATGGTACTAAGGGAAGGGAAGAATCTACTCCTGGTGAGTAGGTACCTATCGTTAGACTAACGTTTGAGTTTATTTTCGTTTCTACAGTTCGGGAATGCTTCTCTGTGGATGACTTTTCCTCATGTATCGCTTCAGTTTAAGAATCAACCATACTCTTTAGAGGAGTAATGTCTAAATTTATAAGGTCGGCAGACATTTCCGTCGATAATACCGTAGTAGGTGGGCTTAAACCGCGTGAAGTAATCGGTTCATTTAAATCATGTGGTACTCTACCTTTAATTTTATTCATTGGGGTTGGTGGTTACGGTAGTATGCCGCTGTCACCACGGCCTAATATAGAACTTACTTTGCTAGGTTGTTCTGATTTATTAGTTCGCGTTTAGGTTCCTTTAGGTTAGTAGCTGTGGCGCTATACCTGTTGCGAGCTTTGCGTTATGGTGGTGCTTTGGTAGTAATTATTATTATATTCTTTTACTCTCTGGTGGTTCTTATAGGAATCACTGATTTCATGAATTCCATAGAACCCTTTGTATATTTAAATAGGATTGGGCAGCTACTTTACCAGTCGTTTTTCACAGCCTTTTGCACTTGCAACAACTTGGGGCAAAACAACAAGCCTTTAAGAGAGGTTGCTTTACCTTTTTTAGAGAAATGATTCTCAGGGATATTGTAAACTATTGCTTTATGGGGCAAATTAATATGCTTTGCAACTTCAGCCAAAATGAAATCTAAAAGAATTTCAGCTTGCTTCACTTTTTTGTCACTGTTATTATGTTAACCAAATGATGGTAACATGGACTACACGGCTAGATGTAAAACACTTTCTTTAGAACCCCTGTGTAGTCGCCGACTACGACATAACTTAATATTCTTCTACAAAATAATCAACGGAATATCATTCTCAGCTTTCTTACCCACGTGGAACCAAACGCCTAGATACAATCTTCGGAATTACGAGGCAACATTACTAATCGGTAAGTACCAAACATAACATCGCGGTAAGTTCTTTATTGTATTTTACAACAAACTCTGGAATAAACTACCACAAAATATCCTCACTACTAAATCTATCTTAATATTCAAACGACTGATCACACAATATCTACCATCCAAAGACTTGTACCAAAATTTTCGACTACTTACCACTAAACCTCGAATTATTAAGCAATGGCTTATTAGGATTCTAAAACTGCAAACCATAAAATCATGTACGTTGTAGTAGACAAACGAAAAAAATAAGAATCTGGTTTGAAACTGATTATTCTGATACCACTAATTAAATTTGTTTCTTATTTCTATTTCATAATCTGTGTCACCATCTCCCGAGTTTATGCTCTGTCGTCGTAAGAAATTGATCTCCTTTAAGCAATTTACTCCAAAAGCTGGCTAAAAACGTATTCAATCCATAAACATCTCACTGCTCAAGACCAATTTACATAAATTGGTTCCCTTAACCAGATTTCAAACTATCAGCCTTATCCCGCTTCTGGATAGTCTCTATGGTTCATTCTGCTCACTCGCAGCCATTTCCTGGAATTACAACGCTTCAGACAAAAAGCGCGCGGTTGTTTGTTAGAAATGTTCTACAATACATAATGAACCTCTAGTACTATAGAACTGTAAATCGTGAAGCTTGTTACATTTGGCTTCTTAATTAATTAATATCTCCATATAGCGTGAATTCCATAACAGTAACTCTATTAAAACCCTGTTAAAACGGGCCATACAATTCTGATCATGCCTGTAAACTGGTATGCTATCGTATGCAAATTGCTACTTAAGAATAAACTATTACTATTATAATGGGGCTAGTTTTTGTAGGACATACTGTATCTTTATAAGTGATAACTTAATGTGGTCAACTTCCATTTTGTAAGTGGTAATATCATTATTATGATTGGTTATGTTGATGACATTAACAAGCGGTGTGCGACCGTCAGCTAGTTGCTGATTGGCGATAAACGCATCGTTGACAGAAGCTCCAGAGTGTGCAGAAGGAAACTATTAAATATTGGTCGCTTAGAATCGCTACAACTTGATTGTGAGTCTTACAGGTTATGAAGGGAAAAACCAGTAGAGGAAATGTCGATCGGTTTATGAGAACTAATATTAAGCTTTGAACGTTTTGCCTTAACGCGTGCCATTTCGTCACAACAAGATGCCTCAAGGTTGTGAGTAAAGATAGGTAATACTGCTGGAGTACTACTAAGGGTATTATAAGTTGAAAAACGTGCAAGATATCTCGAAAGAAACAAAATAAGCAAGCTACGTAAAAAGTCACTGTTGTGTTCAGAGTTCGCGCTTCAGAGACTTCCACCTTTTTATTTTTGAACTCACGATTTTTCTCCAAAACATATTAGGAGAACAAAAAGACTTTTTACGACAGCCTGTTTAACTTGTACAATCGCTTTTTCCATGCGTATCTCTGCAGTCGTCACACATATTCCTTTCGTTGTGACTAGCGAAGAAAGGTCACTACATTTATGATACTGGGAAACATGTATTTGCATATGCGTTGGAATGAACAAACCTTTGGAAGCTCTTGGTTTTGGATGTCTTAAAAGTGCAATCTTATCCAAGATACCCTTTATGTTATGATAGAGAATATGGGTTAAAGATTCGGTCTTTTCAGGCGATTATCGTAATGGGGGGGTGTGACAGGCCTGTTACCAGATTAGTATTTACTTGCCAAACCCGCTTGAGTGTCTTGACATTCCTAGTATGATGAAGACTTGCTGCCTGGATACAGTATTCAAGATGAAGTCCCATGCACATGGGGTATAAGATTCAGAACATTTCTCCATTAAAACATTTGAATGATCTTCTGATTAAACGTAACATTCAGAACTCTTTAGCTGCTGTGTTGCAGTGATTTCGCAGTAATGACTTATAATTATTCCTGAATCTTTAAACAGTTTTACTTGTAGAAGTGGTGCGTTATTCAAGGTATATTGGTGGCAGTTATCTCGGTCAATGTGAACTAGTGCAATCTTACCTATTCCTACCTTTGAAACCATCGAGATGATTCGTGTAAGTCAGATTGAAGATGGTGCTGGCTAATATTACTGCATGCAGTTTTACAAATCTTTACTTTATCAGCAAATAAAAGTGTCTACGACTTCAGCATTTTATTAGTGTAAAGCAGGAACGAGAGAGGGCCAAACATGGTGCCTTGGGGAGAGACTGTGCTTAGTATAGGCCTCCATTCAGTGAGTGTAAATAAATAAATAGCTTTTATTCTCAAGTATCATTGTGTACATGAGAGCATACCAGTTTACGGGCATGATCTGAATGACATGAGATTACATGAATACTAATATTTCGACGAAGTGTTACTGTCAGGACTTATATAACATAAAAGACTGAATTGAGAACTAAACCAACTGCAACAAAGTTTACAGTACTAGGACACTGAATATATATATTGTAGCATGCTTCATATATGACAAAGTATCGCACGCTCCATAACCAATGCGTTACAATTCTAAAAAATGGCTGGGGGTTAGCAGAATTGGTCACTGAGCATGTCCAGTTATGAGATAGGACCAAGGGTACTTGGAACTTGGGTGCTGAGGAGAGGGTAATAGTTTTGTGCCAGTAAGCTCTATACTTGTCTTGCACATAATCTTCTACAACTAGAGGAAAGACAAAAGAAGAACAACCACAAAACAAACAGCACTGGTATTCTGGGGTTGACAAAGCTAATGGGCTGGATTAGTAATTATACTTCCAACATGCCACTTATGCTTATAGGCTGATTAAAATGGAAGAATACTATCATATGACCAAGACAGGTGAGTGGTGCTCACACGTTCAGAGTCCCTATTATTTCACTGGTGGAGTTAGAAACAATAGTTGGTGCGAACATTTTTAATGAGATTTCAGAAGAGATGAAATCGCTAACATGCCGTACAAATAAAGGAAGTGAATCTGTTTCCCGAATGGCTTGAGGCAAACGGTTCCAAATTCTCGAGAATTTATTTGTAAAATAATTCATATAAAGAGCAGATTAAGAATGAGATATTTTTATTTTCGAGGCTGAATTGCGCAAGTTATAGCAAGAGGGTTCGTCGAGCTGGATTGTATTAGGCGATGAAAACGCTAATTTGTTTAATATTTTATAAAAGAAGATTAGGTTTAATTTTAGCCGTCGCCTCCATAAGGTATCTAGTCCTAACTTAGTGCATCTAGTTTTATAGTCTAGAGTACGATCAGCCTCAAGAATACGAAGAGTAAAGCGACGTTGCACAGACTCCAGTCTGAGTTTATCCCTAATGGAAACATTACTGAGAATAAAGGTGCAGTATTCTAGCAAAGGTCTGACACAAAGTTTATATAGCAGAATACGAGAATCGTTGATATAAAAGTTACGTAGTATATAACCTTGTAGTCGATGTGACTTAGATGTCTGCATATTGACCTGTTCTGCAAAAGACATGCTATAAGAGTACCTTAGTCCTAAGTCAACTACTGACTGAAGCCTAGATAACTTACTGCCGTTTATGGACAGATCAAAATTGAGGCACTTATCCCCAAAACATATCCAACCACACTCAGAAGCATTAAGATCCAACTTCCATTTTCAGCACCATACTGCGACCTTGTTGAGCTCGGTAGTGACTCCACTGAATCTGTGTGCAAATTCGTGAGGGGGGGAATGACTAAACTATTTTGAGATCATCTGCGTATAGAAAGGGTCTACCCATGCTAAAGCATTTGCATATATCATTTATGTAAGCTATAAAGAGCAATTGGCCTAAGACACTTCCTTGTATAACACCACTTGTAACCAGTTCGGCCTTCGAAATAGTGGAATTAATTTTAACTATGTGATGTCTTTTACTGAGGAAAGAGTTTAACCATGCAAGTAATGGATTCCTAATCCCAAAGAGGAGAGTTTGCCTACAAGAAGCTTGTGGTTAACCATATCGAAGGCTTTACATATGTCTAAGTACAATACTAATATCAAGTGCCCAAGGCTTCGTTTAGTAAAGACTAAATTAAAGAATTCAAAGTGACAAGTCATACAGGACCTAGTTTTTAGAAAACCATGTTGGGAATTAAAGATGAGTTTTTCGGAGAGTAAATAATCAGACATTTGATCGCATACTATTTTTTCCATTATTCTAGAGATAACCGGGGTGATATTTATAGGCCTATAATAATAATAATTTATTCTCAAGTAGCAATTTGTACATGAGAGCATACCAGTTTACAGGCATGATCAGAATGATATTGTATAATCGTAACAGAGTTTTAGTAGAGTTATTGTTATGGAGTTGATGATATACAAAGGTATTAATTAATTAGGAAGCCAACGGTAGCTAGCTTCACAGTTTATAATGCTGCAGTATCAGGGGTATATTTCGTATTGCAGAACACTTCCAGTAAACAACCGCGCGCTTTTTGTCCCTGGTGCTGTAATCTCAGGGAATAGCTGCGAGAGAGCAGGACGAACCATGGAGACTATCCAGAGACAGGATAAGGCTGGTATTTTAAAGTTTGGATAAGGCAGACAGTTTGTGTGGACTAGTCTTGAGCGGTGAGTTGTTGGTGCATTGATTGCGTTCCAGGCCAGCGTTGGAGTAAGTTACTTAAAGGAGATCAGTTCTTTGCCAGTTCAGACCATAGACTCGGGAAGACGGAGACATAGATTTTGCGATAGAAAGAAATAAATAAATTTGATTAGTGGTATCAAAATAATCAGTTTCAAACTAGAGTCTTCTTCCGTTTTTATGTTTTTTTTTTTATTTACTACAACGTACACGATTTTAGTGTTAGCAGTTTTAGTACCCTAATGAGCCATTGTTTATTGATTCGAGGTTTAGTGGTAAGTCGTCGAAGATTTGATACAAGTCTTTTGATTTTAGATATTGGGAGATCAGGCGTTTGAATATTAGGATAGATTTGGTAGTGCGGATATTTTGTGGTAGTTTGTTCCAGAGTTTGCAGGTTTGTCCTGTCACCTCATTTAAATCGAGGGCATATGTATGAGGTTTTCCATCGATTAGGGTAAGATCCTGTTGTTAATGAAAGGTCAAACAGTTTCAATAGGATTAGTGGTAAATTAGGTCCTCCGAGTTTGAAGTAAATGGATGCTATGCCATCTACTCCATAGCTACTTGACGTCCTAAGTGAGTTTATGGATTTAAAAATATTGTCAAAAGTGAAGGTAACGGATTCCATATGATTTGTAGATAAGTTGATAATGTCTATCTCATTTTCTTCCAGGGGTATACCCCTGTTAGCGAAGAAATCACTGAACAGGTTGGTTATGATATTATGGTTGGTAATCATTAATCCATCTCGTAAAATGCAGGGAATATCGCTATTTTGGGAAGGTTTGAGGCGTTTATTGAACAGCCGTACTAAGTTTTGTACCTTGGAGCTACTTGGATTGCTGATAATTCTTTGTTAATCGCCTTTAACCTGTTGCTTAAAAATCATGGCAATTTCCATAAATGCTGAGAAGTCATTCGATTTGAGATAACTCTTTTGTAGACGTCTTAGCTTCTTACTGTAATGAAGTGGTATATACAAATCATTTAACTTAATTATATTGCTTAGTTTGATAGGTGCAATCGTATCTAAACATGAGTTATTAATTTGATAAAAAATATCTAGTGCATCTGTAAGATTACTAGACAAGAAAAAATTGTCCCAGTCAGAGCAATTTAGAAGGGTGTGCAGAAGATTCCAGTCCACATTTTTATAATTTCGATATAGTCGAGTTTTTTGTAATTTATGAATATTGGAGTGATTAAAATCAAAAGGAAGAGCACATAAAACCACATGGTGGTCACTGCTTTCGAGCTCTTTGCTAACTTGAAGTGACAGAGTAGTGACATCACGACAGAAGCCCAGGTCAAGAATGTTGTGATATCTAGTGGGTGTGTACACACTGTATCCAACAGTGCATGTCTAATGTAGTAATAAGGTTTTGTTCATCGTATGACGGTCCTCTTCCTATGTTCCAGTCTATCCTAGGAAGGTTAAAGTCGCCTGCAATGACTTTCGCATCATAAGTTAGAGAAGAGGTATGTACGAAAGCGTTAATAATGTCGTTATATACAGTAGTCGAGGTGTTAGGAGTTCTGTATATACATCCAAAAAGTGAACTATGGTTTGGGGCACTGACTGATATCCAGACCTAATCTGGTATTTTACTAAGTATTTCGTCACCGATTTTATTAGACGACAAACAAACACTTACGTATATTAGACAACCACCACCCCGTTTATATTCTCTATTGCCGCGATATAACATATGGTCGTGAATGGCTAATTCTGAGCCAGTAACTGAGGAGGAACACCATGTTTCTGTGATAAGTATTAAAGAAGGTTTAGCTAATAAGGCTATAGTTCTTAGGGTTGGTATTTTATTAAGAAGTGAGCGGGCGTTAATTACTAAAATGTTTAGAAATGAAGAGTGAATTGTGAAGAATCGAATAAGATCTTTATCTGAGTCGTTCGTGTTTCGTATAACTAGATGTTGGCTTGAAAAGGCAGTCTGACTGTTTGAGCTAATGTCTAGACAATCTGTATTGCTAAGGGGACTAGTGACTGCCTGATCCCAAAAAAATTATTATAGTAGTCAGAGATATTAGGATGTTCAGAGCAGTTTGAGTTAGGCAACATGGCAGCTCGTTGATAATGTGCATAAATTGGAGGGTGCCCTAGCAACTCACCATGAGAATAATTATAATCAAAATAGTGAGGAGGAAGAGAAGAACCACTTACACGATCTGAATAGGCGTATGGTGAGGGGTTATTAAGGCTTAGAGCATACTGGTGTGTATTTGGCGCCCTAGAATTTCTTACAAAGCTATTCGCGACAGGGTATTACAACAGCAGTATTACAGAAGTTCAATACTGCCCATCTTCTGAATACTAACAAACGAAACGAATTCAAAATAATTCTTAATAATAAGTTTCAGGCATTTCAGAATCTACTAGAAAAAGTTGGAACTAATATGTAGGTCAACTGGAAAAGGATTAAGGAAACATTAACTTCAACATGTCAGGAGGTTTTGGGTTCCAAGGGACAATACCAAAGAAAATGGACTTTTGTTGGTGCTCTGGACAAGATCAACGAAAGAAGGAACAGAAAGATAGCAATTAATAACAGCCGGACAAGATCAGAGAAAGCCAAAGCACATGCCGAATACACAGACGTCAAAAATCAAGTGAAGAGAAACATCAGGTTGGATAAACGGTAATATGTTGAGAACCTAGCAATGACGGCAAAAAAGCTGCAAGAGAAGGGAACACGAGACACCTATACGACACAACGAAGAAGCTAGCTGGGAAATTCAATAAGCCAGAACAGTCAATCAAGAACATGGCTGTCAAACTAATCAGTTAAGTACATGAACAACGTAACAGGTGGGTAGAACACTTCGAAGGACTTTTGGGTAGACCAGGTGCACTGAACCCATTAGTCACCTAAGCAGTCACGTATCTCCTTATAATATATGTAATATATGCACCATGCCACAATACATAAATTTAGTGTCCTAGTAATGTAAACATTGTTGAGGTTGCTTTGGTTTTCAGTTTTACTATTTGTATGTTATGAATGTCCTGATCACGCCTGTAAACTGGCATGCCCGCATGTACACAAGATACTTGAGAATAAAAGCTATTCATTTATTTAAACACCGACCCACCAGCAATCAAAGAAATGACAATGGCCATCCGACAAATAATAAGTGACAAGTCAGCAGGACCAGATAACTTACCAGCGGAGGCACTAAAGACAGATATGGAAGCAACTTCAAAGATACTCCACATTCTCTTCAGGAAGATCTAGGAAGATGAACAAGTTCCAGCAGACTGGAAAGAAGGGTACCTCATCAAGTTACCAAAAAAGGAGACATTAGCAATTGCCAGAATTTCAGAGACACCACTCTACTTTCAGTACCAGGAAAGGTCTTCAACATGGTGTTATTGAACAGATTAAAGGACCTAGTCGACGTCCAACTTCGAGATCAACAAATCGGATTCCTTAAAGATCGATCGTGTACCGACCAAATAGCTACTCTACAGTTAATTGTTGAACATTCAATTAAATGGAATTCACCACTTTACATCAACTTCCTCGACTATGAAAAGGCATTAGACAGCGTGGATAGGAGAATATTATGGAGCCTTCTACGACGTTATGGCGTACCCGAGAAGATAGTCGACATCATACGGAATTCTTACGACGGACTACATTGTAAAATTGTGCATGAAGGCCAGCTCACAGATTCATTCGAAGTAAAGATCGATGTCAAACAAGGTTGGTTACTCTCGCCCTTTCTCTTTCTAGTAGTGATTAACTGGATCATGAAGACTGTAACATTTGAAGGCACTCTCAGAATACAATGGACGACATCGACGCAACTTGATGACAGAACTAGCTCTTCTTTCTCACACACAACATCAAATGCAGATGAAGACCAACAATATAGCAGCAGCCTAGGCAGCAGTAGGCCTCAACATACACAAAGGAAGAAGCAAGATCCTTCGATACAAAACAACAAACATTAACCCAATTACACTTGACGGAGAAATTCTGGAAGACATTGAAACCCTTACATATATGGGCAGCATTATCGGCAAACAAGGAGGTTCTGATTCGGATGTGAAGGTGCGGATTGGTAAGGCAAGGGCAGCATTTCTACAACCGAAAAACATCTGGAACTCAAATCAACTGTCTATCAACATTAAAGTCAACATTTTCAATACAAATGTGAAGACAGTCCTGTTGTATGGAGCTGAAACTTGGAGAACTACGAAAAGTATCCTTCAGAAGATACAAGTATTTATAAACAACTGTTTGCGTAGTATTCTTCTGATCCGTTGGCCAGATACCATCAACAACAGCCTTCTGTGGCAGAGTACTAATCAACTTCCAGCCGAGGGGGAGATTAGGAAAAGATGCTGGGGGTGGATAGTACACATATTGAGGAAATAACCAAATTGTGTCACATGACAAGCACTAACTTGGAATCCTAGAGGTCAAAGGAAAAGAGGAAGATCCAAGAACACATTGCGTCAGGAATTTGAGACAGACATATAGAGAATGAAGGGAATTTTGGAAGAGCTGGAAAGGAAAGTCCAGGATAAAGTTGGCTGGAGATTGTTAGTCGGCGGCCTATGCTCTACACGCAGTAACAGGCTTGGTTGATGATTGATCGAATAGTGCATATTTCTTTTTTGTTCCAGTCTATCTCACTCGTCTTCCACCACCATTCATACAAAAATTTACAATTTCTATGACAATTTGACCTTTTAATAGTTTTGGGTTTTTTGGTTGTCTAAGAAACCTATTCACACTAAATGTATGCTATATTTACCCACTGAACTCCAACATCGTAATGCGTAATTATGCACAATCACATAACTATGTGTTAGGCTCTTCAGAATTCTGTTTCTAATTTCTTTACCCAATGTCATACACACATATACATATATACTCCACTACTTCTCATTGGCGGTTTACTCTGAATATTGTTTTGCCGTGTTAACTACTTTCAAATATTGCATACCGATGTGATGAAATTCAAAAGATTTCTTCGCAACGCTTACTGTAAATAATTTATGTGCGATTAAAATAAAGCAAAGTCTGTGTGTTGGTGTCCCAACAGGTCGTCTGGTCTTTCCAAGACAAAAGGAGGTTTGTGTCACTTGGCCTGCTTGTCGGAAGTCGTGTTGCGCTTTCTTTTTCAGGCTGCGGCCAACTTCCTCATTAGAGCATCCATAATACTTTCCAAAACCTTCGATAGTATAAGCATCATTGCTACCGGCCTATAGCAATTACGGTCTCTTTTATCTCTTTTTATAGATAGAAATTGCAATTGTCCGCCCCCATTCGTCCGGTAAATTTTGATTTCAACGCGTACTGAAAAAGGCTACTGATTATGCACCTTGTGACCCAGAGCTCCGTTTTAATACTACTGGCCTTATGTAGTAGCAGTTCGGGGATTTTTTGGGCGTTGGCTCCCCTAGTTTTCTCAAAACTAACTTCGGTTTAATCTTTGTGTACCGAATTACTATTTTCGGATTGCTGGTTACAGTTGAAAAAAAGCGATAGTTAGGATATTTAAACTGGTATCTGACCTCATGGCCATAAACCTCACAAGTTGTTTTTGGTTCCCCTGGAAGCTCCCTGTCGGATAGTCCTGAAGTTTTCTGTTGTATGTGACACGCGTGTGGCACTTATTCTTCAGACATACTTGCAGATCCTGGTCAAAAGCCTTTCGTGTAGTTCACACCCATTCTGGGCTTTTCTTTTCCGCTCTAAGACACTGTCCCTTTTCCTAACTACGAGTCCGTTTAAGTTGGTTCGCTCTTCATGACAGGGGTGCATTTTAAGGTTACCTCAATAAAGTGAACAACTGTTGGTTTATGGATAAATTCCCACAGTCCTTGGGCCATATGTGCTGGTTTAGGTGCTTTTCATCGCTCATTAAGCTATTTCAGTATAATGGTAAAATAGTATGCCCTCGTTTCGTGACAAGGCTTTGCTGGTGACCAGTTCGAACGTTATCAAAATGTGGTTGTCGTTCCCTATCTAGGCTTCAGCTTCAGTATTTTCTTATGGGCGTCTATCACTAGAAATATGTAGTCCAGCTTCAAAGGCTTTGCCGTCTGTTTTGCGTCTAGCATTGCAACCTACCCGTTCTGTGAATCCCACTTCATAGATTTCAGCTAGAAGCCTCCTAGCCATGTCTCTTTATTGAGACCCCTCTGGTCAGGTTCGGCGACAGGGCGTTCAAATCCCCTACTTCTATCACAATCTCAACTCCCTAGTTTGCGAGCGGCAACATTGTTTGGAGTAGACCCTCGTTGTTTCCATGTCTGCTTATAAAGGGGGTAATAGATCCTATCGATTAGGTATCTACTACTGGACAATTACATGCGTAATTCCACTTTTGTGGTAAATTGTTAAATGTTCCTTAAAAAGAGCTATTAGTTGTTATAGTTTGTCTGTCTTGGTTGACGTTAATACCTCTTCTAGCTTACATTGACTAGAGTTATTTACATATGGGTAGCCTCACTGAAAAACAAGCTCTTCAAAGCCCACAGTACTCAGTTGATGACGACTCTACTTCCAAACAAACTTCTAATCTAGTGACCCAGTAATGCTCGATTTCACACCAGTAATTCAACGACGGAAAGTATCCGATAGGGATTACACACTTATGTCATAGAACTGTAGCATCGAGTAGGTTAAATGTGAACAGCAGCATCTAACTCAGCGGCTAACAGAAATACATTCTCAAGTGGAGTCCTTCTCAGTTATAGTATGTGGCGTTAAACAAGAACTTAACACATTGTCACTCCTTAAATTACTACTGACCAAGGATACAAGTTCACTTGTGCTGGAAGACGTTACGAGGGTGGAAATCGTAGTAGACTTCACAGCTACAGAAGTAACCGAGCTTATGATATCCCGTCAGTAAGTAACTGCCTACAGTATACCAGAAAGTGTACCACTGTGAACCGTTAGGTGTTCTATGCCAAAAGCAGTTAATCATTCAGACTGTTCTTGTCAATGCCTCTGCCTTAACAAGAAATATCAGAAGTACTCATACCCTATTCTCTTCCAATTTGGTTCTTAATCGGCAGCAAATCAGTTAGAGCGAGCTAAGTAAGTAATAACTGCATCTGCCAACTAAAATAATGCCCGTGTAGTCGAGGATATGACTGCAATCCAAAGATATACGAGGCCAGAAACTTCACACGTAGGTAAATTTGAGCAGGACACTAGTGATGTAAAATGCTTAACTTCACAACTTAGTACCGCTACAGCATCCTCTAATGTCACTATTAATCTACAAATGGGCGTCATGCTACATGACGTACAAATTACAGGTCAAACCTCTGACAACCACCCCCCCCCCAATTGATATAGATTTAGATAACACGTCCTTCAATATTAAGCTCTCTAAGTGCACCCGGTATATGACCAAGTTACCTGTTTGGTATGACCAGAACAACTTCTAACGATTGAACCCACTCGTACGAATAAGAATAAATCAGAAGGCAGTAAAGGATGGGGAAAAAGTTATATTTGGTCGTAAGCGTAGGAGTGCTAATGGGGTAGTAACGTTTAGGCTGTGTCGTGTCGTTATTTGATGGTATTGTGTGACTAAACGCTGTCAACTGGTCTTGTTCGCCATAACAAACAAGGTCAGCGCGAATGTGGAGGGTTTGTACAACTATTTATTCAGGGAGAGTATTTACCGCCACAGATCACTCACCCTCTCAATGGGTTCGTGAGGACCCTATGACATACCAGCCAAAGGAAAAACCCCGAAGCGTTAGATATTGGTAAACGTCGATAGTATAACACCTGGATTCTTGTTTCAAGACTTTGTATGATCATTCGTAATTGGCGTCGAGAACCACAAAGTACAAAAACGTGTGTACAATATTTTAAGGCCGGCTGAATAATAACGTTCGTTGGCTGGTGTCGTGTTTGAACCGGCCTAACCAAACGCCAAGTATTTGTGAACCTGTTCACGTAAGAGTTGAGATCCATGTTTGTGGAGATAAACGCGGTTTCCAAGAATTTACCTGGTACTTGGCGTCGTTCCGTAGACTAATTAGGCAAGGCTGTGCCCAACATCTGCTTTTACAGTGCTGCGAATTCCGAGTAAAACTAATAGTAAAGCGTCGGTCCACTGAAGGATGTTAGTAGCTGTCGATGAAATCATTCTACCATACCATTAGATTGTGGGTAGTAGGAGGTTGTTCGGAAGGGCGTAGTTCCACGTAGTTTGGTCATAGAGTGAAACAATACAGATTCAGATTGACGCCCACGGTCTGAAGTTATAGTGGATGAACAACCAAAATTTGCTGTCCATCGTTCGACGAAAGCCCGAGTATTAGCTTCACTAGTGATGTCCTTCAGTAGAATAGCTTCTGGCCAACGTGTAAAACTGTCCAAGTATGTCAGAAGACAAAAGAATCCGTTTGATTCTGATGGGGGTCCAACAAAATCGAGGTGGATGTGGTCGAATCGTATTTTAGGGGTTGGAAAAGTGCCAAGAGGGTATTCACTATGCTGAATTAGCTTGTTTTTTTGGCAGGCAACACAGGAGCGCACCCGTTCTTTGTAGTAGAATATTTACATCTCCTGCAGTAGCTAAATTCTTTTTTTCTCTTGCCCTCCTTTCCTTTATATCCTCGTAGGTACACTAGTACGTTGACAAATATACGCTATTCAACTCTTATGGTGCTGAACGATTGCCTATTTTTCTTCCACCACGACCGTTCTTCACTTTTAGACCGTCATACCAGACATTTTAGAGACTGTATGCAATTTTGTTGCCTCTTACAATTTGGAGTCTCGTATTCTTTTCCACAGGCCTTATTTGTTTAAATCGACCTCATTTGTTTTTGTCACCTGTGTCGAACTTGTTTATTTTGTATTAGTGTACAAAACTGCTGTGTTGCACATAACGATTATTACTAATATATATTTACTAGTATTACTACACATAACTACTGTAACCTTAAACTTTATGATAGACCGCTACAAAATTTTGCAGGTGTTTGTCACAGTATTAAATTTTTATTTTTGGTAAAACTTATTAGATGTCATCATACTATGCTTTACGTCTCAAATTGATCACGCGCGTAAAACCAGTGTGTGTCTGTTTCAGGAAAAAATTATTATTACAACAAGTTTTAGAAAGACTCTATGCACTCTTTAATTAACTAAGCACAGGAGTTTATGTCTAAGTAACGATGTCCGGGCTTCACGCTGTGATATTTCATGAAATTTCGAATAATAATCAGTGGACCAGGTTTGGAACAAATAGAAAGACTCCGAATATAAGTGAAAGTTATATGTATTTTTATAATTCGGTCAGCGCACAATCCAAATATACAATACTATTACCGTTCAATGCAAACACTACAGTGTACCTTTTATAAGCTGAAAATCTTACAATTGTATGTTCATTCACTTCGGATGAACTTATCTGTATGCTCACTGATGTCGAGGCTGAACTCAGGAAGGTAGCCATAAGGAGCTCAAAATATAAAACGGAACTTAGTAATTCATAGTGTTGTCTGATTTATTTTGGAGATGACTGCCTCAATTCCGATCTCCCTCTGAACAGTAATAAGCTATTAAGGCTTCATTCAACAGTTAACTCAGGACTTGGGTATTCATATAATCTGTCATTCACAGAGCAGGCTAGTCAGTGGACATCTAACTCACACCAACCCCTGGGTTGTATATTACGTCACTTTCGTAACGATGATCCTTGTAATCTACTTTAAGAAGCATGTTGCTAATAACTACTGGAATACCACACTTTCCTCAGGAGTATTTGTTTTGTGGATAACCAGAGACTAAAATCTGTCCGAAACGCTTTACATTTCGCATCCTTGGGACTGGTTGTACGTTGGACTACAAAGCAAAATGCACTTAGTTGAGACTAAATACATTGTGGGGGCGCCGGCTAAAACGGAATCTAATTGTTTCTAACTAGATACTGAATAAATTAGCGCTCAGATCGTCTGATGCATTTTAACACGTGAACCTTCATTTTATAGCCTCTGCAATTTGACTTAAAAATTAATAACACAACCTTCTAAATCCACTCTATGTGAATCGTTTTACAAAAAACAAATTATCAAGAATTCAAAACAATTTATCACAAATTATTAGTGTAAAAGATTGTCTTTTTTCGACTGTACTACATATTGGCGATTTCTCCTCTCCACATGCAGCACTAAAAGTATTAACGTCAACTATTATTTCTCACTTCACTAGGGGAATTGTATTATGTCCATTCGGATGTGTCAACATCGTTCAATGCACCCACCAGACTTAGTTTCATGCAAAAGTGTTTTTCCTTTTAATCAGTTTGTAAGCTTCAGTCGCATTTTGTCAGTATGAATACTAACTCCACTCTTTCGTTTCATTAACTCCAGGATACTTGTGCTGTTATTTTAGTCTCTCTGTTTTCGTCTCCCCTCGAGTTGTAGATAATAACGCACAAACCAAGTAGGGATTCGTTTAGTCACTGCTATGCGATCTAAACAGTGCTGTTTAGCTCTTCTTGTTGCATGAATAAACAGCTTGAATGTCGTCTGATTAAAAGTAGGTTTTACTGGAGAAAGAGCAACTACAAATACTATTGATAAATATTATAAACAGGTGAGGCACTGAAGTACTACCTTGAGGAATATGATGGTCAAAACATGAATGCTTCTCAATAAATGAACCTTAGATCCAATTGGGATAAGATAACTTATTAAATTACTTTAATGGGGATTATAGACCACAATAATAAGCTGATACCGAACTGAAAAGGAAAACGTCGTTGTCTTGCACTTAACTAGCTGTACCGTGATCCATTGATGGTACACAGTTCCCATTCTGAGATATCCAGACCACCGGCTGAAAAACGTTTATCCACCTTATTCCGAACTAATATCTCCACACGCATCGTTAACTACTCCTACATGCACAGTGTTAGGTCAAACATTTCAAGGCCTGATATCCTAAGGCGCTTGAACCCATATAAATTCTCTAGTTTGAAAGGAACATATTCTAGTGTTTTTAGGACATTTTAAGAGTTACACCGTTTATGCCTTGCTGCTTTGTTCAACTGTCCTTCAGAATCGTACAGGTTATCGTTTAATGAGAATGGAGTGTGACCATATCCGTACATAAGGGAAGGTGGTAACACTGTAATAGCTTTTAACTACCTACAAGTCCATTTGATCCTCGGTTTTAAAAGGGGCAAGCACTCTGTTCTAAAACTTCGACGTAGATCTCGAAGATCGAACAGTTGTCAAATTCTTCAAGGAAGAGTTTTACTTGGACACCATATTGTCGTCTGTTAATAATTTCTTCCTATCAAAAAATAGTCATATGGTTTTGAAAAAAGCACAAATGATTGAATATTTGTACATTTTGTCTTAGTTGCACAAATGGACTTGTCGTTTGTTTAGAAGAATCAAAATGCAATTTTATGTTAATAAGTGGCTCTTGTGAACTTAGGTTTTGGCGGTTTGTCGAGTGGTCTGTTCGTTATGTTTTGACTGTTTCTTACGTGCTTATTGCAATCATAGTGCATTTACATTCCATAATCTCTAAGTGTCGTCATTAGTAGTAATAGTCTAAATTAAGTTAATTGTAAATACGGTTATATCCAAGACAATACGGTTCGCTATATAGCGAACGGAACGACATATATGTAGTTTGTATTAAATGGGCATGTAGATGAAATATCAACCTATCATATGTGTAGTGAGTATATTATGCAATAGTTTGTTATGTCTGTGTGATCATCGTTAACAGTGGATGGCGTGCTTACGCTGGAAGTACTTGGCCATAAGTGTTTTCAAAGCATCTCTCATGTTTCATGGAATAACATGATGGCCTGTACTGACATAAAATACATGTACATAGAAAATGGGGCATATCACCTGTTGATACTGCCTATATTTGTCGACCATTGATGTGATGCCCGACTACGATCTACTTTGACTCGGCTAGTGTAGGTGTAGAGTGGAAGAAGACAAACTAGAATTAGTGGAAGTAACATGTGATATCAGCTCAAGAATTGTTGGTCTAGGCGTTGCTAGTAGGTGCAGACTACCTTGTTGAGTTTTACACAATTGTCGTAACCAGTGGTTGCAGACATTGGTTGTATAGCTCTGAATCAGTTGAAGTAACATAGATACAACCACTCCTCATTTATCTTTAAACTTTTGGTTACGAGATTTATACTTTTATTTTGTCAACACACTCGAACCATATTCTCCATTTAGTGGATTGTACTATCACTGACATTATTCATTCTGCTGTTTCTATTACTCCTGTATTCTTGTTAATTTCACCTCGCCGTCCTATTGTGGTATAGCAGATTGAAACGATAGAAGTTTGAACCGGCATCTTTTATTGCCCATGACTGACTGACAAACCGGATAATTAGATGGAATTTGGATTTACTGAATTTTCTTTCTACTTATTGTAGTTTCAAATTTACTGGTTTTTACATGATCAATTATTCCCTCTGTGTACATATACGAGGACTTACAAGGTATACTCATATCAGATCTGTGACGAGACACACGCAAACACTTCTATCATTTAAGACGTAATAACTGAAATCGTAAGCCGAAACTTAAGTCGTCATATCAGTTGACAAGACCTAGTGATCGCCTTATGGCTTCATCTTAATTATCTTTTTTCCAAAACTTAAATTAGGTTCCCCATGTATAGTTTTTCCCTAGTACGGATAGTAATAAGGATAATATTTTTACTTCTAAGCTGCCAATCTTATTTGTTTTACTTTGCTGCTTAAATGTGGAATTTTTGTCATACATATTTGGACAGTGTTCTACTTGTTTATGTCTCTACTGGAACACGACATGTCGAGTTAGAGCTTGTGGCGGATTGTCGTAGGAACTGATTACCTCTAATGGTGTTCGTCGAGGTTGTTCGCATCCCCATTTTTATTTAATTTTATCACTGACATACTTTTGGAGTTAACACTGTCATAGTCTGATTTCTCGGGGGTGGATCTTCTTCCAGGAGATAAACTTGCTGACTTAGAATGTGCAAATGGTATAGTTCTCCTGGGTGAATATGCTTGTAAAATGTAGAATCTCTTGACTACCGTAAACATGAATGTAAGGATATTTGGGATGCGACTCTCTCCACCCAAATGCAAAATTTGCTTCAGGATTGGTTTGATTCGACACCGAGGTGAGTGATAGGGAGTGAGGCAGTTGAATATGTTAACCGCTTCACTTATCTTGGCAACCTCATCAGTCCTGACAATCTGGCGTCTGCTAAAATCTCGGTTCGTATAAGTAAGGCCCGACACTTTTGAGAATTTACACCACTTGTGGCGTAGGCGAGACATTCGACTACTAACCAAATGACGCGTTTACTGCGCAGCAGTTCGATCCGTTTTACTTTATGAATGTGAAACATGGCCATTAAGGATAGAGGATATTCGTAGGCTCCTAGTATTCGATCGTAGGTATCTTCGAAGCATTGCTCGTGTTCACTGGGACCACCGAGTAAGCAATATGTGGGTTAGGAATAGAGTACTAGGTAAAGACGGTAAGTCTATTGATGAAGTAGTAAATCTTCATCAGTTGAGGTGGCTAAGACATGTGTCACGTATTCCTGACCACCGCCTGCCTCGACGAGCAATGCTATGTGGTGTAAGAGTAGTCTGGAAGAAAGCTAGGGGCTGCCAAACCAAAACATGGCACCAGTCCATGAAGTCATTGACAGTTGGGCTGAGCCATATTAATAAGTGCAGACTACCTGGTTGGGGTCCGCGTGACGCTCGTAATAAATGGTTATATACCTTGGGCGATATGGCTCAAAATCGTTGGCAATGGCACAGGTGCAGCCACTCCTTGTCTGCCTCAAAATTCTAAGCTTCTGAACTTATCATAATTTTCTCTTTACTGAATCATATTTTCTTAAGTCTTATCTCTGGTCTCTATTCCATTCAAGTAGTACTAACTCTGCTACTACCTTCCCCACTCTGGGATCTGATTCGATAATTTAATCTCTATCTGCTAATTGAGACATGGCAACTTGAAGTGATGTACACATGTACCAAGTTCTACGTTGTAACTGACTGACTGTTTGTGTGTACGTATTTTCCGTAAGCGTCTCGCAGCCCAACAAAACCACTTTAATGGATTTTGTGCATACCAAAGGACAAACTAACAAAATAAACAGAACATCGTATGCTAAGTAAACTGCTTTAATTGTGCCAAGCATTACGTCAGACAAAGCGGCAGACCTCTCCTTTTTCAACACGAACATCAACTAGCCGTCAAATGCCATGATGTATTCTCTCTTGTATCAGTAAATGTAGATAATTATGAGCACGTGTTTGACTTTAAAAACGATTTTGAACAAGGGAAGCAAAGAAGATCGAGTGATTAGTTAAAGCTTGGTACTTAGATTAGTCGGGAGTCAGTAAGTATTGATATAAATACAATTTATCCACTAGTTTGGAAAATAGTAAAGAACTTCAGTGAATCAGTTGAGGTTAAGGAGAGAAGGTAATCAAAATAAATATGTGCAAAATTGCTTGACACGTGTCAGCAATGACCAATAAGATTCAAGGTTGACAGAACTAGCTGCTAATCACTTGTGAAGAAATTCTCGTATTTCAATTTTATCAGAAGTTTTATTAAGCAATTTACAATCCCTCGGAAACACTTCACTTTAGTCACTGACTTTTAAATATGCCTTTCAAATACTGTCTCACAGACCCCAATCTTATTATATGTGTTAAGATTCGGGTTCTTTGATAGAGTTGTCTTTCAGAGTATTAATATCTTACATCGTGGTAAATAGATTTGTGCATGGTTCTTTGTGCTACATTGTGATTCCAACAGTGTCTTATTATTTCACTCTGATTGTAGTGCTTCAAAACTAATTGATTATATTGTGGAACTCGTCTTTTGTATATTACAGGGTCTTCCACTTTATAGCAATGCCAGAGGATAGTGATTTTGAATTATTTGATGTTTCGCATATACAACTGAAGCCTGGATGGACTAAAAAGGGAATTACTGAATTTCTGAAAGAAGCAGAGAAGCGTGAAATCTTATACACTAGAGCTCGTAAAGATGATATGGAGAAAGCAATTGCTCAGTTTAAAAGTTCTGCCTTGAATTTCATTGCCAGACTACCAACTGATATACTAACTAAACCTTACTTTGAGTGTATTAACCAGTATCAAGGAGATTCAGGAAAGAATGTAAGTTGTACCAAAACAAACATTCAAATTTGTGCCGGTCATAATATTTTCGTTATGGTATATATATATATATATATATATATATATATATATATATATATATATAAGTTTACTGTAACCAACTATGGCTTTACATCGGTTTATTATGGGTCAAAACCACCTTTGGCTGTTGGATTGATTTATTTGTTTCGAAATTTTCCCAATTAGCCTTCTAGAGAATTCTATTCTAAATCCAGTCGTTTCAGTAAATTACTGTAGTAATATTTTCTAGAAGAATAATGGTAGTATTGTTCACTGCAAATATACAGAGTCACAACTGGTCGTTATTTCACTTTACCAGGTGATATCTGGTAGTGGGTAAGGGACTCGGATTTTAACAGTTGCATTACTAGTTACAATCCCGCTTCACATTCGTTCGTCGCTACGATTAACCTTTTCTCAATTTACTGGCATTACAACCATCAGTGAAGTTTTAATAGTTATCAGTTTCACAAACATATTTGTTTAAATTCCCAAACTCTGTAATATATCGCTTTCCACCTCCTATATTTCATTTATCAAGCAATACAAAACCAACTAATGCCTTATATTCATTTCTTTGAATATAGGGTACCACACTAGTGTCATAAGTGATGCATGTCAAATGAGCTGTATCTGGGATGGTCTTCTGTATAAGAACTACAGAAACCGAATTAGTGTGATTTTCAAGAACCAACAGCGTATAGTTGTACTGATTTTCTGTCTTCTTTGTCAACAACCAATGATCGAAGATTTACCATAAAATCAATGCTTATCATAATTTTAAATAATCCTCACCATGGTCTGCAACAGTTTGTTTTAGTGTAATGTATCTTCGATGAATGCTAGTAACTTTTGTAATAGTTTTATATCTATTTTACTAAAGGATATCCGCATTAGAACTTGTCTCCTTCAAATACCAGTCAGTTATCAACAATGTAGAGCCTTAAATACATATGTTAACTCAAGTTTCCGTACATCTAGATGTAGAAAATTAATAAGATGAATACTAGCATATAGCTCGACTATAAGGCTTGAAAAAAGTGTATATCGAGGGGAAATTGAACTCATTACCTAGGGAAAGACATAAGTCGAGTCCACTAATGTCACTATTATAAATTTTAAGTCGCCTCCTGTCTCCACTGACTGGCCGTAGTTACCGCTCAGGTCCTAGATAGGTGATCTGCACCTATGAACATGTTTCAGGTTAACAGTCAGTGATTCCATAGGCAGGTGACATGTTTTGCTTTAGTCGCTTCTAGATTTTCTCAAACCTATTTCAGCTAAAATTGTATGCCTAGGTGGGCAGAAACCTGAAATACATAAAGGATGTTTCAACTACCTCACTTGATGAAGGTTCATTTCTTCATCAACTGATCCACCGTCTTAATCCAATATCCTGCGTCGTTTCACGATTTCAATGCTAACATTCAACTAGACTGTTGTGGTTATTAAAGCTACTTAACAGAACTTTTTTTTTATCTAAATTTATAAGTAGTGAAATTCAATGCTAAAGTGTGAAAATATCTTAATATGCTTTTATCAGTGCATTTACTAAAGTATACCTGTTGTTTACTATATTAGTTACTCGATCAGTTGGTGTCTGAAGCAAAAAAACGTAGTCGACTAGAATGGGAAGATTCTGTAAAAACGCGTACTGGAAAGAGACCATGTAGAGGACAGACTACAAGTAATTGCCGGAGTGTCAAAATATCTCAGGCATCTGCTAATCCACAATTGACAAAATGGCCATCTATGCCATTTATTTCGGAAGATGGGGAGTTAACAAATATTGCTACTGTCGATCGAGTTCCGACTCTAAATGCGTCACAGGTATCACGTAACTGTTACTTCATTTATCATTTAATCTTTATGGTAGTTTACTTTGAATTTAAGCCTGTTCTTCGGAAATGTATCTGGTTGACTTCTTGTTGTACGGATATCTTTAGTTGTTCTTCTGTAGGCGTGATTTATAAAAATTTCATGTGTGGCAACATCATTGTCGATGGTCACTCAGTCATAGCGTAGAACTTGGTACGTGTGTACATCAGTCCAAGTTGCCATACCCCAATTTGTAGAGAGTTAAAACTATCAAACCAGATCCCAAAGTAGTGGAGGTAGTAATAGAGTTAGTATTAATGAAGAGGCCTAGACATCGAAGGTAAGATTTAAGAAAATATAAATCAGTAAAAAGAAAATTATGATGAATTCCGAAGTTTAGAATTTGGAGGAAGATAAGTAGTGGATGCACTTGCGCCATTGAGAACGATTTTGAATCATGTCACTCAAAGTCTCTAACCACTGGTTACGACCACCACACGGACCCCCAACCTGATAGTCTACACCTATTAACATGGCTCAGCAGGGCTGTCGATGACTTCATGGACTGGTGCCATGTTTTTGGTTTGGAGCCCCTAGCTTTTTTCCAGCCTACTCACCAGACAATATTGTTCGTCGGGATAGGCCGTAGTTGGACATATGCAGAATATGTCCTAACGATCTTTAGTTGATGAAGGCTTACTACTTCATTAACCAAATTACTATCTTTATTTAATACCCGTGTTCCCGACCCACATATTGCTTACTCGGTGGTCCTAGAAAACACGGGTAATGTTTCACTGACATGCATGGTCGAATACCAGTAACCTACGAATATGATTTATTTTTAATGACCATGTATCACATCCATAAAGTAGAATAGATCGGACTGCTGCGCAGTAAACGTGTTTTCTGGTCGGTAGACGAATATGTCACCTACATCACAAGTGACGCAAATTAACAAAAGCCAATCAAGCCTTCTGTATACGTTCCGAGATTTCATTAGACACCAGACCAGAACTGATGAGACTCTCAACGTAAGTGAAGCGATCAACACAACTACTTCACTCCCTATCACTAATTTCGGTCACGACGCAAGCTAGTTCTGAAGCAACATTTTGTATTTGGATGGGGAGAATCGCATCCCAAACATGCATAAATTGATGCCTAAGGAAGGTCATAAGACTGCATTTTGTTAGCATCTCCACCAAATAGAACTATGCCATCTGCATATTTTAAGTTAACAAGTGTATCTACTGGAAGAAGCTTAACTCCTGGTCAGTCAGATGACGAATATGTTAACTCTAAAAGCATGTCGATAGTAAAAATCAAATAAAATGGGAAAAAGTGAGCAACCTTGGAGAAGTAATTAACTCCAAGGACATTTCGCCATAAATTTTGACTAGATCAGTAATGTTCTAGTAGAGAGCCTATACAATGTTAATGTACTTTGGTATGCCTTTCAATGACAGACATTGCCATATGACCTTACGATCGATAGAGTCAAATACCGCCTTAAAGTCAAAGAATACAGCTATTTTTGGGCGTTTAAAAGTATGCCTATTATATAGAACCTGCCGAAGTGTGAATCTTTAGTCTATACAACAATGTCCAGGTCTGGAACCACCTTGGTTTTCTCGAATTTGCTCTTTACGAGCTTCAATTAGGCGTCGAATTATTAAGCTAATATTTTAGACACTATATTCGTTAAGCTGATTCCTCCGCAATTGTCACAAGAGGACTCCTGTACTTTCTTATAGATTGGGACGTTTAGTGTTCGAGACCAGTCAGATGAGATTACGTCCAGTTTCCAGATTCTAGCCAAGATCTTAGTTAATCTCATTACTAAAACTGGACTACTGTCCTAAATATCTCTGGGATTAATCCATCAGGTTCTGCTGCTTTGCCTCGCTTCAGATTGACTATAGCCGTTTTAACTTTATTAAGACTTGGGGGGCCGATATCAATTTGCCATTCAAATTACTTGGGGATGGTGGGTAACTGAAGCGAGACCGAGGGCCATTTGAACTGTTCCCTAAAGTGTCCTGTCCATCTGTCTAGTCTGGATTGACAGTGAACAATAGCCCCATCTTTTTCAGAGATAGTTTCACTTACAGCTGGATTTCTGATACCCGTTTCCTTGCCCGACTGTGCTGCTACCTTGACGTGGTAGTCGGGCTTGCCTATCGTGATGACTCAATCGGGCTATACTGGTTGGAACAATCGCTCCTCTAGGTCCTACCATGCCAGGAAGGTCGGTTGAAGAGCGGTGAGACCAAAAGCAGCAAATATAAGGTCCGAGGACGAAGTCGTACTGCCGGCTGTACGGAGGTGTGACGGTAGTAAGGTGTTTTCTTCGGACAACCAGCATGGCAGCGATGCTGCCTTCCCACAAAGGAAGGGCGGGGTTAGAAATGGTCGACCCTAAAATTGCACACCTCACCTTACTCCACGGATTTCCGTCTCCGGCAGTAAGGCCTCAACAAGTACGGAGCTATAACAATGAAAACCTCTCAAAAAGGCCGTGTGTGACCGGCCTCAAGCAGTTGTTCCTTGGGCACTGCGGTCACGCTCCCAGGTTTTTCAGACCAACCCTAACACATTTTGCTTTTCAGGTATATCAAGAAGAACCCTTCCACAGCGTGGGCAACTGGGAAGAGATAACTGCCCTCATACCGCTAACATAACGCAAGATTACCGCCATTTTAATCAAACTCCTATTCCTAATGTTTATCCTGCCCCCACCTTCAAGCCTAAGTCCTTATCTTCAACTTCCTCCTGTGTCATTAGTGCTAACAATTCCGGCCCACAAAATAACGTCCCGAGCATACTAAGACCACGCTCCAAACTTCACATTGGTGCATTCAATGTACGAACCCTGTGTCAAATAGGGCAACAAGCCCCCCTAGCTAGGACATTAGAATTTTGCGCCATTGATGTATGTTGTGTCTCCAAAACATGCCTACAAGATCCTAGCGTGATTGTTCACTTGACCTCACCTAGTCAGAATGAACAACCTTCGCGATACACTCTTCGTTTATCTGGCGATTCAACAGCAACTTCTCGTGGGCTCACCGGTGTAGGTATTGCGTTAAGTATGAAAGCAGAACAGGAGCTTCTTGAATGGATTCCTGTCGACAGTCGCCTACGTGCCGTCCGACTAAATGGTTCAGTAAGAACTCGGAAAGATAGGGACACACGCCGTTGTCTTTTCGTTGTTTCTGCCTAAGCTCCCACCGACTGCAGCCTTTATGAAGTGAAAGATGAATTTTACAGAAAACTTTCCGAACTACTTCATAGGGCCAAACACTCAGATTTGGTAATCTTGGCTGGTGATTTTAACGCCCAAATAGGTAGCCTGAACCAATCTGAAAGACATTTAGGAGGATGCTTCAGTGTTCCAGCTCAGAGAACGGATAACGGCTACCGTCTGCTGCAGCTTTGCTCAGATAATCGGTTATTTCTAGCCAACACGAACTTTAAGCTTAATGAGCGACACCATGTAACATGGCGACCTCCTGGCCCTACTCAACGGTGGACTCAAATAGACCATATTGCGATTAGTCACCGTTGGAGAGGCTCGATAGAAGATTGCCGATCTTTCTGGAGTATATGTTTGGATTCCGACCACGCTCTAGTGCGAGCACGCATTTGCTTGCGTCTTACCGGACGAAGAGAAACTACCACTATGGGAAAACCTTTTAGAATTCAGTTTAGTAATGAAACAGCTAAGATTAAATTCCAGGAACAACTGAGGAATCACTTAGGCAATTATAATGATGCGTCCCGACTAGACACTGCTTGGCAAGATGTTCAAGCAGCTGTGGCATCTACAATGATATCTGTCAAGGACTTAAATCAACATGTCAAGGAAAATCAATGGATCTCAATGGCTTCTGTTGATTTAATAGACTCCCGAAGACTTATCCCATCGGGTTCCGAACACGATGATGAGCGGAGAGTAATCAGGTATAAACTGACGAAAAGTCTGCGAAACGACCGTGAGCAGTGGTGGGTGACGAAAGCAAAAGAAATGGAAAAGGCTGCTGTGTTAGGTAACACTAGACAACTTTTCAAGTTGATAAAAGAAACCGGGGTTAAAAAATCCAGCGTTAGTGGGACGATTTCCGAAAAAGATGGAACGCTTATTAGCTCTCAGTGTAGACGTTTAGAACGATGGGCTGAACACTTCAAGAAACAGTTTAGCTGGCCTTTAGCTACTCTAAAACTTCCCACTATTTCGAGACAGCCAGAATGGAAAGTCGACTTAGGTTCCCCGACTCTTGTCGAAGTCGAGAAGGCTATAGCCAATCTAAGGCGAGGCAAAGCAGTGGGTCCAGACGGATTATCCCCAGAGGTGTTTAAGGATGGTGTTCCCACATTGACAACCAGGCTGACTGATATTTTGACAAAGGTTTGGGAACTTGACATAATTCCGTCTGACTGGTGTCGATAGTTAATCATCCCAGTGTATAAGAAAGGGCCAAAATCGTCCTGCGATAACCATAGAGGAATTAGTTTGACTAATATAGTGTCTAAAATACTAGCTTCTATAATCATCAGACGCTTAACTGCAACTCATGATCTACAAATACGAGAAAATCAGGCTGGTTTCAGACCTTGCCACGGTTGTATAGACCAGATGTTCACCGTTCGTCAGATCTTAGAACACGAACATACTTTTCGGCGGCCGACAATAGTAGTTTTCCTTGACTTGAAAGCGGCATTTGACTCTGTAGACCGTGAAGTTTTGTCAGTGTCTTTCATTGAAAGGCGTGCCTCAAAAGTACATAAAACTTGCTAAGGCTCTTTACTCAAGCACGATTAGTCGTGTCAGAGCATATGGCGAACTGTCATCTGAACTTGTAACTTCAAGTGGTGTCCGTCAAGGCTGCCTACTTTCCCCATTTTTGTTTAATTTCATAGTTGACATACTGTTAGAAATTACACTTTCATCGTCTGACTTTTCAGGAATTGATCTCCTACCAGGAGATCCACTTATTGACTTAGAATATGCTGACGATATAGTCCTGTTCGGCAAAGACGCTGATATGATGCAGGAGCTTTTGTCAGCAATATGCTCGAATGCAAGCATGTTCGGAATGCGTTTCTCCCCCTCTAAATGCAAACTGTTGCTCCAGGACTGGTTTTCGTCAACACCTGAACTAAAGATAGGGAGTGAAGTAGTTGAGCACATCGACCACTTCACTTATCTTGGAAGTCTGATTAGCCCTAATGGGTTGGTCTCTGACGAAATCTCAGTACGAATTCAAAAAGCTTGTTTGGCTTTTGATAACTTACGTCACCTATAGCGTAAACGAGATATTCGTCTCTCAACCAAAGGGAGAGTGTACTGTGCAACAGTCCGCTCTGTCTTACTGTATGGGTGTGAGACGTGGCCATTAAGGGTAGATGACACTCGAAGGTTAATAGTTTTTGATCATCGATGTCTACGAAACATCGCTCGCGTTAGCTGGGATCACCATCATCATCAGCAGCAGCAACGTAGAACCGGGCACAAACGCCTGTAGGTTCAAGTTGCCATACCACAATAGCACTACGAGAATATTGAGGTAACGTATAGACAGAATACAAGAGGTAAGAGTAAAGTAAAGATGTCTAGAAAATAGCAATAGAATTTAAGATCTAGATGGGGTTAAAGAGTGAATACACTTGCGCCACTGTGACCGATTCTGAGCCATATCACCTAGTGTCTCCAGCCATTTGTTGCGATCATCACGCGGACCCCAACCAGGTAATCTACATCTACCTACATGGCTTAGACCAGTAGTCAAGGACTTCATGGACTGATGCCATGTTTTGGTTTGGCCGCCCCTAACCTTCTTCCATCCTACTTCAGCCCTAGCTAACATGGCGCGACGGGGTAGACGGTGGTCGGGCATGCGCAATACATGTCCTAGCCATCTCAGTCGATGAAAGTTAATGACCTCTTCGACTGAGTTACCGTGTTTCCCAAGAACCTTTTGTCTAACCTCACTATTACTAATCCGGTTATCCCATGGTATACGAGCGATGTTCCGAAGATTCCTATGGTCAAATATCTGGAGACGACGCATATCTTGCGTTTTCATGGCCCATGTTTCGCAGCCATATGTTGAGATGGCGCGGACTGCTGCGCAGTACACCCGGCCTTTCGTTGAGACACGGATATCTCGTCTGCGCCACAAGTGCCGTAGATTGGCAAATGCCAATCGGGCTTTCTGGATCCGCGCTGAGATTTCGTCAGACACCGACCCACCAGGGGTGATGAGACTTCCGAGATAAGTGAAGCGATCAACGCATTTAATTACTTCACTCCCTATAACTAATTTGGGGGAAGAAGCAGACCAGTCCTGGAGTAACATTTTGCATTTGGGAGGGGAGAAGCGCATCCCAAATATGCCTGCATTATTACTCAACGTGTTCAAGAGACCTTGAATGCTGTGTGCGTCTTCATCAAATATGACTATATCATCTGCATATTTTAAGTCGACAAGAGAGCCTCCTGGAAGGAGATTAATCCCAGAGGACTTAAAAGAAGTGAGAGAGATTTCTAAGAGTACATCTATGATGAAATTAAATAAAAATGGGGATAAGGGGCAACCCTGACGGACTCCACTTGAGGATGAAGTTTCTCGTGACAATTCGCCATATGCTCTGACTCGACCAGTGGTGACCGAGTAGAGAGCCTTTATAAGGTTAATGTACTTTTGAGGTACGCCTTTTAATGACAAACATTGCGACAAGACTTCACGGTCAACAGAGTCGAACGCTGCTTTCAAGTCAAGAAATACAACTATAGTTGGGCGTTGGTACATATGTCTGTGTTCGAGGACCTGGCGCAGGGTGAATATATGATCAATGCAACCCCGGCCAGGTCGAAACCAGCCTGGTTTTCTCGAGTCTGCTGTTCCCTAGTGTTGGTTAAACGTCGGATGATTATAGTGGCTAATATTTTAGATACTATATTAGTCAAACTGATTCCACTGTGGTTATCACAAGAGGATTTCTGTCCCTTTTTGTAGACTGGAACGATCAGCGATCGAGACCAGTCCGATGGGATGGTGTTTAGTTCCCAGACTTTGGCTAATATATCAGTCAACCTGCAGGCTAAAACTAGACCACCATCCTTAAAGATATCGGTAGACAACATATCAGGCCATGCTGCTTTCCCTCGTTTCAATTTACTTATGACGTTTTCAACTTCACTCAGAGTTGGGGGACCTGTGTCAGTTTCCCATTCGGGTAGCTTGGAGATTGTGGGTAAGCTAAGAGTGGCTGGGGGCCAGTTGAACTGTTCCTGAAAGTGTTCTGCCCAACGTTCTAATCTTCTAGATTGAGAGTAGATCGACGACCCATCTCTTTCAGTGATGATTTCACTAACTGCCGAATTTTTGATACCGGTGTCCTTAATAAGTCGGAACAGCTGTCTACTATTGCCCGCCGCTGCTGATGATTCTATCGCTTTTGCTTTTGTTGCCCACTACTGTTCACGATCCTTACGCAGACTCTTTGTCAGTCTACGTTTCAGCTGTCGTCGCTCTTCATCGTACTCCGAGCCTGCTGGAATGAGTTTTCGAGCCTCCATCAGTTCCCTAGAAGTTATAGAGATCCAATGGTCTTTCATAACCATTGGATTGGGGTTAGATGCTGATAGCGCTGCTGCGTATACACCTGCTTTAAAATCATTCCAAGCTACTTCGGGGGAAACCTGTTGGTCATGGGCGAGTAAATGCTTAGCCAAACCATTCCTAAATGCAATCTTAGCGTTCTCAGACTCAAAGTGATATCTAAAGGGTTTGCCTGATGTAACCTTTCTTGGACCAGTAAAACGCATAGAGATATGTGCTCTCACTAGGGCATGGTCAGAGTCTAGGCAAGTGCCCCAGAAAGAGCGGCAGTCCTCTATACAACCTCTCCAACGGTAGCTGATGCCGATGTGATCAATTTGTGTCTAACGTTGCGTAGATGTTGGAGGTCGCCAGGTTAAACAGTGTCTCGCCTTATGCTTAAAGTTTGTGCTAGCTAAGAATAAACGGTAGTCTGAACATAACTGCAACAGACGATCTCCGTTGTCTGTTCTTTGGGCTGGGATGCCGAGTAACCCACCTAAGTGCTTTTCAGCCTGATTTAGTCTACCTACTTGGGCATTAAAATCTCCTGCAATAATTACTATGTCTGAGTGCTTAGCTTTCTGAAGGAGGCTAGAGAACTTCATATAGAAGTCGTCTTTCACTTCATCTGTGCTGCAATCAGTGGGGGCATAAGCAGAGATGACAAAAAGGCATCGGCGTGTGTCCCTATCTTTCCGAGTTCGTACTGTGCCATTTAGACGGACAGCACATAGACGACTGTCTACAGGAATCCACTCGAGAAGAGCCTGTACTGCTCGTAAGCTTAGTGCTATACCTACACCAGCAAGGCCACGTGAGCTTGCTGTAGGGTCTCCAGATAAACGAAGAGTGAACTGTGTTGTTACGTTGCATTGACTAGGTGAGGTCAAACGGATGACCATGTTGGGATCCTGTATGCGTGTTTCGGAGACACAGCATACATCAATTGCAAGAGATTCTAATGTTTTAGCTAAGGCAGCCTGTTGACCGATTTGACACAACTTACGCACATTAAAAGCTCCAACATGAAGTTTAGAGCGTGGCTTCAGGAGACCTGGTATGACATTTCGGGAACTCGGGTAACCAGTACAAGTGGCACGCATAGAAAATGTAGTAGAAGAGGTGTTACAAGTAGAGACCAGGGAGGGAGAACGTGTTTGATCATGAACAAGGTGAACTCGAGTGCTATTAGAGGTATGAGGGCGGTTATCACTTCCTGGTTGCCCACACCGTGGAAGGGTCAATAGTGAGGAACCTGAAAGAGAAAGAGGATTAGGGTAGGTCGTGATGACCTGAGAGTGTGACCGCAGTGTCCAGGGGACAGCTGTTTGAGGTCGGTCAAGTATATTAAGTGTTGCTCCGGTTGTCAGAAGGGGAGGCATCGGCCTCATGGCTTCCGAAGGAACTCGGCTTTCTCCATGAAGCGTCATATTAGTCCTTCCAACTTCCAGGGCAGAGTTAGAATGGTTATAAATATTTTTACTCGTAAGCTGTTTTTTAGCATGGTAGTTGTTTTACGGGATGGGGTTGCTAACCCCATGCCCAACTCTCCTCCTTTATCCGGGCTTGGGACCGGTAGAAACCCTGTGGGGGCTCCAGGCGGAGTTCTGGGATCACCGAGTAAGTAATAACGAGGTTAGACGACGGGTGTTAGGCAAATGTGGTAAATCAGTCGGTGAGGTTGTGAATCTTCATCGACTGAGGTGGTTGGGACATGTGTTGCGTATGCCCAACCACCGTCTTCCTCGATGCGCAATGTTGGCTGATATAGGAATAGGATGGAAGAGAGTTAGAGGTGGCCAAACTAAAACATGGCATCAGTCCATGAAGTCACTGACTGATGATTTGAGTCGTGTCGGTAGCTGTAGACTACCTGGATGGGGTCCTCGCAATTACCGTAACCAGTGGCTAGAAACACTGAGTGACATGGCCCAGAATCGGTCACAATGGCGCAGATGTATTCACTCACTGTCCTCCCTTAAATCATGAGCTTTAAATTATTCCATTACTTTCTTTCAACGCCTCCTGAACCATATTCTATATGTTCACATTCCTTGTTACTATTATTATCTTATTTTATTGAAGTGATTTCTACTAGTGGTGGTGGTGTTAATCTTGCGGTGCCATGGTGGTATGGCAACTTGAACCGATGCACACATGTGCCAGGTTCTATGTTGATTGTACATACATACATACATACCCGTTTCCTTGATAAGTTTGAACAGTTATCTGCTTTTACCGATTGCAGTTGCCTTTTTCACCTCTTTAAATTTCGCTACCCACCACTGCTCACGATTATTACGTAAGCTTTAAACCAGCTTGTGTTTAAGTTGCCTTTGCTCCTTATCGTGTTCAGAGCAAAATAGGATGAGTTGCCAAACATCTATCAACTCAAATGAAATCCACTGATTTTCGTTAACCTTTTGGTTGCCTACTTCATCGTTGTCATTACTCCTGTGATTTTGTAAATATTTACTTTTGTTCGGATTCCGAAAAATCTAGAATTATACGTCAATTGATCCGATTACTGTTAATTGTCTTCTTACTTTTAGCCCAACCACCAACCGCTTCGTCTCATGGTGTTGCTGCCATAGGAGTAGCATGGGGGCTCCCAAACTAAAGCATAGTATCAGTATATTAAGTCATTGAAGTTTGGCCTGGATCGTGTTGGTAAATACAAACTGCATCGTTGTGGTCAGCGCGATTTTCATGAACAATCGTTGGAAACACTGGGTGGTATAGCCCCGAATTAATCACAGTTATTCAAGTGTATTCACTCTTTATCTTGTAGATCTTAAGTCTGATTATTCTTTCATACAAACGTTTGTTTTATTCCATCTTATTTAACTGTAATATGGTTTTGGTCCTGTGCTATGGTGTGGCATCTTGTACCTGTTTGGATATATGCCAAGTTCTACATTGTATATGACTGACTTTAGCTAGTATTTAGCATTTGACTTGTTGGCGATGTGGCATTTCTCTTCATCAGCTATTATCGCAGATTAATGATCTTACCAACTAACTTAATTCGATCGCAGCCTTACAGCATTAAAATAGGATTTGATTTGATAAGTTTTTGCATGATTATTATAATAACGTATTTCGTAGTTTATCAAATCATTTTTTATCTATTTCAATGTGTTTCTGACTAGATGATAAGTGGTGGGAAAAGATTGCTAATTGCTTCAACTCCAAAAGTGGCGGCTGAACATGAAGGATTTATTCCTCCATCGAATTGTCGAGTAACTCGATCGCGTATGATCAATGCTCAATTCTCAGATACACGTAAAATGACTTCTACTACTCATACAACTAGTGACACTTTATCAACTCTTAACAAGACCTTAAAACCTAAATCTACGAGGAAAATACCTAAAGAAACGATAGTAAGATTCCTTTTTACTTATTATCTTTCCTATTAAACATTTGTTATTCTTTTAAATATGATGCCATCATAAAGAATGAGCATATTATACTATTGGAAGGAATTGGTAGGAAACCATGAATGTTATTTTGACTTGTACTTCTCGGCCAGGCTTATCTGCAACCGTCAAAGAACTGATATTCCTTATGAGATTTCAACCCTGGTTGCCGGCTTCACCTTAGGATATCACCTCTGTGCTATTCAGGCTGCGAAAGACCTACTGTAGTAATCAGTGTCATGCTTGTCTAATCCTTAGCGCTGGTTGTATTCTATAGATCAAAGTCCAATATGGTTACTAGTATATGAAAATGTTGCCTGTGAATAGTATCTGTTACCTTCTTGCCATGAACTTATTGAGAACATAGGACTTTTCAACATTGAACATACAGTCATTTTCTTAGTCAAGCTGAATGATTCTTCTGTAAATATTTGTTAATTTACTGTTGATTTAACTAATAGAGCAAATTATTATCAAAGATGGATCGTGACGACGCACAACTTTCATCACCGGAAGCACATCACTTGCGTAACCTTATCATAACGCTTCAAGACTTATTAAATCGTCATACTCAATTGAAAAAGAAATGAAAACAAGACCACTACTTAACTCAAGCTTGTTTTATCTTTGTATATTTAATAGCTTGTATCAATTTAGTTCTATGTACTTATTAATCTAAAGAAAATGACAATTTTTGTTTCCTTTGTTTTATCACCCTTACTTTTCGGATATAACTTGGTTTTAGTATCAAAATTTCCCCATTTTCTTTATTATTACAATTTCCGACTGTCTCATCTGTAATTACTACCTTGTCAAGGAGCGATACTGCCTTGCCACAACAGTAGGATGCTAGTAAATAATTTGTCTTTAGATTATTATACCTACTCAACAGATTTCCACTGTTGTTAGTAAAGTTTGAAAAGTATGCAGCTAGCGCTTCAATAACTATCTGCAAAGAGGCTGTGGCCAGCCTCAATCAATTATCCCTTGGGTAATGCAGGAATGGCATCAGACTATTAATATTACGTTTAACCTCCAAAAAAGTACATTCTTCCGCGATATAAACAACTTAAAAACGAGACCGTCGTCGACATATATCCAAATATTCTACCATGTTATCCAGATGCATACTAAACTAAGCACTGGCTAGTTTGCTTCACTATGTGAAACTAGTCGGCACGTGATTTGTGTAGTCGATCGATAAGTAGTCTTATTCCGAGGATGCACTTCCAGCAGCACAAAGGAGCGCATTTGTATATTTGACCCTAGCAACAGTTTGAAAGTTTGTCATTAAAAGGTGACAAACGCCAAATAGTAACAACAATTTGCATCCCCATGTTTTGTTGTAATATCCTTTTGTAACGTCGTGTTAATGAGTTTTGCAATTGGGCTGTTTGGTCCTGTGTGTAAGCTGCATACTGGTTTACTTGCATTTAACACTATGAAGCGTGAATACGAGATTCACGGTTGGAAATTGCATCTTTAGGCGGTTGCACTTCAGTGTGATTTTATACTCGGTTACGCATATCTAAGATACAATTGCCTTAAATAGGTGCAAGGTTACCAGTAGCTCATACAAAGGCAGCGCATAGATATTTTGAGTTGCACATGGCTACATAACCCCTAATTGACGAGGATTTACTGGTAGATATGGAAAAGTGTCCTTACACTTGATTTATTTCCAGTCAAATTGTACTAACTGCAATACTAGTTGCAAGTTATTTGAACGGTATAACTCAGAAGCAGTCATGATTAAAGTTAGCCTCAGTGAGTGGCCAATTTTACGTTTTAATTTCAACAGTGCATGTTTATTTCTTGTCTATAATTATACTCTTCTCAGTTGATTCGGATCCAAATGATTCAGTTCTCAATTCGTTTATCGTAACACATGCATCCTTCTAATCAACTTTCCAATTGCGAAATCAGACACATATATTTGCAAAAGCGCTGCATAATTCCTGTTGTGATATTCCTTCCTGTGATATAATACTAGCGATCGGTTAACCTAAATGTCGTACTATGATCTTAAGCTGTCTCATTCGTTAACTACTGTCCTTAACAATATGTCAACACTTCGCATTCGGCTTTAAGTTTGAACCGCCGCTGTTGATTCACTGTCTGGATTTAGGAGCTTAATGGTGCTTGTAGACTTCTACTTTACTTTCAATGGTCATAAGACAATTTTATTACGATGTTTTAAGTCATTATAATTTCACACAATTAAAAAAACGAAAACTGCCCCATTTAACGGGCCAAACCCACAACAACAATAAAGATACAATTATCCTAGTAGATCTTGAAAAACCCATGTAATTAACAACTATTTAAAAATAGGCATTAGAGTCTTAGTTACTGTCTATGCAATATTCAAAGATAGCTGTGTGCGAGTGAAGTTTTCGGATAACGCTACTTACTAATCGATTCAGATTACGAAAATGAAAACGAAGAATTCCTAACCATTAGTTAGAAATTAGTTTTTTTGAGTCAGCGGTAAGAATTCCATTTTACAGATGAGAAAGTCTTTACTACGATTTACATGCTTTCATGTCAATATCTACTGAAAACGGATAGCAACGAGAAAGCCATAGATTTACTACAGTAGGTTTCTGATTACATAGGTGTTTTACTTATGAATATATGTAACCAGGCAGCAATCGGCCGTCGAAATAATCCACACAAATAATAATTAACTTATTTGTAAGCACTACTGAAATCATATTAGGCGAGTAACAACTTCCGGTAATTTATAAAAGTAAACAACAAAATCTCCAGTTACACTTTGAGCAACCCGATAAAAACGAAATTGCAGATAGTTTTAGCAAAAGTTCATTAAAATGACCACGTTAAGCATAAGAATCAGAGGCAGATATTTACAATAATTGCATGTGTAAGAGTTGCGCTATGGCAAGAGTAACACATCAGTATTCCCAAAACATAATTGCAACTAAAACCAGCTCTCTTTAAGGTACCACAAGGCGATGTAAGTATAATAATACAGTATACTTACAAGGGTAGTTTCTATTTAACGCCACGGACTACTCTTGGTGGACTAGGGGGCTCTGTTTTAATGGAGGCCTTACGTGGCGGGGAAGGACTTGGGTTGCGCAAGCGTCTTGGTGAGATCCTCTGACTTATGTGTCCTCTTTCTGTTTCTGAGTGAGGTTCTCTGATTTCTCTTGGCTCTCGGTTCCCTTTGGACCTTGGTTCTCGGTCATGTGGACGTTTGTCTCGTTCATTCCTCTTTCGTACCGCTTCGAGTCGTCTTTCTGCTTCTTCTTGAGCCTGCTGAATCTTCTTAAGTTGTTTCATTACCTCAGGGCCACATCCATGCTCTTTAACAAATTCTGAAACAGAATCAGTATGCCGTTTGTACTGGGGCTTCTTATCCGCCAATCCAACATCAAGAGTACCATCTTTTGGTACCCTGTATTTTTCAACATGGTCTACACGAATTATCCGGCCGCCTAATTTTATGCCATTTAAATTATCCGTAGCTAGAACAGTACTTCTTTGATCTTCATAGCACACAAATGCAAATCCTTTGGATACACCTGTTTTTTTATCCCGAACTAAATTGATGTTAACAATTTCACCATACTGAGAAAAGACACAAATAACGTCTCCTTCGGTTAGGTCGTAATGCAAACCACCCACATAAATCCAAGCCGAATCTTTGTACTGCCTATGCCAACTGCTGACCGTTCCTGTGTGGCCGAGCGATAGTTCCTTTTCATTCATTAAATTCTGATTCTTAGCGTTTGTAATTGGATTCATTGTGATATTGTTTTACCTAAAATTGTAACATTTAATACGTAGGTCGATGCAACAATTTCTTTTGAAATCATCAATAAACAACAAAGCGATTTTATTAAAATTTGCTGAGGCCATTGCAATCAGAAGATTGAAACCTGACCTTTGTGTTCAAAAGAAACTAGTGGTTAATCTTCTATTGCCCTAGTAGTAATAGGTCGGTGTTACCAGATAAACAATCCGATTGATAAAATAAATATGTGCATTAATAATTTGAATAGACTAAAATCAATAGCGTGTATTTAGCTGATGAGAATGCAACGAAACACATTGAGTTCAAAGTATTCTGCAAATGTTATCGTTCTTGCACTATTCAACTTTTTGAAAGAAACAAAATGCATGAAATACTAAGTTGGTTCATTTACGAGAGTCTATACGAATAATATTGAGTTAGTGTGGAGTTCAGTAAGGTGCCATTTGCAACCGTACTTACGATTTCAAGGAAGGTTGATATGTCGTTATTTAGACAAATACTTATTGAAAGTACACCGGTAAATTAAGTCGAATGAATGCAGAAATAACTTTAACGTTTTCTTTTGATGAAATAAAAATAAACCCCGCATAAATTTCGACTTCCATCATAAACGATTTATTAGAAGTTGCTGATTTTTTGTTGCATTTCAGATTATAGTTAAGACTTAGTACTTTTTGAACATATGCATACTCCATCTTTTACCAGAGATTTCAGTGGGAGGAGCGTATCACAATGGGCAGCCACTGAAGTTCGGTCGCATAAATCATGTCTACCCTGGTAACGAGTAAAGAATCAAAACCAACAATGTTGCCACGAGAGCAGCGGGAATTAGATACACGAATTTATAAGAATTTATCCAAGGTTTATTGCCAGCCTTTTTATCTCCAACGAAACTGATAATCTCATGAAATGACAAATTTGGCAAAAAATAACTTTGTGCAGCAAATACTGGACTTAGGGATTGGAAATTAGACGTCACTTACTTGTGAAGGGAGACTACACTGAAGACAAGAACATATGTAGTGATGTAAATCTTCGCCAAAATAAAATAATTAATTGACTTTGGTTAAGCCGAAAAGATTCCAGGGGTTTTTCCTTCCTTATAATTCTAACGGTTACATGTATGATACTGTTGAATGGACGGACAAGAGTTAATGATCGTCGCTATTGAGAGAAGGCTGAGATTCGAGTACGATATTCCAATAACTAAACTTCGTTACGCCAATGACTAACATCGACTAATTACAAGCACCATCGACGTATATCAAAAGTCAGAACGAAGATTAGGCGGAATATTTATTAACGAAGCAACTGTCGAAGGTTGAAAATCAAAATTGTAACAAGTTAGACAATGTGTTCAATAAAAATATAAATGCAACAACCAAACAATGTATAATGTTCTGATAACAGTTCAATGCTTACACACAGAAAAGTCAAGTTGATATTTGTCGTTGACGTACAGTAATCAAACACTCAACACATTATCACTACAATACAATGAGTAAGCATTTTACCTAACTCATAGAATACGATAGTTGGGCATTAAATATTCCTGACTTATTGTATAAATACAAAAATTTGTGGAACCACAACACAGTTGGAGAAGCAAATGAACTTTAACTCTGCTTCGTAGAACTAGCGAACTATCGTCACTTGAGATGTACAGCAAAATGGACTTATTGTTAGGTGCTAATTTTAAATCGTACATTGCTATAACGCTGAAAACTATATAACACTCATATAAAGTAAAAAAAACGTGAATTTGTTGTGAAAGTTAAAAGAAACTCTCCATTCAGTAGACATATGAACCATGAAAACAGCATAAAGAGGTGGCGATGAGAGAACGAGTAATAACAAATGGTGGCCTTACGTGTAAAATGACAGTCGAAAGTAGGCTTCGAAGCGTAAGTTCGAATAATAAGTTTGTGGAGTCTGGAAAAAAGGGGGATTATTTACCGTTACATAAGTAACCGACAAGACCTTTTAACCCTCTTCGATCGATCAAATATCAACAATCTTCCAAATGTTCAGTTAGTTTCTCTCTTTGGTTTAACGCTGTTTGTAAATAGTAGTAGTTCGAATGATGCTTGTTGACAGAGGTCACTTATACAGATTAAAAAGAGATATGGTCTAAGCACTGAACTTAGGAGAACATCACTGATATTTTACAGTCTGAGAAAATGAGCAATTTACCGTCATATTGTACTACTCTTTCTTGAGATAGGATTCACACTGGTGCAGTAGCGGAGGCTTAATGCCTCTCTCAGATAGTTTGTATATTAGACAAGCATGGTTTAATCGATGAGAGAATTCGATGAATCTAGATATTTTACATCCACTATACCGTTTTGGTCGTAGATGTTAGTTTACTTATTTGCCGCAATAAATATTTTCCTGAAACGAGGCTGCTTGAGCAATAAAAGCCTGACTGATTTCAGGTGTCTATATAAGATGTCACAGATTAGGGGTTCCAAACGTTTAGGCTGTACGGATAGGAGAGTCACTGGCCAGTAGTTTGAATAGTTCATACATCCGCCTCTTTTAAAAATCGGAACAAAGTGAGCTAGGTTCCACTTGACTGGAACCAGGCCTTGACTTAAGCTGTGTACAAACTTCGTTGAGTAGCGTGCCGAGAAGTGAGCTTTTTCTCCCAGAACAAAGGCGCCTATCTTGTTTCTACCCATAGAAATGTGTTTGGCCAACTGTTTCATCCTTTGAAAAATCCTTCCTTTTGTTAACTTCTGTAAGTCTTTGTGAAGTGCGTAGTGCAAGAATCCATACTTGTCTTAGAAATCCGGCTATATGTCATAATTGTGAGTTAGTAAAAACCATGTGATTTATTGGAGTTAGAAGCAGAAGGTAACTAAGTCTATATCCATCGTAGTGCGGAACGATAATGTAGGATATGATCATAGTTGTCACACAAAAATTTGTTTAGGAGACAAAATGATGAGATTAAACAGGTAAGAGTTCTTGCCATGTATTTTAGGTAAAACTCGAAGGAACGTCTGAATTTTACAATTGGTAGATATGAAACTTTTGCTTATTTATTATGGACAAGGAGAGGAAAAAACGACCATCATTGGAAGGTCGCAACATTTTTACACGTTGTTTGTAGACTTTAATCTGTGGCATAATTTTCCAAATCCCTTACCAATGGTGCCGTAAAACAGTATTTTTTATTATATATATATAATATCAGGTCACTATAAGATGGTGAAAATAAATAAACGCTCAAGCTTTGACAAACGATCACAAGATAATCTGGACAATTTATCCTTTGAAATATGAAGTGGTCCTATTTTCAGAAACCAGTAATTTGTAGTATGTTTCGGTTTTTAATGTATATTATGTTAATTTTTTGTGTAACCACACTTTCATATATCATCAACTCACCTGTGTAAATATGTGCTGAAGATGTGTGAATGTTTTGTAAGTTAGTGGGTGAAAATTTTAGTTAACTGTTATCAAAATTAAAGCGAATTAGTAGACAAGTCTAAAATGTTTTCAAGGAATATTTCTTTTGAGAGAAGTCTCTTTTTGGTCATTGAAAAAAGAAATGATACTAATAAAATTGTCAGACAAATCTTATTACTTTGGACTCTAAGACACAGTGGCCTACATATCACAGTAAGTTGCAATATGAAGAGCCCCATAAAATTTACTGATGGGATACTGCTAATTGGTGTCAAGGGACATGGCAGTACATACAGTAGGTGCAGACAGTTTCGGAAACTTCATTCTTTTGTTACAATTTATTGATGCTACTTATGTGGTTGGTTTACAGCAATGCGTTTGTAATGTGTAGCGGTAAATAATCCCCAAAATAAATAGTTACATAGGTTTCGACATTGATGCTGACCATATTTGTTTTAGCGGCGCTCGGTCACCCATCACCACCAGATCACGTCACGCCGCATCGTGGAAAGCAACCCTCTCTCTAAATTGCCAGCCTAGACGTTGTTATTCCGCTGCCGCCATATTCACGATCAAATATAACTTCCGTTGCATCCCCTATTGCCTTCTGATTTCTTCTCATTCGTAATAGTGGGTTCAAACGTTAGAAGTTGCCCTGGTAATACCGTAGACGTAACTTGGTCATATACCGGGTGCAACTTCATTGGTGAGCACGACGTGATCTGGACACGTTCATAACTGTGAGTTCGTTCCTGTTTATAGTTTTTAACAGTATATTTGATGTGATTATCATTTTTTGCACGTTTTGACCGCATTTATTTTTATATTTTCATATATTGCATATATAGCATGACTGATCAGACTCCTAAGTTCATTAAGATTAAAACTCCCACACCCCCGAACTTCCAGCTCATCCCTTTCTGGACAGAAAACATAGAAGCTTGGTTCTGCTACGCAGAAGCCGAGTTTCGAGACCACGCTGTTACAGATCCACGTGTTCAATTCCTTGCCGTCGTAAGGTCACGTCCGCGTGAATTGAACAGGTACGTCACCTCTTTCTTTTTCATCCCTGACTGCCTAGAACCTTATGACCAGCTCAAAAGATCAATTCTCAAACGCGGAGATTTATCCGACAGACAACGTCTCAATGAGTTGTTTCACACCATCGAGCTAATTAGTGGTTCAGCGACGAAAATGTTGTCGCGCATGCGAGAGGTAATTGGTCAACGCACCTTCGACAAAGGTCCTTTCCGCCAACTCATTTTATCAAAACTGCCGCAACAAGTGCAAGCAGTTCTGGTAACGCTTAATAACAACCCAGTAGATGAACTTGCTTCATCTGCTGATCGAATTCTGGAGATCACGAGAACTCGCGATAATCAGGTTTATTCCATTACCGAAAAACCTCATGCCAACGAAGACGACGTGACAAAATTGTGTAATACTCTTTCTCGTTTTCTTGACCTGAAGGAAAGACACTGACCGGACGATTCTCGTCGACGAACTACATCACGGAAAAGGTCGTCGTCTCGACCTCGGCGAAACGAAAATTCACATTGGTGTTGGTACCACAACACCTATGGAAAAAATTCCAAGAAGTGTAGAGACCCCTGTTGTTTCCCTAGACATAAACCCATTGTCGACGCATCGGGAAACTATTCCTCCGGTACACGTTAGCGGCAACCATAGCCGGTGGAAGCAGCCGCCTGTTATTTATCACTGACGTGATAACGAAGGTCCGCTACCTCGTCGATACTGGCGCAGAAGTTAGCGTTCTTCCTGCAGCTCCATCTGATCGCCACAATGAAGCTGCGTTCGATTTACAGGCAGCCGATGGAAAACACATAGCTACGTATGGTAAACAATACGTCTACTTAAACGTGGGTTTACGAAAACTCACACTGGATTTTCACTATCGCCGATGTGAAAATACCTATCATTGGCATGGATTTACTTAACCACCACAACTTGCTTGTGGACCCTAGTAAAAAGAGACTAGTGGATAGTAACACAAATCTCTACATTCGTGGAACCACTGCTACAGGTTGTAGCTTATGTCCTCTTCGTTTTAAACATTTAATTAACCCTTATTTTCAGCCGATACTTGACAAGTATCCAGATCTGAATAAGGCGTCATCGAAATTATCATGTGTAACCAGCAATGTTACACATCCCATCACGACTACAGGTCAACTTGTATTTTCCAAAGCACGCCGACTCGGGCCTGAAAAACTAAGGATTGCGAAAAACGAATTCGATCATATGATTGACTTAGGAATAATTCGACCTTCCCAGTAGTCCATGGTCATCTCCATTACATATGGTCCCGAAGAAAGATAGCAATGACCGGCGTCCCACCAGTGATTACCGACGTCTTAACGCCCAAACTACTCCTGATCGTTACCCTTTACAGCATATCCACGATTTAACGGCCACTCTGAAGGGAATGATAATATTTTCAAAAATCGACTTGGTAAAGGCGTACAACCAAATACCGATGTCTGAAAATGATATCCCGAAAACCGCTATCGTAACTCCATTTGGCCTTTACAAATTCTTCCGAATGCCTTTTGGTTTGAGGAACGCAGTACAAACTTTCCAACGCCTCATTGATGACGTGTTCCGCGGGCTTGACTATGTCCATGCATACGTCGACGACTGCTTGATAGCAAGTCCAGACGAGGTAGCACATGTGAAACATTTGGACACAGTCTTTAGTAGACTGCAACAATATGAAGTTACAATAAATATACAGAAATGCCAATTCGGAACAACCTCATTGGGCTTTCTGGGGCATACTATTAATGCGAATGGTATACAACCCCAAAAACACAAGGTGGCGGTTATTCTGGAGTACCCGGAACCAACCACCATCAAGCAGTTGCGAGCTTTCAATGGGTTAGTAAGTTTCTACAGACGGTTTATACCGAACTGTGCATCTATCATCAAACCACTAACGGATCAGCTTCGTGGAAATAAAAAAGTGGTCACAATGGATGCAGACTCAAAGAAAGCCTTTACTGCGACTAAAGAAGCAATAGCCAATGTGACTATGCTGGCACATCACAATACCGAAGCCCCTGTCAGCATCGCGGTTGATGCATCTGACTCAGCGATTGGCGCAGTTCTGCAACAATGGACTGACCAAACTTGGCAACCTTTAGCATTCTTCTCAAGACGACTAAACGATACAGAATCAAGATACAGCACTTTTGGTCGTGAACTGCTAGCCATGTACTGTGCTGTACGACATTTTCAACATTCCATCGAAGGCCGGGAATTTACAATATTTACCGACCATAAACCACTGACGTTTTCTATGAAGTCATCTTCAGATAAGTACTCTCCACGAGAGTCGCGTCATCTAGACTACATTTTCCAGTTCTCTACTGATATACGACATATATCTGGAGCTAACAATGTAGTTGCCGACGCCTTATCACGAATACATGCCTTGAATCGTATCCAAGGCATCGACCTTGTTGAACTAGCCCGACTTCAAAATGAAGACAATGATCTTCATCACGAGTTATCCACAACAACGCTTAAACTCCAAACAAAGACGATTGGAAAAGGTAAGAACACTTTCATTCGTGATTCTTCTACAGGTACAGCTCGTCTAATCGTCCCCAAGAGTTATCGGCGAGTCATCTTCGACACATTGCACAACCTCTCTCATCCTGGAGTTCGTGCTACGTCCAAACTGATTGCCCAGAAATTCTGCTGACCAAGGATGAATAAAGACATCAAAGAATGGGCACGCTCCTGTGTGGCCTACCAAAAGAGCAAAGTACTTCATCACAATAAATGTCCGCTGGTACTTTCCCAACTCCCGACGCCCGATTTGACCATGTCCACCTTGATTTGGTAGAACCCTTACCAGAATCAAATGGATTTTCCTATCTTTTGACATGCGTGGACCGTTTTACACGCTGGCCAGAAGCGATTCCACTGAAAGACATCACCAGTGAAACGATTGCTCGCGCTTTCGTCGAACGATGGATAGCGAACTTTGGTTGTCCATCTACAATAACGACAGACCGTGGACGTCAGTTTGAATCTGGATTGTCCCACTCTCTGACAAAACTTCTTGGAGCAACGCGCTTCCGAACAACTGCCTACCACCCACAATCTAACGGTTTGGTAGAATGATTTCATCGACAGCTGAAAGCATCACTTTCAGCTACAAACATCCAGCAGTGGACAGAGGCTTTGCCACTAGTCTTACTCGGTATCCGAAGCATGGTAAAAGAGGATGTCGAGTGCAGTGTGTCTGAATTAGTTTACGGAACGACTCTTCGACTACCAAGTGAGTTTGTGGAAACCGCTTCCACCTCGACAAACCTGGATATCAGTTCTTACGTGAACCGGCTTACAAATGCTATGCGTTCAGTCAAGCCAGTCCACACTCAACAACAATCCACAGACACTTTCATACAACCTGCTTTAAAATATAGTACACACGTTTTTGTACGTCGTGACGCTCTACGCCGACCTCTTGACTTGACTAACAAAGGACCATACAAGGTCTTGAAACGTGAAACTATACGATCGATAAGAATGGACACGAGGAGAACGTCAGCATTGATCGCCTCAAAGCAGCTTGCCTATAAGGTAAACCCTTCGATATCCAACTCGCCACAACACCGCCAAAACTCGACATGAGCGAAGTCGCCATGCCTCAAGCAACAACCAACAAGCAAGTGGAAATTTTGAAGAGCTCCATAACGCCAAGAGCTACACGTTCTGGTAGGAACGAACGATTTTCAAAACACTTGAATGAATATTACGTCTACTAATTTTTTTTCTTCTAATTTTCCACTGTATGTATTGTGAAGTTTATATATATAAAATAAAAAAATTGAATAAAAATACCTTTTTTTAAGATTTACGGTATGAATTTTACACATTTTCGTATGTTTAAACAAATATCAAAAAACCTTTTTTTTATTCATGTTAGCGTTGTCAACATTTTATGCGTTTTGTAGCTGTATTTAGCCGCTAAATTGTTTTTAAATATGTATATATATAAATGAAAGCCACATATTTAAAAATCTTCTTTTCTTTTGGTTTTCCAGGACGCCTGGAAACGACCAGATGAAAACGGAAGAGAACTATAACATTTTGTACATTTTTTTATGTAACGACACTTTAGCATAGGCGCTGACGTCCAGAAGCTGCACAACATCCAAGCTATCAAAGGAACGTTTACCAATGTTTAACGCATTGGGTTTTATCCTTTGGCTGGCACGTCATAGGGTCCTCACGAACCCATCAGTGGGGGAGTGAGATGTGCCGGTAAATACTCCCCAAAATAAATAGCTACATAGGTTTCGACATTGATGCTGACCATATTTGTTTTAGCGGACACTACTAAGTTGAAGGCGCTCGGTCACGCATCACCACCAGATCACGTCACGCCGTACCGTTAAAAGAAACTCTCTCTAGTTTGCCAGCCTAGACGTTGCTACCCCATTAACTCTCCATTCACGATCAAATATAACTTCCCTCCCATCCTTCATTGCCTTCTGATTTCTTCTCATTCGTAAGAGTGGGTTCAATCGTTAGAAGTTGCTCTGGTAATACCGTAGACGTAACTTGGTCATATACCGGGTGCAACTTCAACTCTCTTATAGGTTACTTTAAGAATGCATTAAATGCGGCGGAACACTTATCGCTTTTTACTTTTTCTCTAAAAGAGGTGATATGTCTTCATTGACGCTGTTTTTCACGACACTCAAATAAACTAAGTACATACTGTATAGTTGCTAATCGTTTACCATGTTCATTAGCAAGCATTAAGGTTGCAGTTCTGAACGGTGGTAAATTCCTATGTAACAAACTGAAGCCTGATGTTATCACTCCTGCATTTACGTTCCGGCTGGGTAGATAATTCTTTAGCGTCCACCTAATCAAACAACCAAACATTTATTACAATCTACTAGACCGTTGTAGTCAATGTTTATCATAACCTGTGCTTGAGTAGGCACATAGCAAATGATTGAATCTAAGGTGAAAGATTTAAAGTTTACTTATTTCGTCTACCTGAGCAGTGCTGAAACACAAATCTTTCAGCTCGATAACGGTAGAAAGACGACAAAATACTCATCTTATTCAGTGTTACCTGAGGTATGGTCTACCATGCAAACAAGCTAGGTCGTCCTAAGTTTTCGAGGGCCGAGTTATAATCAAATAGCCTCGCGGCCGTAATTTTCACAGAACTATGTGATGAGGCGTGGAATCATTGTGGATTTCAAAAAGAACTATTGTCATAATGAGTCCACAAATTTTTATGATGTCCAGCTTGACGTTAGTGAATTTAAGTCTTCAAAGTGGTATATATGAAGAATTCTAACCCTTGAAAAGTATGCAGAAGATCTCTGCTCTTCAAATGTAGGGGCTGTTAAGCTTACCATAATGGATACAGTATAAAAAGATAAACCTTCGTTTAATCCTACTAGGTATTATACGCAGATTAAGTTGCAAGGCATCGAATAGTATGAGGTGATTTTAGTCCTGATCCGACTTTCGCGTTGATTTTAAAATAAGTTATACAAAACGAAGCATGTGTAATTATAATAATTGCAAAAAAAGCCTGTCATTAAAAGATTCCGTACTAAATAACTTATTCCCTAAGTAGCCTAATTTGAGCACTGTAAAACATAATTCAACACGTACAATGATTCCTACTAGAAGAGGAGAAGTACACTTTTTTTAACTTTTTATTCTTCTTATAAAATAATTTTTTAAACAAGTGATAATACAAGTATGTAAAACATATCTGACACCGAAACTAATAAAAATGAATACTAAGGTGAACCGTGACAAAACCGGTATAACACTTGAAGGCAGCATTGAAACTGGGAAGTCATTGTCAAAAAATTAACTAGTTTGTACTGAGTCTTTATAAAGTTTGTGAAACATTGGGTATTGGACAATAGCTTAATTTGGATTTGTGCGGTACATATGGCGTAGTGTTAATGACTTTTAATTTGTTTTTAATTGTGGTTAACTTCTGGACGTTTATGTCCTTGAGTAAAATGTTAAGCTAAATTATAGAGTGGATATCCTAAAGTAATCAATGTCAGTGGAAGACTACAGAATTTATGACTTTCATGTCAGGTTCAAACGTGATTCTTTTTACTGTGTTCATCCTGTCGAAGTCATCATATTTTTACGGGAGATTTTTAGGCAGCTATTTTTTTAAGTGCCAGCGTTCAGTGTCGAGTGTGTCGAGGTTATAACCGTAGTCTTAAAACCTAAATCCGAATTTTAACATTCTATCTCGTTTATTATGGGTTTCCATAAGGGAGCATGATATAATATGCATTATTTCATTAATAGCTATAAAGTCAGATCCAAACAAGGCATTTCGTTTCTATAAATAGTTCTGTTATTCTTAAATTCTTTTTTACACTTCTTACACCAAATAAAGCTTTATTTTCACATCGTCATTAAAAAATTCAATATTTTTTTTGTTTCCAGTAGCATGTTTGTATCGATTTCTGCATACCTTTTTATGTAAAAGATGCTTTGAGGTTTTTATGTTTGTTAATGCGAAACGTGAACTCTTAGGTTCCCTGCCTCGCCTGCCAGCAAACTGAATTCTAAAGTTTATTAGCACATTTATGTACGTCTGGGAATGACTTGGTTATCTACTACCAAGAAAAAAAGTTCATTGAGACCTTTGTATATTAAAGCTTCATATGAACAGAGCAGTTTCATTGGTGCTTCCAATTTCGGTTACCTTGTTCATTTGTCAGTACATGGGTGTATACATGCACTTTTTCCGTCCTTTTCCCCATGCCACTTACCGATTCACCAAACATTCAGTCGTAAGTAACGTAGATCCTAGAATAAGTCTAAGTTTATACATCACAACATAGATAAGAGGAATGCCACAGTTGTCGAAGTATTAGTAACGTCAGTAGTAACAAAAACAGTGGAAGACTACAGAATTTATGACTTTCATGTCAGGTTCAAACGTGATTCTTTTTACTGTGTTCATCCTGTCGAAGTCATCATATTTTTACGGGAGATTTTTAGGCAGCTATTTTTTTAAGTGCCAGCGTTCAGTGTCGAGTGTGTCGAGGTTATAACCGTAGTCTTAAAACCTAAATCCGAATTTTAACATTCTATCTCGTTTATTATGGGTTTCCATAAGGGAGCATGATATAATATGCATTATTTCATTAATAGCTATAAAGTCAGATCCAAACAAGGCATTTCGTTTCTATAAATAGTTCTGTTATTCTTAAATTCTTTTTTACACTTCTTACACCAAATAAAGCTTTATTTTCACATCGTCATTAAAAATTCAATATTTTTTTGTTTCCAGTAGCATGTTTGTATCGATTTCTGCATACCTTTTTATGTAAAAGATGCTTTGAGGTTTTTATGTTTGTTAATGCGAAACGTGAACTCTTAGGTTCCCTGCCTCGCCTGCCAGCAAACTGAATTCTAAAGTTTATTAGCACATTTATGTACGTCTGGGAATGACTTGGTTATCTACTACCAAGAAAAAAAGTTCATTGAGACCTTTGTATATTAAAGCTTCATATGAACAGAGCAGTTTCATTGGTGCTTCCAATTTCGGTTACCTTGTTCATTTGTCAGTACATGGGTGTATACATGCACTTTTTCCGTCCTTTTCCCCATGCCACTTACCGATTCACAAAACATTCAGTCGTAAGTAACGTAGATCCTAGAATAAGTCTAAGTTTATACATCACAACATAGTAAGAGGAATGCCACAGTTGTCGAAGTATTAGTAACGTCAGTAGTAACAAAAATGATAACGTCGGGAATGTAACTCGGAAGAAGTAAATCGTCAAAATAAAGGCACAGAATAATAAGAGTAATGGTGGCAAAACAATGTTCACTTGCGCTGTTGTGATCGATTCTAGACTGTCACCAAATATTTCGATGATCAGTTGTCTCACGGGCCCCGATCAGATAGTTTACATCTGTCAGGATGACTTTGACCAACAGTCAGAAACTTTATGCCCGTCTGTAGTTTTCTCTCATTCTATTCCTCCATTATCAGCATTTTGCCCCGAGGTAAGCAGTTGTTAAGTGTCCCACCTACTTCAGTAAATGACACTTTACAACCTTACTAACTAATTTTCAATATTTTCTTGGTTTCATGCATCTGCATCTTTACTTTAGTGATCTCAACAGGCTTGAGCACTCTCATGGGTGGTGACTGCAAGTTATATCCCTCCTCATTTGATTACTCAGTGCAGAAAGGTATATTGTATTCTTTCAAAACGGTATTTTAAACAGTCAAATCGATTCATCGCACAAACGTCATCAAGAGTTTACAATTAGTTGCTGTGCGATTGGATCTCTGTACCTTCTAATATTCGAGATTACTCTAAGGATACGTGCTTAGTTTGTTTCAACATTTCTTGTTCCAGACCATTCACTAAGCGTTTTAATATGAATAAAGTAAAATCAGTTTGGTTTAGTTCTCTTGATGCAGTGATTTTGTCTGTAGCCGTTTTCGCAGTGTTATTTACACTATGTAGAAGGGACATATTAGCAACTTAAGGTTTCTATGATTGATACTCTGTTGGATGAAGTCATCAAAAGCACTAGTGCCGATATACAGACGAATTTTGTGTATGCTATTTTAATGAGTTTATACGGACCGATTTCACTATGCATTGGTTGTAGGTATCAGGTGCTCAATAGATTCGAAAAGCCTAAAACAGCAAATCAATAACTAAATACTAAAAAACTCATATGAAACACGTATATGCGACTCCTAAGTTTCCTTTAAAGTTTTCACAAACTTCTTTTCAATCGTGCCGTCTTTAAATAATTTTCTAGATGGATCCTTAAAGATCGTATAATTTAAGCTCGTCGTCATGCTGCAATTTTTTGTTGGCATGATGGGTTATTTTTAATCATAAAACAGTAGGTGTTTTCACTTTTTTTGTCTTAACTTGGATTGGGCAGTAAGTTATTTTAAGCGACTTTTGCAAACCCAAAATCGTCGTAACATTTTACTATAGCATTAGCTATTGTATAAATCGAATAGATGACAAAGTTTTATCGAATTATTAGATAGTGCTTTTTTATTGACTACCAATATGTGTATACTGTCAGATAAAGCTCTTTTGTACTTAACTAGTATATACTACTTTTAATAAGGCATACATAGTAACATTGTCATATATTTTTAGCTCTCAGCTTCATTATGTGTAGCCTGTTTATGAAGAAAGTTCGGCGTAATTATAGAAATAAAGCTGGTGATTCAGATGAGGAACAAAATCTAGAATCAGAGAGCTTATATGATGCAGCCGTGAAAGAAATTAATTCCCAAAGTAAATCTGATGCCCCACTAGTGAAGAAAAATAAGAGTGTATTAAGTTTCGAAGATGATCTTGATCCTGGTAAAATTGGTATTTTGATTTTATCGCAGCTATTTTTTAGACGATGGAAGCACATTTAAGGTCAAAAAATCTTCAATGAGTCGTAAAATTTCCAAACAAACGAAGGAGAGTAAGAAGAAGAAGACTTATGAAAATGATGGCCTAAAAATAGTTGGTAACCTTCATAAAGATTTAGCTTCATGTAATGACAACTCTCCCGATCCGGAAGAAAGTCTTGAGGTAAGATTTTTTTATAAGGAACCAAGGTAAACCTGATTCATTTACTTTAGAACCTAAGGAAGGAATTACTAAATTTAGCTGAAGACGAAACATCGGAAGTGATTCCATCTCTGAAATCTGAATCTAACAGTGTGAATTCAATGATAAAAAGTATTTATCCTGTTCATTATTTATTTTGCACAGTAGGTGTAATCCCTGATGCAACAACTATTCACCTGGCTCGCAAACAACGTGAGAAAGCCAAAAGTCTAATGGAATCATCTGATCATTCACCTACTTACTCTTCGTCCAACAAAAATGATGGAGGCCGTTTAGTGAGGTAATTCAACTGTATTTTGATTGCTAGAGAATTCGTGATATTTTTGTGCACGCTAAAAGCCGTACGGTTTACATGAAGTTCATAGTTGCTAACTAACCAAATAGCATAAACTAGGTTCAAGAGTTTCAAACTTGTGGTCTTATGGCAAAGAGTTATGATTTGCATTTTAAGATATTCGTACTGACAATTTACAAACTTTTACAGTTGCAAAGTTCATATCGTCATTTCCGAGTAACTGAATGGTTTTCATTTTGCTTGTCCAGTTTGATATCAAACGAGTGGATTTAGTTCCAATAAGTCAGTCTTGCTCATCTTGCCTTAGAAACTTTGCTGTTTTCATAGTTGGAAGCAGTGGTGAGTATTAATTTACATAGTTTGATGCTCCACAGCCTCGGCTGTGTAGTTGCATATGTCCACGTTTACTGTTAGTAGACTCGTCTAGGGTTAAAAAAACCTCTCTAATATTTAGTTCACTACACTTCCTGGTAAAATCTATTGATGGTATTTAATACCTTACGTTCTGTGGTAAGTCCCTCTGTTCTACCTTAGATGTTTATTCTTTTAGGGTCAACCCCCTAGTGTAAATTCAGTTAGTCATATTCATCGTAGAGCTTAGCACAGAGAAGCACAGTCCTTAGCCGCAATACCACATTATCTCAGTAAGCCATAATTAACAAAATGAAAAACAAAGGAGTCTAAATAATGCAGTAACATTAATGAAAAGAATGATCGTTCACTGACAATTGGGTTCGAGAAAGAGAAATGAAACTATGTGCATGAGTCTGTACTAAAACTGGGAATTTGACGGAAGATATAGACTAAGTAAATCTGCGTCACTTCGGCCATTCTTGAGACATACCTTCAGTATCCGTACCCACTGTTTGTTTCGGGTTCTCCTAACTTTATTCCAACTTACTTCTACTCTAGTCAGCATTACGCGTCGAGGTTTGCGTTGGTTGTCCTTACGTAACTTTTACGAACACACCGTCATACTCTCCTAACAGCACTCTTTAGTCTTAGCTGGACGATTATGTATGAAAGGCAATTTTCATCATAGTTTATTTTACTTGCTTACGTCCTGTAGAGAAGACGATGACGATGATGAGTTAAATGACGATGAAGATGAAAATGCTACCAGTGAAATAAGACCTGTTTTTGTAGTCAGTAAAGACCGTATAACTAGCAGTAAACGTGCGGGTATGGGTACTTGCCTCAATCGCCGTGAAGAGGAATTAAAATGTATCCGTGAAGATTTCATGGCAGCTGAGCATGCTAGTGATCGAGACAGTGATCAAGAAACTGAATGGGAAAGACAACAACTTCAGAAAGCTATTATCAATCAGGTTAGTTTTTTATAGTTTAAACTATAGCTGGTCTGCATAATTAGGACAAGATAACAACAAGTTTTTCTTTATGCTGCCGGTGTTTTGTCATCAGATGTGAGTAAATGTTATTACTCCATTCTTTTCCTTTGGATAGTGACTCACTTGTTAAGGCGTTCGATTTTCAGCCACTTAATCACAGGTCCAAACTTCACTTCAGTGATCCACGCAACCAAATGTTATCACCAGCCTTCAGACTTTTAGCATAACTGTAAGTCAAGTGTAAGCGCCTGTACTTCGTTAATGAAATAAATGCTTTGTGACGTAAGTTCTTTACTGATAGTATTGCATTTTACGTCTTGCTACTCGTGAGTAGTCAAATTTGATAAATAAAATAAATTATTCACTAAGCTATCCCGTGTGACGAATTAATTGTAGTACAGCAGTTTTTCATATTTTCAGAATTTTTGGTATAATTCGACTGTAAATATAATGCATCTTTTTCCTTCAATCTAATGGAAGGCAAATTAAATAACTTAACGTTCAGGTTAAGTAATAAATCAGTACGAATAGATCATTTTCTTCGTAATTATCATAATTATGTATGGGCTAGGGTGCTTCAAATACACATAGACTGAAACAGATAGATTTTCACTGAAAATGCACCTTACAGTTCAACCAACAAGGTAGTATATAGACATCAGAAGATTTGATACTTCAGGTGCCAATATCGATTCATAAACTATTAGTTTCCTCAACGTCCTGGTGCTCATGCATACTATGAATTTAGAATCAGCGATTCTGAACTCTCCTGGGTAAACCGTCCGTACCCACCACCGCGGTTCAAGTATTAGACGTTTGCTTTTTATCCTCACGTAAAAGTCCTTCCACGTGATGACAATGAATGGAAGTCCGGATGAAGCTTTTAACGTATGCCACGTAAGACTGTTTCGAGAGAGAGCACTCGGTCGTACTAGGGTATTTAGAGGAGTACTATTAATAAAATAAATGCCATTTACATCGACTGCTAAATATTATCTAACATAATGTCTTTATACTGAAGTTAGTCTGTATTCCAAGTATTCTTCATATCAGTTTGGCTTGTGTATACACAGTCATGTATGAGGATCATGCAGTGTATCCCTTCATTTAGTTTAAGTTTAATTTATATGTCTAGAAACCAATGACAGTAGCCTGCTACCACTTGACGTTATCCCCCTTGCTATTCCGTTTTCTTTCGTCGCTTCCTCCTTTGTTTTAAAATCCACCAACGATAGATCATTTAGTTTTCCAATTTTTTTTCGTTTTCGATATCCCTCGGAATTTTCGAGTTATTCTAACGTTTAACCATATAATGGTTGAAAATAATACAGTCTTCAACCACGATCTAAAATAGCATCGTGTTTTGAAGATGCTAATTGGGCGTAATTATCTGGATCAACTACAGTAGATAAAAATTCAACATTTAGTACAGTTAGCTTGACGTATTGGTGGTCATGATGTTACTTTTCTTTAATATATTCAATTATTCAGTCTTATCTACGTCATTCTATTTCATTTAATTGTCTTTTAGAATTCTGCTGTCTTAGAAGCTATCCAGCCAATTCTCAGCACTGAAGATTCTATGAACAGTGCAACTGCTACAGATAATACCGTACTCGGTGGGCTGGATGTTACAAATATAACGTTACCAACGTTAAAGGACAATTTACAAGAGAAGTAAGTCTGACAATTAACAACTAACACTTAATTGTGTTTACGAAATTACTTTATAAACTCTTTGGGATTATCCTGAAATTCTGTGTTTTAATTTAATACTTCGAATATTGTTGATATTCTATCGTTGGTCGAGACTAAACTTTAGTTTGATTGTCTAGCACTTAGCTTTCAGCTAGTGCGTCAGTCATCCGAACCTAGCTCCACCTACTTTGGCAAACTAGTATTATCACTAACCTTCATACAACTAAAATGCACTTAAGTCTATGTACACAAATCTATATTTAATGTATGCAAAACCAATGATTCATGGGCCAGTAATTTTTCGTAGTGGCTGGCATCTATATTACTGGTTACATTATGAGCGTTACTTTTCGGAATATTTTGTTTATCCTGATCGGATTTATATTTAGTTAAATGCACAACTCGTTTGAGATACACTTTTATATAATAATAAACAATATTGATGTTAGATACGTAATGCCAGAAAAACATATCACATCAGTCGAAAACGTCATAAACATTCATCGACCTGAGGTGGTTAGGATATGTGTTCAGTATTCCCAACAGCCACCAGTCTTGTCACGCGATGTTAGCTGGGGTAGGAGTAAGATAAAAGAAGGGTAAGCGTGGCTAAACCAAAACATGATATCAGTCCATGTATCCGTTGACTTCTGGCTTATACCATGCTTGTAGATGCAGTCTACCGGGTTGAGGTCCGCGTGATAATGGTGATCAGTAGCTGGGGACACTTGTTTCATGGCTCAGAATAGGTCAAATTGGCACAGGCGTACTTACTCTTTATGTTCTTATAGATATCAAGTTCCATTATTCTTTCGTACGTATATTTGCTTTATCCGTTCTTATTGTATTGTGTTACTCTTGTAAATTTGATCTCGTTACTCTTTTGTGGTGTGGTGGCTTGAACCTATGCGCATATGCCTCGGGTCTTACGTTGTTAATGATTGACTAACATGTTTATCTAATAGGTTAGTGGTTATTGTGTCGTATTATCGGCCGCTGTTTGTTAGTCCTAACCAAACTAGCCTTGGCATTTAAAGTATGCCTCAAGGTCATGTACACGAATGTGTACCTGGTAAATGTTTATGTGAAAATAAAGAAATGGAATGAAATTTATCGTTTTTCCAAGTTAGTTTGTTGTCTTAAAAAACACTGATATATCCAATGTTTCAAAAGATCAACAGACGAGCTGTGCCGTATTACCTGCTGTTCAACTTTTTGTCATAATGAACGAATAAGAAAAAAAATTGGAACTTCTAGAATTACTTTTTGAAAGAGCATTATTTATGTTTCGATTGCATTCTTATTAAGTATTTTGTTTCTATTATTTTTATATTCCTATAGGTTTTACCTTTTATTTAAATTATTAATTATTGGTGCATCATTTTTAGTTCATGAACTAGAACTAATTATTCATATACCTCTCACTTTAATTTTGTATCGCAAGTGCCAACTGTGTTTTTGTGTAACCGGGATACTTATAAATGTATTTATTAAACTGTATCAAATGAAAAAAAAGTTGATCCTGGATTCTTGACTGTTGTCTCTTTTCATCTTTGCCTGGGGCTGTTAATATCAAACAAACTAACGAGACTATAAAAATACCCAGTCATTGTTGGATTGTTCTGTCACATCTGCTAGCCGAAATCCTTGTCATTATAAGACTTAATCAAGGATAGATTACTATCTTACGGAATTCCGGACGTCCTCTTATCATAGTTTTAGTAAACTTTAGTATTTAAAGAGGTTTGTTTTCGTCTGTATATTCTTTCCACAGTCTTAGTTTAAGAAGCTGACTTGTTTAACAAGCACTTAAATACTGGAGCATTAATAAGTCAGTTTGTCCTGTACAATGGAGAACCTGGCATGCATGCTCATCGGTCTAAGTTACCACACTCCATTAGCACAGCAGCACGAATACCAATGTACTAGATGTCTTAGTAACAGCAGTGGTAAATAAAACAGAGTTGACAAAGAGAAGATACTTCGAAAAGGAAGAATTAATTCTTAGAAGGAATGGTATATGTAAATTTCATAGCTCATCGTTTGTTGGAACACAATGTATACACTTGCCTCATTATAACCCATTTCTGGTGTTTCACCCAATCTTTGTAATCATTGATTAAGACAATCGTTCCGATCCCAACTAGATGGTCTATATCTGCCAATATGGCTCAGATCAATGTTCAACAACTTTATCGGCCAATAACACGTTTGGGCTTTGCTACCTTTAGTTTCCTTGCATTCAATTCTTACACCAATCATCATTGCGTATAGAGGTAAGCAGTGATTAGGCGTCGGTAATACTAGTCACAACCACACCAGTCTTTATAGATAAGCAACCTCACCAACTGATTCATCATCTTCCCTAATACCCTGTGTCTAACCGCCTTATTACTTACCTGTTGGTCCCAACAGATGCGAGCGATGTTTCAAAGACAATTATGATCAAATACCAATAACCTACGAATACCATCTAATCTCAATGATTACATTTCACATCCATATATAGAGTGGACGGTTGCGTAGTATCCTTAACTTTTAACTGACATACGGATATCTCACCGACGCCATAAGTGACGTAAGTTGGCAAAGTTCAAATGAATCTGTGAAGAAACTTCTCTAAACACTAACCCATTAAAGCTAAACATTCGTTTAAGAAAAATGAAGTAGCTCATACATATGTCCCTGCTTTTTCGAGTTTTATTATACCATTTAGATGGACAGTGCTTAGGTGACTATCGACATGAATCTTTTGAGGAACTGCTTGTTCTGTTCCTAAAGTCAATGCTATACTTACACCGGCGATGTTGTGAGAACATGTTGTCTAGTACTCCATAAAACTGAAGAGTAAGTTGCACTGGTTGTCCGTACTGGCTAGACAAAGTCACATGACTGACCACGCTGGGACCTCCATACAGTCTACTGTATGACTTTGATACGGGATCTTAGGTTTTCTTGCTATTCATCTGACCGTTATCCAGTTGACTTGCCTGGCATAGTTAAGACGTAAAAGCACAATTATCCTAGCCATTACAGCGCGATTGGTTCATCACGATAGTCAAAAGTAATAACCACATCAATATAACACCTACGGTCAATCCATGAAATTCTTTTCTGTCAGTCTGAATCGAATTGGTAAATGAAGACTACCTGGTTAGAGTCCGCACGATATCTTCATTCAGTACATAGAAACCTTTTTGGACACCAGTTCTCACCCCTCCCTAAAGTTACCAGTATACTTTGCTTTTAGCTGCCAAATAGCAAGAATGGATTTCTTAATTATTTATTTATTATTATTACTACCAGATACGATAAGTTGAATGAGTCACTAACTAAGCATAAGGCATCATTGGAAGATGCGAAACGCGACTTAGAACGTGGCAAAGTAATCATTGCAGGTGCTCGTGAAAAGCTGCCAAATTTAGCAAAGCAATTTATGTTCTATCAACAAATGAAGGAATATATTGATGATTTAATATCCTGTTTCAATGAAAAGGTTAGTGTTGTTTTTCTCTTTTCCGTTTTTGTCTTGTTACACATAGGAGTAGTATAATGCAGAGTAAAATTATTACTTGAGCGAGGGTTCGTTGATTTAAAGCGATCAATTTTCAGTTACTATGTCAAAGTTTCGAACTTCTCTTTATCTAATTCACACAGCATGGCTACAAGTCAAGTAGACGATTTCATACTTGGTTAATGAGTTAGTTAAAGTGATTATGATTAGCAGTAGGGTTTAATCAATACATCCTTTCTATTTTGAGCATCACCTGCTTGGCGTGATCATTTGAAAATATAAGGGTTCTGGTAAGCAGCCTTTTAAGTGCTATGATATGCCATTGTGTCTACCTATTGTTAAAATAGAACATTATTGTGGTTATTTACTACATTATATCTAGATGTCAATCTTGGGCTCCGGAACAATATTTTTTTTGGAGTGAATGAGATGATTATTTCAGTTGAATACTTTTTAGACCATAAATATTACGTTAATCTGTTTAATTCTTTAGATGTATACTATGAAAGTATTGATTTAAATATTCTGAGTTTTAAGCTTGGGAAACTTGTTAGAAATGCCAAATCACTTGGTGAAGCTGTGAACCGTCATCCATACTACCACGACATGGTAGTTAGGCTTGACTATCGTGGTGAACCAATCGCACTATAATGACCAGAATGGTTGTTCTTTTATATCCTACCATACTAGGTGGATCAGTTGTATAACCGTAAGACGAAGAGTAAGAAAATCTAAGGTCTGAAGTCATAGTTGTACAGCTGATTGTACAGAGGTTTTGCAACAATACAATGTTCCCTTTAGACAACTATTATTGCGGCAGTGCTGCTTTCCAACAAAAGAAAAATGGTCTTAGACAAGATCGACCCTATAAATACACACTTCATCTTACTCTATGGATTTCCGTCTCCGATAGTGAGGCCTTTACTAGCATACATTTACCCTACCTAAAACTACTTGTAGAATAATTGTGTACGACTGCTCTCAAACAGTTGTTCTTTAAGTACTACGATCACATCCCGGGGTCGTTGATATCACTGCTAACCTGGTTTACATTTCATATGCCCCAGGATCCCGTCCATATTGTGGGTAACCAAGACACTTGTAATCACATTGCGATAGTCGTATTATGTCACTTTTATACTCTGACTAGTTAAAGAGTAGGCCTTATAAATGCAAGGAGCGATCAGAAGACGTGATATATAATCATATCTGATATCAGGTCTTTTTTGTTTTATTACTGCCTAACTGTCGCACTACTATCATTTAGTTTAAAAGCATTCCATTTAACAAGTACACAGTTATTTACTTCACTTTGGGCTACACTCTTAGCTTGAGAGCTAGTGATACTTCTTAATCTCCTATTTTCGATAATTTAGAATTCAAACCTACGACTTAGTAGCTAAAAACTGAACGTCCTAGGCACTAAGATGTCGTTCCACAATCATTTAATAATTCGTTGTACATGGGAAAGTTTCTTCACACCATTTTTTAAGACATTTTAATTTGCATTCAACTCTTGTTAAAAACGTTGTACAACAATGTTTTAGATGACAAAAATAGAATATCTTGAGAAACGTTCGATTTTAGTGTTTCGTGAGCGTTATGATAAATTAATGGAACGTCGCCGTATGGATATGAAAGACATGGCTGATGCAGTATCTCAACGTAAGTTACATTGATACTTGTCATATGATGATATTATTGTATAAATTATTTATTAAAATGATGCAGAAATTGTTCAGTTTAGATGGATACCTGGTAGCGTTGTATCCTATGAGATAGATGTAGTTTGATTACTAAGCCTTCATTAACAACTTCAGTAACAGGATCAATGTTTAATCCACGTATAGGTGAGTTTTGCAGTCATTTCACATGTGCTAAATCAATTCACTCTAGTGGCCTGATTTTGAAATTGACTGTCGTCATTTGTCCTTTTGTTCCTGTCGACCTCTGATTATTCATGACAAACACATTTACACAGTAAGAGGAACGTGTAGTATTCATTTATTCACCTGGTTCTAGTACCAAAAAGATACTAAAATCCACCACACAAATGAAGTGACATTATTGTAAAGAATAAAGAAAATAACGATACTACAGTTACCGAAAAAAGAATAAAAATGCCGTTTGGTAAAATGAATTTGTTTGTGTTAGCACCTGGACTAAAGATAGGGGGTAAACCAGTTGAATGCATCGACCATTTCACTTTTCTTGAAATTCTCATTAGTTGTGATGGGTTAGTTTCTGACGAAATCATGACACCGATTCAAAATGTTCATTTGACTTTTGCTAGCTTACGTCACTTATGGCGTCGGCAAGATATCTGTATGTCAGATAAAAGATGAGGATATTGCACAACCGTCCACTCTATGTATGGTTGTGAAACGTAGTCATTGAGATTAGATGGTATTCGTAGGTTATTGGTATTTGATCATAATTGTCTTTGAAACATCGCTCGCATCTGTTGGAACCAACAGGTAAGTAATAAGGCGGTTAGACACAGGGTATTAGGGAAGATGATGCACCAGTTGGTGAGGTTGCTTATTTACACAGACAGGTATGGTTGTGACTAGCACTACGTACGTCTTATCACTGGTTGCCTTGACGTGCAATCGTTATTGTTGTTGGAAGGAAGGAGGTTGATGAAAGAAAGCTCTGGGCGACTAAACCATAAATTGGCATCAGTCCATGAAGTGAGTGACTGTGAGTCTAAGCCAGGCTACTGGATACAGACTATTTTGTTGGGGGACAGTGCAATTGTCTGAATCAAAGGTTCCAAACTGATTGACGTGGTTCAGAATCGGTGATAGTGGCTTAGGTTAATTCCCAACTTTTCTTCCTCTTATATTTTCAGCTTAACATTATCCCACACCTTTTTTCCAGAAACTATGTTTTCTTCCTTTATCACGTTCTGTATGTACACACTTTCGTCTTACTACTACTGATTTAACAATTACTTCCACCAATTCAATGCGATTAGAATGTGGCAACTTGGACGATTCATAAGAACTCCTGGTTCCACGTTGTACAGGATTGACTAATTTGATAAGACATACAGACTAGTTGTAATTATCGACAGGATAGTCTTCTATCGAAGCAATTTCATCTATTTTTATAAAGGATTTAAAGTACGTTACAACCTTATCGCCTCTTGTTTTACTACTAGCCAGCCCGTAACAGCTGTCATTTATTCCATACTACTGTGTCATCAATTGAGCACTTCTCCGCTTTCTCAACCCATTTTTAGCGTCAGAAAAGATGTGCTATATAAAGGCTACTAGAATTATATTAGCAAATCTTTAGCAAACAGTTGAAATCTATGTTCCACGTGACTACTGTATGCATACACACATGCAATATTCACGCGTGTGTTCTATGCGTCAGTTTTACTCACTGTTGACGCGTATAGTTTTCATCAGCTTGATCTACATCATTAGTCTATCGGTATAAGTTTACCATCTACTACAAGTTCACCTATAATGAGAATTGAGTATTATGATGGGGTATAACATTAGTAGAAAATAGTTCTTATCAGGAGAAAATTAAGTTGAAATGGTTTTACGGGGATTGACTATAGGATCGGTTCCAGGGACCCTCAGGTCTCGTGGCTAGTAGTCGAATTTTCAATTTCAATCAATGACTAACTTCCAAAGAAATTCTCAAATTTGTAATAAACTGTCACTTTTAGAGTCGATTAGATCAGTCATTAAGATTAAAAGTTAAATAGTTGATAGAAATGTTATACGTGGCATTACAAGTAATTTACTAGTCTAAGTGGTTAGATATCACGTGAACTATAGTGGTCTGTTGAATTCGATTGATTCTAAGAACTAGAACATACCATTAATCACTACTCAGCGATAAATCATTTATAGTATTTGTATCCCTTTCATTAGATTATGCAGCATATATTGTCCTTTATTTGTTTTACATGTCTCTCGTTTAATTTTCTATTTAGCAGCAGTGTCTACTGTAGCTGCTTCTAAGACACCGGAAGAAGTTAAAATTTTTGAAGCTAGACGTAAAAGGTGTGCTGAACGAGAATCTCGACGGTAAGAATACTTACTTTACACTAAAGATATACTTAATAATGCCTATTTTTCTTTTTATCCCAGTTTTTTTTCTATCTTCATATAAATAAATTTAGATGGAAATGGTTTTACGAAAATTGGTTTCAAGTAGTTGTTTTGTATTTGTCACAGAATCATCTCAGTTCAGAACCAGAAAGAACTGAACAGCTGTTTCTTCCTAGTATGGGACTCTTTAATAACGCCCACCACTTCAACCTAAGTATACTAATCAGGTCATTAGTGACCTACTCCTAGACTCTTGAAGTTCTAGTGAAGTCTTGAATGGTAGAATTTAAACAAGTGGGGAGTTAGACGGTCATCATTAATAGTATCAGAGGGTTTCTCATTATATCACGAATCCATCGAAATGGTAATTCTACCATTAAATGCCAGATAGCTCAGCAGTATTGATGATTAAGCGTTTACCCCATGACAAGTTCCTACTTTCGATCCTTAATGAAGTCGTGGTCTCGTACCAGTTATCCAGTTTCTCTATTTTTCAGTGGTATTCAGTTGAGATTGATCTGCCTTAATCTACCTTTTTTCAGGCGAGGACAGGATTCGAATGTTCATGAATGATGCGAATCGAATGCAAACTAATAAAGTACAGCGACACTTTTACCATTACTGAAAATTATGGAGACTATTCTTTTGTAAGAGAGATTTGGGCATCGTAACAAAAAATTCTTACCGTACAGTCTAGCTGCTCGTCAACTAACTTTTGTCAAACGGAGGTGACGGTCATCGCATGAACTATAGATTCTAGATGTAAGGGGGGGAATCTTTGTATACAAAGTAATAATTCGATTGAAATAACTGCACTTATCTGAAATTCGGTTTTATTTTGTTCATATACATTTTTTTAAAATCTTTTTAAATAGAATCCGACGTCAACGTGCTCGTGAATTACAAAGCCCTACTCTTATACAAGTACATATAGACGGAACTAGTACGGATGATGAAGAACCCCAGGCTATAATTGTTAAACGTTCATCTGATATTGGTTTGTACTCTTGGATGTATTTTGTAAAGATTATTATTCACTATACATTTGATATGTGTCTGCTTGCATTGGAATAAAGGAAGTGTACTTTGCCCCTATTTGAGACTCTTAAGCTATTTGTTTGTGTGCATACTGAGTCTCTAACCTTATGCCTATTGTTCGAAGCGTATATGAATTATCCGCTAGACTAGTGAATCTTTGTCCCCACTAACTTCTTAGACGGGTGTGAAGGTATTAGTAACTATTCGTACTTTTTTCTTGTTATAATTTATAACTTCACTCCTCTCAGGATGTACGCATAGTTTCACTAATCCCTCGTACATTACACGTTGGCTTCTGTTCTGTGTACACAAAACTGTACTTGGTTAATAAGTAGTTATATCGTTTCATCTATTGTTTTCTTATTTACATTCCTACATTATTCTAATCCTATTCTAACCTAAACAATTTGAATGTCATTAGTTTTCTCAAGTGTATTGAATATTCACTGGAAGTAAGTAACTGTAAAGTTTGTACTTACGAATTATCATCACAAGATTATATTAAAACTATCATAAATTATTTTCTTAAGATTCTTTACTAGTTGATGCGAATGCTTTATTCGAGGATGTTATTGAAGAATTTTGTGAATTACCGTTAATACTTACAAAGTTTATGGAATGGCGCAATAAGTTCCCTGAATCATATCAGCAAGCTTATGTATCATTGTGTTTACCACAATTATTTAGTCCTATAATACGAATTCAACTGATTGGTTGGAATCCTTTAAGTGTAAGTTACTTCCTTGCTATCGCTCATCTTATTTAGAAAATTGTTGGTTTTTAAATCTCTTCTAAAATTACGTATTTATTCGCTAATTTGATCACATTTGAGGTTATCTGAAACGTTTTTAGAGTTCACTAAATGCATCGTAATCAGTAATTTCTGTCATTTTCTCTGATCATTTAGTGGGCGAGTACTACATATCGAAGTATACTGCTTTCATTAAATATGTTATATCAAACTCTGGTTTTTATTACCTTTATGTTTTCCATCTAAAATGTCGAACTGACTGTTATCCACTCTTAGTCCGTAAGATTAGACTGGTAAGTGGAACATTTTTCAAAACATTATAAATGGCTGGCGGCTAGCATTCAATTTTCGACTATCGCAAAGCAACCTGAGTAGAAAATTGATTAAAGCCTCTCAACTTTTAATGAGGTCCTAATCGTTATAACTATTTGAAGTAAGGAAAATATTAGGACAGGTAGATTGGCTTCAGACATATTAAAACGAGGGTCTTGTTTTAAAAGGTAGATTAGCTGACGCATTCGCTAAGGTTCGGGATCTGGTCGTAATCCCACCTAACAACTGAGTTCGATCGTTGATCATCACAGCTTGCAAGAAAGGACAAAATCCTTAGACCAGTAACCAAATAGGAATCAGTTTGGCCAATATGGCGTCTAAAATATAATCCTCCATAGTCATCCAACACTTATCTAGTACTAAGAAACAGCAAGCTCGTGAAAACAAGGATGGTTTCAGACGTCTCTGTGGATGCAGTAATAGAATGTTAGAAGTGTTTATCACTAAAAGCTAAGCTCAGAAATATACGAACCTTACCAAAGCTCACTACCTGAACAATATTTATCTAGTCACAGCTTATTGCAAACTGTCATTATAATTGTCAACCCCAAGTGTTCGTCAGAGCTGTTCTTTGTCCAAATCTATCTAATTTCCTCATCGATGTCCTCTGAAAAGTTGTACTTTTCTCATCCAACTTACGGAAATTGATCGCCTACCAGTAGAGTCATTTATCGACTTGGAATTCGCAAATTATGTAGTTCTATTCGATGAAGGCACTGACAACCATATGCAGAGCCTCTTGACTATCTTGAGTAACAATACAAGCACGTTTGAGATATTTTCTCTCTCTCTCTCTGAACGTAAAAGCGTTACTAGAGGACTGATCTGCATTATAATCTAGATTGATCGTTAATTGTGGAATGGTTGAGTGTATCGATTACTTTAATTACCTCTGAAGTCAGCGTGTGATGAAATCGCAGCATGGATTCAGAAAACTCACTTAGCTTTTAATGACTTGTGTTATTTTTGGCATAGACGAAATGCCTGTTTTCCAACTAAATATGCTGAGCGGTAGCTGCTCCATGAAGCGGATGACTATTGATCTGGCCCGTGTCAGTAGATTCAGACTACCTAGTCGGGTTCTGCGATTGTGATAGGTGGATGGAGATATTGGCTGACTTATCTACAAATGTGAATGTATGTATGTACAATCAACATAGAACCTGGCACATGTGTGCATCGGTTCAAGTTGCCATACCACCGTGGCACCGCAAGATTAACACCACCACCACTAGTAGAAATCACTTCAATAAAATAAGATAATAATAGTAACAAGGAATGTGAACATATAGAATATGGTTCAGGAGGCGTTGAAAGAAAGTAATGGAATAATTTAAAGCTCATGATTTAAGGGAGGACAGTGAGTGAATACATCTGCGCCATTGTGACCGATTCTGGGCCATGTCACTCAGTGTTTCTAGCCACTGGTTACGGTAATCGCGAGGACCCCATCCAGGTAGTCTGCAGCTACCGACACGACTTAAACCGGCAGTCAGTGACTTCATGGACTGATGCCATGTTTTAGTTTGGCCACCTCTAACTCTCTTCCATCCTATTCCTATATCAGCCAACATTGCGCATCGAGGAAGACGGTGGTTGGGCATACGCAACACATGTCCCAACCACCTCAGTCGATGAAGATTCACAACCTCATCGACTAATTTACCACATTTGCCTAACACCCGTCGTCTAACCTCGTTATTACTTACTCGGTGATCCCAGCTAGCGCGAGCGATGTTTCGTAGACACCGATGATCAAAAACTAACAACCGTCGAGTGTCATCTACCCTTAATGGCCACGTCTCACACCCATATAGTAAGACAGAGCGAACTGTTGCGCAGTACACTCTCCCTTTGGTTGAGAGACGAATATCTCGTTTACGCTATAGTTGACGTAAGTTATCAAAAGCCAAACGAGCTTTTTGAATTCGTACTGAGATTTTGTCAGAGACTAACCCATTAGGGCTAATCAGACTTCCAAGATAAGTGAAGTGGTCGATGTGCTCAACTACTTCACTCCCTATCTTTAGTTCAGGTGTTGACGAAAACCAGTCCTGGAGCAACAGTTTGCATTTAGAGGGGGAGAAACGCATTCCGAACATGCTTGCATTGGAGCTTATTGCTGTTAAAAGCTTCTGCATCGTATCAGCGTCTTCGCCGAACAGGACTATATCGTCAGCATATTCTAAGTCAATAAGTGGATCTCCTGGTAGGAGATCGATTCCTGAAAAGTCAGACGATGAAAGTGTAATTTCTAACAGTATGTCAACTATGAAATTAAACAAAAATGGGGGAAAGTGGGCAGCCTTGACGGACACCACTTGAAGTTACAAGTTCAGATAACAGTTCGCCATAAGCTCTGACACGACTAATCGTGCTTGAGTAAAGAGCCTTAACAAGTTTTATGTACTTTTGAGGCACGCCTTTCAATGAAAGACACTGACAAAAATTCACGGTCTACAGAGTCAAATGCCGCTTTCAAGTCAAGGAAAACTACTATTGTCGGCCGCCGAAAAGTATGTCTGTGTTTTAAGATCTGACGAACGGTGAATATCTGGTCTATACAACCGCGACCAGGTCTGAAACCAGCCTGATTTTCTCGTATTTGTAGATCACGAGTTGCAGTTAAGCGTCTGATGATTATAGAAGCTAGTATTTTAGACACTATATTAGTCAAACTAATTCCTCTATGGTTATTACAGGACGATTTTGACCCTTTGTTATATACTGGGACGATTAACGATCGACACCAGTCAGACGGAATTATGTCAAGTTCCCAAACCTTTGTCAAAATATCAGTCAGCCTGGTTGTCAAAGTGGGACCATCATCCTTAAAGACCTATGGGGATAATCCGTCTGGACGCGCTGTTTTACCTCGCCTTAGATTGGCTATAGCCTTCTCGACTTCGACAAGAGTCGGGGAACCTAAGTCGACTTTCCATTCTGGCTGTCTCGAAATAGTGGGAAGTTTTAGAGTAGATGAAGGCCAGCTAAACTGTTTCTTGAAGTGTTCAGCCCATCGTTCTAAACGTCTACACTGAGAGCTAATAAGCGTTCCATCTTTTTCGGAAATCGTCCCACTAACGCTGGATTTTTTAACCCCGGTTTCTTTTATCAACTTGAAAAGTTGTCTAGTGTTACCTAACACAGCAGCCTTTTCCATTTCTTTTGCTTTCGTCACCCACCACTGCTCACGGTCGTTTCGCAGACTTTTCGTCAGTTTATACCTGATTACTCTCCGCTCATCATCGTGTTCGGAACCCGATGGGATAAGTCTTCGGGAGTCTATTAAATCAACAGAAGCCATTGAGATCCATTGATTTTCCTTGACATGTTGATTTAAGTCCTTGACAGATATCATTGTAGATGCCACAGCTGCTTGAACATCTTGCCAAGCAGTGTCTAGTCGGGACGCATCATTATAATTGCCTAAGTGATTCCTCAGTTGTTCCTGGAATTTAATCTTAGCTGTTTCATTACTAAACTGAATTCTAAAAGGTTTTCCCATAGTGGTAGTTTCTCTTCGTCCGGTAAGACGCAAGCAAATGCGTGCTCGCACTAGAGCGTGGTCGGAATCCAAACATATACTCCAGAAAGATCGGCAATCTTCTATCGAGCCTCTCCAACGGTGACTAATCGCAATATGGTCTATTTGAGTCCACCGTTGAGTAGGGCCAGGAGGTCGCCATGTTACATGGTGTCGCTCATTAAGCTTAAAGTTCGTGTTGGCTAGAAATAACCGATTATCTGAGCAAAGCTGCAGCAGACGGTAGCCGTTATCCGTTCTCTGAGCTGGAACACTGAAGCATCCTCCTAAATGTCTTTCAGATTGGTTCAGGCTACCTATTTGGGCGTTAAAATCACCAGCCAAGATTACCAAATCTGAGTGTTTGGCCCTATGAAGTAGTTCAGAAAGTTTTCTGTAAAATTCATCTTTCACTTCATAAAGGCTGCAGTCGGTGGGAGCTTAGGCAGAAACAACGAAAAGACAACGGCGTGTGTCCCTATCTTTCCGAGTTCTTACTGAACCATTTAGTCGGACGGCACGTAGGCGACTGTCGACAGGAATCCATTCAAGAAGCTCCTGTTCTGCTTTCATACTTAACGCAATACCTACACCGGTGAGCCCACGAGAAGTTGCTGTTGAATCGCCAGATAAACGAAGAGTGTATCGCGAAGATTGTTCATTCTGACTAGGTGAGGTCAAGTGAACAATCACGCTAGGATCCTGTAGGCATGTTTTGGAGACACGACATACATCAATGGCGCGAGATTCTAATGTCCTAGCTAGGGGGGCTTGTTGCCCTATTTGACACAGGGTTCGTACATTGAATGCACCAATGTGAAGTTTGGAGCGTGGTCTTAGTATGCTCTGGACGTTATTTTGTGGGCCGGAATTGTTAGCACTAATGACACAGGAGGAAGTTGAAGATAAGGACTTAGGCTTGAAGGTGGGGGCAGGATAAACATTAGGAATAGGAGTTTGATTAAAATGGCGGTAATCTTGCGTGTTGTTAACGGTATGAGGGCGGTTATCTCTTTCCAGTTGCCCACGCTGTGGAAGGGTTCTTCTTGATGTACCTGAAAAATAAAATGTGTTAGGGTTGGCTTGAAAGACCTGGGAGCGTAACCGCAGTGCCCAAGGAACAACTGCTTGAGGCCGGTCACACACGGCCTTTTTATGAGAGGTTTTTGTTGTTGTTGTAGCTCCGTACTTGTTGGGGCCTTACTGCCGGAGACGGAAATCCGTGGAGTAAGGTGAGGTGTGCATTTTTAGGGTCGACCATTTCTAACCCCGCCCTTCCTTTTTGGGAAGGCAGCATCGCTGCTATGCTGGTTGCCCGAAGAAAACACCTTACTACCGTCACACCTCCGTACAGCCGGCAGTACGACTTCGTCCTCGGACCTTATATTTGCTGCTTTTGGTCTCACCGCTCTTCACCCGACCTTTCTGGTATGGTAGGACCTAGAGGAACGATTGTTCCAGCCAGTATAGCCCGATTGAGTCATCACGATAGGCAAGCCCGATTACCACGTCAAGGTAGCAGCACGGTCGGGCTTATCTGCAAATAGGTCAGAGGTATGCAATTTCATTCACTCTTTATTTTGCTTGATTATTCTCATATACATACTTCTTCATCTCTTCTGGTTGACCTACATTTCGGTATCCATCTCATAAATTTGACTGTATTGTGAGAATGTATCTGTCTACTCACTTTATTTAAGACTGTGAATAAGTCTTAGTTAATTGATGAATTTAATGTTACGTATACTTTTTTTGCTGTTTTTAATTATCTTAGAATTACACTAGCTCAATTGAAGAGATGAAATGGTTTCAAGATTTACTTGATTTTTGTAGCCTCCCATCGGTTGACAATAATGATTCAAAGTCAACTATGCCGAATAGCAATAATACTGATAACACTAGTGATAATAAGAATGTCAGTAATAACAATCAATCTAATAAAACTACTAGTTTTGATGATGACCTCCGACTCATACCAAAATCAGTTGAAAAGATTGTTTTACAACGAATAAATGGTAAATTGTTATTATTTTTATGTATATGCATACATTTGTTTATTATATGGTTTTGGTCTAGGTTTTGTTCTAGGTTTTGTTCTAGTTCGCACTCGTCCTCTCAGCCTACCTACACTCTTTGGGAAATTGATGCTTACTGTGGGATTTGAATCCGTGTCATCCACTTTCATCGTTTCAGACGTTATTACTTATCTACGCAGACTGAGACTGACTCCATATCGAACAGAAGTATTTACGTTGATTGGCCACTGATTGGTGGTAATCGTAAGTGTGCTTACTTAATTGATCAGATCATTTAGATTGAAAACAACATCACGACCTAATCGATAATAATTGTTCAATATTAAGGGCTAAACAAACCTAACATTTTTCACTTCTCAGGGGATAGATCATTAGGAATGTGGAGTGTTCAAAGTAGTTTGCTTGATAGCCTTCACTATCCTGTTATTAACATGATTATCTTAAACCGTTTTTTAGCTTTATGTGTATTGCATTGCCTTTGTAGACTGTGTTTCTAACCACCGACTATCTCGACACTCGGTTTCCGCTGGTGTAGGAATAGGATGGAAGACAACTAGAGGCGGCCAAACCAAAAAGAGAAGTTGGTTCGTGAGACTGTTGACCGCTAGCCTGAGACATGGTGTTGATGAATATAAACTATTTAGTTGGGGTCCGTACGATAATCGTGACCAGTGTGTGGAGATATTGTGTGATGTCATGGTTGTGAACCGACCACAATGAAGCATATGCATTCACTTTTCATTTTCTCCCTAAATCTTGAATTCCATTACTACTCCGTGCATACATTTTCATGCCTTCTTGTTGAACTGTGTTTTAACATTCATCTTGTTAGTCTCATCTTGTCATGTTAATGTTATATGGCAGCTTGAGTTAATCAAGTTAAAAGCTACGTTGTACGTCGTTTATGACTGCTTTTATTACCATGTATACGTTGAATATAAACGAGTTATCTTTGTTTTTGCCGGAAGGTGGCTAACGACAGCTTGTTCTGTCAACACTGAATTCGATTAGTGATTGTTGACTATTAATTGTTATTTCATTTCACATTTCTTAAAATACTTCGAGCTCGGCAACATTGTATATATTTGCTTAAGATTGATGCAACTCTTATATATATATATATATATATATATATATATATATATATATATATCTTGCTGGAAATCGTAGATTATACCATGATCAGTATCACTAACGATCCCTTCGGTGTGTGTTGATTAAATACTTACTGCGTCCATTTTTTATCCACCAAGTTGCAGTCCCAAGTTCAACGATTGTTGTAGACAAGTGAATGGTATCACCAGCCATTACTCTTTAAGTTTGACTCCTAGCCATGTACATGAATATGTACCTATTGAATGAATTTATTTAGTAAGTATCAGTATTGTTTGAATTCTAGTATATTTGTTATGTTTTCTTTTTTCCTCAGATTTAGTTTCCGCTTCATGGGATCCTTTATCAGAGAAACAATCCATGCAGCTCGTTAGTTTAATGTGTAATTTGTGCTCAACTTATCCAACAATTTGTATTGGCAGTCGTCCGACAGAAAAACTGTTTACATCAATTGTTAAACGTATTGAAAATACAATACAAGATGATATATTTATACCTTTATATTCAAGAAAGTAAGTGAGATCTTAGATGAGAAAGGGCTATTGTTTTTAAATTTAATGTGTTAAATATTGTTTAATTAGAAACCTGGAAGCATGTGATTGCTGTTGTTATATTATAAGACTCCTCAGAAATACAAACTCTACTACTTCGACAGGTTTTGACCCAAAGATCTTCAAGTTTCGTGGTAAACGCTTAACTTTGAAACCACTTGGTTGGCGCTTAAGAGTTCAGTTGCAACTCCAATATAACGCTACTGTCATTTAGTAGGATTGATGGCAACTATCATACTCCGTATATTTTCGAACTCAGACAGACATAACTCACTAGAACTTTAGAGAGATACTAATTTTAGTCACTAGTGCGCCGAATTTGTAGTTTAGATAACAGTATGTTATAACCGTGTTCAGTCACTTCTTGTCTTCCTGTACATCTTGAGTTCCATTATTCTCCTGATGCAAACCTTTACGTTCCATCCAATGGAACTTAATTCTCAGTGATTAGTCTTTCATATTTCCATTATTACCATGATTATTTCCACCACTTTACCTTTTCATCCTTTTAGTTTCATCCCACAGTGCTGTAGTAGTTGTAATAGTAGTAACAGCAGTAGCAGTATCACTGAATAATAACTTATTACCTACGTAACTGAGTAGAATCATCTTATTTTGTGAAACTGAGTGACCTAGGTTTCCTGACAACTACAGGCCACCACCTAATATGGATCCATAATCCTGTACTTAATCGAAGGCATTATAATTATGGCTCTCTTTTAGATACTAACGACGTTTCAATTATTGGCCTCGTTCAAGTGATTATAAATTCACAGTTTTACTTATTCTATTTCGTTTATATGCGTAGTTGTTTTTGAAATGTGAAACTTCTCCAAATCGTTGGGCATCTTTATTTGTCATACCATGTGTAAACTACTCACTAACGGTAATTGAATTGAATGAAACATGTGTGCTCAACTTCCACCCTCCTTGGAAAACAATTTTAAGTAGAGTAGGTTAAGAAAAATCTAGAATCAGCTAAAACACGATGTGGTATTAGGTCATGTAATAACTGTCCGTAGGTAAAGATTAACCGCTTGAAGCAAATTTCAAATTAGTTTCTGTTTCAAATACATTCTGTAGGATGTGTGTAGGATGATGTGGCAACTTTTACCGATGGACATACGTACCACGTTCTACACTGTACTCGACCGTTCTGTCCTACTCTTATATTAGTGATTATCGCGCTTCCTAATAATCAGTGGTTGGATATACGTAATACACATCCTGAACTTATTAGATAGTGTAGATTTACAAACTTATCAACCATCTTCACTTTGTATCCTGCATTTAAATTCACAGTTGTTACTCGATTGTCCTGATGAATATAATCTTCCTTCATGTTATAAAACGTAGAGGACTGTCATTTAATATACTCGTTCCCTGGTTGATGATCGAACATCTTGCCTAAGCCATAGGTTGCATGAATTAGCAAAAGCCAGCGAGCTTTCTATGTCCATATCGATGTTTTTAGTAGTATTAATACTAGTAGTAGTATTGGGATTTATTAATATTAGTATTAATATAAATATGGAGTAAGAGTATTTGTATTAATAGTAATAATCGTAGTAGTGTAAACACCTTAGAGATACAAGAAATATGATGATAATAATAATAATAATGTTTATTATGATTGTATGTTTACAAGTAAACTAATTTCCTAAGTAAATGAACATGTAGAGAACCCCTGTTTGAATTATTTTACTTTCTGTGATAAATAACACAAAGACGTGATTTCCAACAAGTTCTCTCACTATGTATACATATATTATGGAAATGGTTATACCCATTGGTAAACAAATACATCAGGAAAGAAGGAGAATATTAAAATTCTCGTATATTTCCAAAGAAAACGAATTATTTGGTTATTATTGTTTGTGTTGAATTAATAAAGTATTAACAATGTAGAGCGTGGCTTTTAACTTGATTAACTCAAGTTGCCATATAACATTAACATGACAAGATGAGACTAACAAGATGAATGTTAAAACACAGTTCAACAAGAAGGCATGAAAATGTATGCACGGAGTAGTAATGGAATTCAAGATTTAGGGAGAAAATGAAAAGTGAATGCATATGCTTCATTGTGGTCGGTTCACAACCATGATATCACCCAATATCTCCACCCACTGGTCACGATTATCGTACGGACCCCAACTAAATAGTTTATATACATCAACACTATGTCTCAGGCTGACGGTCAACGGTTTCACGAACCAATTCCCTTTCAGATGCTGGGTTTCAAATTTGTTTCACACCATTCACTTCGTAAATTAATTCAGTCAGTAATTATGCGTCATATCCCTTATTACTTTTACTTCCAATATTAACGTATTATCACAACTTGGACCAGTACGCATCTGTTCTGGGTTGCACTTTGTTGATACTTTGTTATTTGTTGTTAATGGATATTCTCCTGCTTATTTTATATGTTCTTTAAAAAACGTTGGACATCCTTTGTTGTATGTTGACTATTGAGTTGTATAAAATGTTTACCTTAATGTCAGTTCATGGTTACTTGTCATGTTGTCGTCTTCTCTTTTTACAGTTTGATGCAACAACGTCAAGGTCCTGCTTTCATATTTTTCGAACGTCAATTTAACATGGGATTAAAGGTATTATATCTGTTACTATTTATTTTTGTAATTCCTAGCTTTGTTTTTTTATCGAAATATAGTTAAGGAGTTTATAAAACATTACAAACTGATTACAGCTAACCAGCCACTGAACTTCAAAATGCACTAGACACATTATGCGTCCTAGTGTGTAATAATATTATTATGTAATAACCCTGAAGTTTGGTTCAATCAGTGACCGAGTCATGATTGTGTATTTCTGAGCTGTTTCATGTTAGATTGGAATCACTCTTCAGTGTTTCCTTGTTTTCAGTGGTTGTTCCGTTACAGTCACAACAATCACATCAGTTCCTCATCACATTGAAATATTATGCAAGGGTTGAATTTGAGTTGTATCAGCCAGTTGATCATTAGCTTAGAACTCCTTTTCCGGTACGTAATCTGACTTTGCTAATGTATATCCGAAAATGCAACTTGCGAAACTTTTATTGCTAAGAAACTAGTCATTATGTGCTAAGAAAGCTGTTATCAGTCCTGATGGTCAATTGGGTTCAAATTATATCATTTGACTTTCCCTAAAGTAAAGATACACTTTGCTGACTAGTGACACCTAGCATAAATTAGTTAAACTGATAGTCACAAATCTATCAGCGCTAATAACTAAGCATTTTGATATTTGTTACTACTCGATCCATTAGATAAGCACGATTTATGTTAAAATAGATTGGGTATAAACTTTATGTTAAGGTTTAATTTCTTTTTCTACTTAGATCGTCAGTTAACGCTGTGGGTGGACTGATACTCTAATGGGACGGTAGATTACTGACTAGGGTATCCAGATCCCAACCACTAGCTCTCAAACTCGAGTCTCACACTGCCTAATTTATTCCGACCAGTTGAGTAGTATTATTTGCTCTCACATACAAAATCTGGGCCAAACCTAAATACACTCATCTGTACTTGGTGTGGTTGTGCACTGTTTTTTTAATGAAACATTAGGTGCCTTAATATTACATATGGGTAGGTATCATATTTTGATTCAATTAATTTTTAGAAGCCTATGTTATGTGGGGAATGATTCATTTACCCATCTTCTGAGCATCAGGATTTGTGTACTGTTTTAGTCCACTATTTAAATATATATTTGGGTTAGCTCTAGTACTTGATAACGAAAACCAAAATAATTGAAACAAGATTCGAACTTTCAACCTACTATTTAAAAGCCTCTATTTACTAGGCTACTGTATCTCCTTTGGCCCATTTAAATAATACTTATCGGTAGATAAATGAGCAGTTTGATAAATCACTGTAATTAAAATTGTTTGTTACATTATTATTGAATCACGTTTACTACAGAAACGAACTTTGTTGTTGTTGTTGTTGTTGTTAATGTTTTATTGTTTTACTCATCTAGCTTCTAAAAAATATTCTACTTTGGGTAAATCTACTTAGTGTGGAAACATTAAAGCATATCACTCTTACTTGTTTAATAAATCGTTATCTCTTGGTCGGATTAGCCTGTTTACTCTCCGTTGTTACGCCTAAACCAGGTGAGGAAAAGCCTGTGCTTAATTCACAATTTACTACTGGACTATTAGTTGATCAATCAGGTTCATTAGCTTTTCGTGATGCTGTACAAAAATTAAAATCTATTGTTGATTTATTACCTCGTGAATGGTTAAAGTCATCCATTCCACTTAAGAAACAAAATGACAGTGATTATGATTATGATAATGATAAGGATGATGAGTCTTCAGGAAAATCGTCAGCAGCAGTTCCAGATTCACTTGGTCAAATTAAAAGATTTTTAACACAATTATTAGAAAATATTCCACCTACTCGTATGTATGCAGATACTCCTGGTCAAATAGATGCTCAAGTCATTGAACGGTGAGATAAATCACTTTTTACTTGTTTATTTGTTGGAATGGTAATAATTTCTCTTAGTCTTTGGTTATTTTAACCGGCTAAAGATATCCCAATGTTTTCAATTGAAATTAATTGATCGTGTCATCACTTTATTTAACTTCAAGTTTCATCAATACTGATGGATTAGTGTTTAACGAAATCTTAGAAGGATTTTAGTGTAGGGAAAATAGAAAACAACTGTAATTAAATTTATAGGTTGGAACGAAATCTTCATTGATCATACACTGTCATTTACAGTACTAGCTTACACCCAACTGTAACTGCTACCTTGAGGTGGTTGTCAGGCTTGTCTATCGTGATAACCCAACCGAAGTGTATATTGGCTGGAACGCATGTTCAGATATCAACCTGAATATCTGTCTGGAATCACAAATGGTTTTATGACAAAAGAACTTTCCACATTGATAATGTTAACATAGAAGAGCTTATGAAATCACTGTAGAAACTAGTTTCGTTTTCACATTATCTGTTCACAATAATGAAGTAATTGTTTCATCCGAAGTCTATACTTTTTATTAGTGTTAGTAGTTTATTAACTCACTACTCATGTACCTATTTAAATACTTAACCTTGCTCTACATTCTAAGTGTAATAAAAGCTAATTATACCATTCAGTTAATGTTGTTCAAACTGAATTGAACAGAGTGATATTCGAATCTATTACTTAGTAGTTGATAGTTGTTTGTCGTAAACATCTACTTGCCGCTCCACTACACTATAAATTGTTTCACATTCAGTTTTATTGATCAATTCACTCACCACTTCTTTATTAATTAATTATAATGATAACTGTGATTTGTTGGTATTTTTTTTTGTAGGGATTGCTTGGGAACATTGTTACGACTACGAGATTTATTGTTAAAGAATTAACTATTATATCAATTGAGAATGTTATTACCAGTCATAGTATGCGTTTGTGGATGTGTATATATAATTTATTTTATAATTTCATTCACGAATATTTATTTCATTTTGAGAAGACAATATGTTTATTTTCTAAGAAAAAAAATTTTCTATACTTGTAAAATTGTAAAATATTAAAGATTTTCTCCGTACTAGATCCTACTTTTTGTTTTTGGTCATATGTATTTATATACATTGGGTTGTAAAGGTATCTTGGGGTGGGGTACTATTGCGTAAATTCAATTATTGTATAAGCTTTTTTTGTCTACACCCGTGGGTATTACTTTTATTCAATTGCATGTTACTGAAAGATAAGATAATGCATAGTTGTTTGATGTGTATTACTGTGTGGCTGTGAAACGTGGTTTATGCAAGTAGGAGACCTGTTTATATGTTGTAGCCTTCAAAAAATCTCTCACTTTTCGTGGAACAACGAAATGGTGGAAAGCAATTTAGAGTAAGTCGACAGGAAACTCTGAATGTATATTCACGCAATTCAGTACTCATCGGCAAGGCGTAATGGCAATCTGAAGAAAATTAATGCTCTCCTGAGTATTCACTTCACCAGTTTTATATTCCGCAATCGTCACCGTTGATCTGTCTAATGAGTTCTTATTAGCACGCAACCTAGATCCAGATTTTCCAACTGACTACTCTGAAACCACTTCCCATCACAACTTACTAAATAAAAATGACTCATAGGTTAGTGAGATTGGAATTTTTATCGATGGAAATGGTTGCTATATTTGTTGCATATGTCCAACCATCACCTACTTTAATGTGCAACGTTGATCGGTCAGGGAGTAAAAAAATAAAGTGTAGCAAGAATCTGTTAAATCACTGACTATTGGCCTCAGAAATGTTGACGTATGCACACTATTTCGCGTTATTGTTGACGCAATAGTTGTGATCAGTATTTGGAGAAGTTATATGACATGAAATTAGCGGCATAGGCACATATACATTTATTCTGCTCTATCTTCTAGATATTATTATCATGTGTTTCCCTATATATTCTTATTTCTTCCTCTTGAAATATACTCTATTTGGTCTCTACCATTATTATTGTTATGTATACTATTTATATTCATTGCCATTCATCTTGTTAATCTCGTCGTGATAATATTGTGCGTCAACTTGGGCTAAAGCTTATTTGTACTATACTCTTCATTGATAATGACAAATCGGTTTCAAATCATATCATTCAGAGTTACTTTTTTCGTCAGTGTGAGTAAACAATTACTTACAATCTAATCTACAGTTTCTAAATTTTGCCTAATATGGCATTGTCATCGATGTGCATTTATTTTGCTTGTTGGCTAAACATTTACTATTTAGACTAAACCTTTGTACATCGATACTAAAACAATTAATGCATGATCACATCACATCACCATCACTTAGCATTCTGTTATAGGCTTAAAACTCATTTCACTTTAAGCGACTAGGTGATTTTTCTATCATTGACTAAGGTAGTAATGCAGTAAATATAACACTTTAATGGAAGATTGTATCATCTGAAGATGATCGTCAGTAGGAATTAACTTTAACTGCGTAGTTTTTTTGGTGAATTCACTTCCAATGACTGCTCACTTTTAACTTAACTTAGTATGAATTATAATTGTACTGTATTTGAAATGGCATAAATGCTTAATTAGTTAACTAACAATTACTGTGTTTCAGTTAATGGAAATTATTATTATTATTATTATAACTTATCAGTATTGGTACGATGACAATTACTATTGTGAAGTTTAGCACACTGATTTATTGTGGCATCTCAGCACAATCGACGCCTACTTCTGTTCGCGACATTATTTTGTCGTATAGTCTTATGTGAAAGATAAACGTTTACTTGGTAGTTTCGCCTTCTATGTTATCCACCCACAGCTATCGTAGTGATTGCGCTTGATATATCTAACCACGTTAGGTCTCGTTTTTTCATATTCTAAGGATAACTCAGATTATGTAAATCAAAATATCAAGAGTAAAACACTCCATCTAATTATTTACGGAACACATCGTTGCACAGTTATGATCTCCCATCATTTATATCAATCTGATAGGACGTAACCTACGGCCGATCATGATATACGAAGACAGTAAGCTTGATTGAATCCAATTCCGGAAAACCAAGGCCATTATTCTTTGCTAGCACGTCTGCCCCTTGATTCCTGGCCGGCAAGCTGGATCTAAGGGCGCCAAACAAGTTAGCCAGCAACCAACCTATCAGATTATATTTCACTCATTCGTTTATACACATAAAACCTAACCACGCAGCGGACCAGTAAAAAAGCATTTACGTAAATGAAGTATGGTAATGATAACTGTGGAAGCAGCTGCATAGTCAATTAGTTATTGTTGTTAAATGGAAAGGAATATTATACCAGTGCATGGGTTTGGTGGGAGGTTAGAGCAAGGGGAATATAAAAATAATATATATAAAATAATCGATTTACATGTACTCAAAATAAACGAAACAGGTGTTTAAAAGACGGTCCAAGGAGTTGTTCTTTTTAAATCGCTCACTACTACACAATTCATGCTACGCACTGGATGATACCAAATTGGTTGGTAACTTATGAAGACTATGGATTGAAACGTTTTCATGAATGTCAACCGTTATCTTAATGCATAGCATTCTGATTAATGAATACACTAACATCGATATCAAGAAGATTCACATTTATGCATTTAGAGAAAACGAAAGAAGCAAAAGGATGTTTCTTAGTTTGTCAAAATGTATCTCACTGCTAATCGGAACAACACATGTACGATAATAGTATTATTTTTAACAAGGTTTTCATTCTTTAGTACACAGTAATATTTATGCGCAAATATGAAAAGAATATCCAACTAGTCAAAGTAGTTTCTTAGTCAGTTGTGACAATGAGATGAACAAGTTACATAACTGTTGATTACAATCAATGGAAAGTGGAACATTCATAGTAAAAGGACAAATGTAATAGTAGTGATGATAAGAATAATAAAACAACTCGAAAAATATTTCAATACAGGATGTAAATTAAAATTGGTTATGATTAACTTATTAAAGTGATAATTGTTGGATTAACGAAATTAAACAATAGGAAGTGTATAAATAAAAGTCCTGGTCATATTGACAGTGTATGAAAAGATTAAGGAATAAATAATTAAACAATCACAAAACGATGGATGTGTCCAGCTCATGAAAATGTGTAGTCAATGAAGAGATAGTGGTGTTATAAATTTCCACTGGGCTGGGTTATTGGTTTGATCCCCTATGGTTACTTCCACGCGCAACAAACGAATACAGACGGTATAACTTCAAACGTGTTTTTAAAATAATTACAAATAATAAACCCACCAATTAAAACCTGAGAATGATTAGAATGATTATGGTTACCGATAGTACAAAATTAATAATTGAATGGATTGACAGAAACTATTCAGTGTATGTCATCGTCATCTAAGTATGTAAGGCTACACATTTAGTAGCTATGAAATGGACAAAAATTGTGATAATAATAATACTAATGCAAGAAGTGAGTGTAATAAGTCATTAGTATAAATTTCTAATGTACACATAGACCTGGTTTGAAACGGTAGATATCAATTGCTACCGTTCTATGTAAAAAAAATCGTACACATAAACTATACGTCAAATTAAATAGGATTCCCTAAATGATTTTGAAAGCATTTTTTACAACTAATTGATGTTGTATGCCAACTAAATGTGCAACTATAGTGCTCTTTATTTGTCATAGTTGTCTTTTAGTCAGTCAGGCTAGGTGATACTGGGAAATTCTTTGACGAGCTTACCGAATAGTTTTCCCAATATAAGCGTTCGTAAATGAACAGTCGAATTAATATATGCAAACTGATGAGGTAATTCAATTGACACTAGCCTATCAAAGAAGAGCTCAACGGAAACAGAGGAACACATGAAAACAATTAGATCCCAGTCTTAATCGAAATCAAGAAAATCGAATGACTTTATTCTACAGGGAAATGCATTGACGGTATTGTCAGTATCGACAACAAAAGCTTCGTAATCAAGGCATATTATTTCTTAACGTAATATGTTTGGTAAAACAGAACTCCAAAACAAATACCTTATCATTGAATAAAGGTTAAAATGTCTCCCTTTACAAAGGGAGGTTCATCGCGTTTTCATACTTCTGCTTATTTGGCTACAGTATAATAATGAAACCCATTCGGTTTGCTTAGACAAAAATATTTTGTAGGTTACACTTATTCCTAGTGAATTTACTTATCAGGCTATGATCTCTGAGATGTTTAACATCAAGGGCAAAATTGTAAATGTGCCGATTTGGTACTTGGTAGTCGGTCCGATAGCCATTTCTCAATAAAACCTGAGAATGATTAGAATGATTATGGTTACCGATAGTACAAAATTAATAATTGAATGGATTGACAGAAACTATTCAGTGTATGTCATCGTCATCTAAGTATGTAAGGCTACACATTTAGTAGCTATGAAATGGACAAAAATTGTGATAATAATAATACTAATGCAAGAAGTGAGTGTAATAAGTCATTAGTATAAATTTCTAATGTACACATAGACCTGGTTTGAAACGGTAGATATCAATTGCTACCGTTCTATGTAAAAAAAATCGTACACATAAACTATACGTCAAATTAAATAGGATTCCCTAAATGATTTTGAAAGCATTTTTTACAACTAATTGATGTTGTATGCCAACTAAATGTGCAACTATAGTGCTCTTTATTTGTCATAGTTGTCTTTTAGTCAGTCAGGCTAGGTGATACTGGGAAATTCTTTGACGAGCTTACCGAATAGTTTTCCCAATATAAGCGTTCGTAAATGAACAGTCGAATTAATATATGCAAACTGATGAGGTAATTCAATTGACACTAGCCTATCAAAGAAGAGCTCAACGGAAACAGAGGAACACATGAAAACAATTAGATCCCAGTCTTAATCGAAATCAAGAAAATCGAATGACTTTATTCTACAGGGAAATGCATTGACGGTATTGTCAGTATCGACAACAAAAGCTTCGTAATCAAGGCATATTATTTCTTAACGTAATATGTTTGGTAAAACAGAACTCCAAAACAAATACCTTATCATTGAATAAAGGTTAAAATGTCTCCCTTTACAAAGGGAGGTTCATCGCGTTTTCATACTTCTGCTTATTTGGCTACAGTATAATAATGAAACCCATTCGGTTTGCTTAGACAAAAATATTTTGTAGGTTACACTTATTCCTAGTGAATTTACTTATCAGGCTATGATCTCTGAGATGTTTAACATCAAGGGCAAAATTGTAAATGTGCCGATTTGGTACTTGGTAGTCGGTCCGATAGCCATTTCTCAATAAAACCTGATGGCAAAACACATCTCCGGAATACATTCAATAAGGATTTCCTTTCAATTCGTTGTGCTATGGTGATGTTGAGGTGTATCAATACACATTTGAATAAGGTTAGTTCACAATTTAACCTATGAGTAACTCAAAAATTCCATTATGTCATTAAAAAAGATGCAAAAACAATTCATCGAAGAAGATTTTCTTCTTGACGAAATGATCATATACTATTTAATCACTTCTTCGAAACGTCTATCTATTGAAAAGTAGAAAATGATTACATAATAAGTTATTTAGAAATTTCACATATCAAATGAATCACATAAGTGTTTGATTATTGTTTAAATGATGAAGAACTATTCTAAAATGAAATGAATTTGCATACTGGAAGAATCAGTGATAATTGTCTATCTGACGTATATGAAGAAGAGACATGTACCGACGATCGTATTAATTACGAAAAGATGGAAGACGCTAGTCAAACTGATTATAGTGTGTGAAAAATTAAATAGAAGATACAAAATACGAAAACAGATCAAAAGTGGTAATGAAATAAATAAAGTATTAGGACAGAGGAATGTGACCCGCATTGATAAGATATTCTTGTGTTGAGCTTTAGAAGTACACATAGGTTGTTTACTCACCATTTAACAATTATTTGACAACAAAGATGATACTGAATAATGATTCAGAAAAAGCAGCGTGATCTGAGTTTATATGGTGTTTCGTATTGTTTGCTCCTGTTGAGCATGTTATATTGGCAGTACAAAGAGATGCATTTCCGAATGCATCTTAGAACACCACTCGCCATAATTCTATAAATGTAAATTAAAATTGAGATTTTTAATCAAATAATTTTGTAAATCCATGTACAGATCTTTCTAAGTGATATGACTGATCAAATGATGATATCTGACCTTAGGAATTTTGGCTGCGTATGAGATCAAGAAGTGAAACAATAACTGATTATATTCACGGTTGATCTTTCTTTGGTGCCATTTAGACAAATTTATTTTTGATCCTATTAACTTCATTACTTAGTTTCTCGATAAAATAGAAATTAATCAACATTTGAACGAAGTTTCATAGGTTTAAAGTTTATTCTTTCTGAATTCAAAATCATGATATGGGATGAGTTAGATAACCATTGGAAACCAGGATACACTAGAAGGCTGTTTCATTCTTGTTACCTACCCCTCCGTAGTGCGTACCCACAACTCTATATTGAAATCGATCTCAGGACCTGAGAATAGATATAACCAATAAACTTGAAACTATTAACTTATAGTTCCATAATGAGTCCACTAACATGTATTCAGTTAAAAAAATGTAGGATATAACAGGAGATTATTAAAACAATTCAGTTGTTACCTTTTTTTCATATTTCCTAAGAAAAAAAAGGAACCTTCATCATATAATCTTTAAAAGATCTACACTGAATATAAACATTATTATTTTATGACATTGTAAATAATGCAATATTCTTATCATTGACCTATATCATCGTTTTATTTAAGCAGCATTACTAATCGTTATTTATTTGAATTCAATAATATGTAGGATAAATTCAACTGTTTTCAATATTCAATGTTTGAGTCAATATTGAAATTTGAAATAATTCAATATTTTATGATTGTTTCTTTTTGAAAATATTTTTAAAAAGGTCATATAGTTGATTATGTATATTTTTGATTAAAATAAAACAACATGGAATGAGATGAACTTATTTAAAATCTCTTGAAAAAAATGAATAAAAGAAGTTTATGAAAGTTAGATTGTGGCTATTAAGGGAAATCCAGGAACTAGCATTTCATGCTAATAACATCAGTGGAAAAGTATAAACACTTTTAAATTATGTGTATTTTATCAGTGTTTAAGTGTGATTATTTAAATTCAATAGCTTTGTAATGAATACAATGACGTTTGGTACGAATGGAATTAGTTTACATTTTGACATTTGACATTCAACACAGAGATAAAAGTACGTTCGGCTGACAAACCAAGAATAGGATCAAATTCTCGTTTCTGGATTCCATTTGCCAGTCACAAACCAACTCGGATAGGTATACTAGCAGAATGCCATTGTAACTTAATAGTAGTCTACTCAGTGTATACATCTGATATGCACATATAGCCCACAACAACATTAGTGTGAAAATAAAAACACTTTAATTATGCAACTAATTTCCAGTTAAATTATTATGACTATACATACTTACTCCAAACGCTGTCTAGGAACGTAATTAATGCATCAATAACTCATTGCTAAAGAACAACCCACGTAGATTGGCTCTCATAACCAAATTTAAAATTATTAGTCTTATCCCGTTTCTGGATAGTCTCTATGGTTCATTCTACTTACTCACAGGCATTTCCTGGGATTACAGCACCACAGACAAAAAACCTTGCTGTTGTTTGTTGGAAGTGTCCTATAATACAAAATATACCTATAGTACCGTAGTACTGTAAATTGTGATGCTTGTTACCTTTGGCCTTTTAATCAATTAATATTTCCATAAACGGTGAATTCCATAACAGTGACTCTATCAAAACTCTCTTAAAAACAGAGCATATCACTATGATCATGACCATAAACTGGTATGCTCTCATGCACAAAATGCTACTTGATAATAAAATATTATTATTATAAAATAAATTGTGTCACTCATTGGTATTGAAAGTAATATATATATATATATATATATATATATATATATATATGGGCTGTCATTATTTGGACATATACGTCTTTTGAAACCAATACTTGTGTTTTGTACCGTGATCATGTAAAGAATGCTGAGATCAGATAAAAGATAGAAAATCGGTCGATGATATTATCAGTTTTCACTCACCGTCGCCTACTTCGACATTTTAAAGATGGTTGAAATAAGATTAGGTTGAAAGAAATTTTAGAAGTCATACAATTAAATGACCTCACTCCATCAAATCAGTGACGTATTGTTAGGTGATGACTATTGTGTTGAGTCTGTGAGAGAACTGTGATCTTCGGTTGAAGAGAAATGATGTAGTGAAGAAAATCGGTCACAGAGGTGTAAATGTATTCATTCTCTGCCTCCATTTAAATCTTTAGTTCCAGTACTCACTCATACACAATTGATTTGCTTCGTTAATTTTGGCTCATTATGCTGATTTAGTATTGCAATTTAATCTAAAATACAATTATATCAATTTTCACTTTTGTTTATAACCGAATAACACAAACTGATTCAAATGAAGTAGGTGATGTGCTATTTAAAACTACAAAGAAGCTTGTTAACTAAACCACTTTGAACAAACAAGACACTGATCACTTGAACATTAGCTGTAAATGTATACCATAAGATTTGGTGAAAAATTTTCATTTGCTTGTGTACACACTCTTAAGTCCTTAGTAACACAAACAGAAAGATACAAACACATTACAATTATGCATACGTACACGTTATATAGATACATTGTTTAAACTCAATATCCCAGTAGAGAATGCAGTGGCTATTGATACGACTACAATATGCTAGAATTCGTGAGTGCACACCTTCACATATAGAGTTGCATGCATCTTAAGAGTCCTAAAGAAGATGAAACGCATATACTGAGTCCTAATTGTCTGGAGAAATGTTAGTCTAGCCTAATAATGATAATAGATTGATGTGAACTGAAAAATACAAATATGCAATAACAAATGGGACAGAGTAGCTTAAGACAGAATTGCAGAGGGTATATGGGATACATAGTATGGCTCAATAATGGCCCACTGAAAAAATAGCAGCTGAATATGACACTTGAAGTGCACCCGATATTTGACCAATTTACGCTTTCTGTATTACCAGGGCAACTTCTAACGATTGAACCCACTCTTACCAAGGAGAATAAATTAGAAGGCACTAAGGATGGAAAAGAAGTTATATTTGGTCGTAAATAGAGCGGCAATGGAATAGGAACGTCTAGGCTGGCAAACTAGAGAGAGAGATGCTTTCCACTGTGCGGCGTTACGTGATCAGGCGGTGATGCGTGACCGAGTGCCTTCAACTAGTAGTGTCCGCTAAAACAAACATAGTCAGCATCAATGTCAAGGACCTATGTAACTATTTAATTTGGGGATTATTTACCGCTACACACTTTTGAAGTTTGAATCAATGGTTTCGTTAGCTTTCTCTCAGATTAATCGAAACTTAATATAATTCGACTTTTATTTTAAAACTACAAGTTTTAGATGTATTTTAACCCTATAATTATCGAATAAAATTAAAGAAAAGTTTCAACGTTTTGCTTGGCAAGCTGATCCGAGCTTCTTCAGGGAAACAACCAAAATCAAAAATTATCGAATTTAAATGCAAATTATATTCGTTTATTTTTAATCTTAGTTATTTCCTTGAAGAAGCTCAAAGAAGCTTGCCGAACAAAACGTTCGAATTTTACTTTAATTTCATCCGTTGAGATTATTTGCAAATATATTCTATTCATATGACTTATCACTTATCTTAACTGGAAGATTCTTAAACAATGTACAGCTTTTTATATTTAGTTGGATTGTGACTGGCAAGTGGAATCCAGGACGCGCGTTTCGTCCTATTTGGGACTCATTGGCTGGATGTACCTGCATCCCAATGTTGATGTTCACACTGGGATTCGAACTCAGTTTGCTTCGTGCCAAACGCTACCGCATTCACTACTAGGCTACTGTGTCCAGACAGTCACACTTGTGCAACGGGCATATATATATATATAATTAGGATAAGCTTGTATTTTCCCGTTGATTTGTAATGGACTGAAACTGGTCAGTTTCTGTACAGCTTTTGTTCGTTACATGAGTGAACAGCGTTTATTGTAGCAGTGTGCGAAAAGGCACTTAATGGTCTAGACAACAGAATAACAAAAAAATAAGTTAATTGAGGAATCTATAAACACATCATATACACTTAAAGCAAGCAATGGGGCTGGGAAGAAATATCTTCATTATGACGAATCCATTTTTAATAGTTGTACAATCGTAACTTATGCGAACTAGTAAATATGATAAACAAATGTTGCCTGTCAGTGAATATGCATATAATAGGCAGAAAACATAGTGTATAATGGTAATAATAAGTACGACAGACAATACAACATAATTATCATTAAACCAACTAAAAATGGTACGTGTGGCTAGAAATTAAAAGACACAACTATAAAATAAGCTATTTTATAGTTGTTTTTCGATATTTCGGGAGAGCTCAAGATGCGCGACTAACTTCTAGAGCAGGTTCCTAGAAGAACATTACATATACTGGATGACTTATTTTTACTAACTGTATATTTCTGTCACCTTGAACTTCCATTTGACCTATTAACTGTTAATGTTTCATTTTCCACTACTGATGTATAACTAATTGATAATGTACATATTTCCCCAGTTCCTCAGCATTACTTCTCTTGTTCAGTATCGCCGTTATTCTCCTAACAGGTTGGCCGTAGGATCAGGTTTACACGCATATAAAAAATGCTTGAAATATAAGTGAAACTTTGTCTAGTTGGCTTAATTTTTTTGTGTGCTCTTCTGTCCTATTTGGTTAAGGGGGGGGGGGGTAACTGGCAATATCAAAACAGACTTACGGGCGTAAAACAATTAGTCTTGTATTTTGCTTACTGTAATGGATCTTATCAAGGTCAATATTTCCACATTTCGTGATTGGTTAAGTTTATGATATAAGGTATTTTTCAAGAACGTAAATTCAAGATTCAGGGTAGTTCAAATATTATTACCATCATTCAAATCATTTTCAGCATCATCATCTAAATCATCATCATACTGAATGAAACGGATGTATACTATTTGAATATAATCAGATGTGGAAATTGTCGTGGCATGATAACATAAGGAGTGAACGTTTAAGTTGGATTGTGACTAGCAAGTGGAATCCAGGACACGCGTTTCATCCTATTTGGGACTCATCTGCTGGATGTATTAAAAATATGGTGAAAATAAGAAAATAAAATATGAATACTACATTAAAAGGGGGGAGGGAAATTTATAAAAAATCTGGGGTCACTCCAACTTAAGCGATTTTAAAAATTATTTTAGCACGCATAAATTTGGCGTTATAGTGTGTATCATCAACGTTTCTGTAATACAAAGGACGTGCTTGTGGGCCCCTTTAGACAGGTTAGAATCAATATCGTATTTAATCTCAAAATGTAATTCATCTACTTCGTGTTCATGGTCAATTACGTGCTGTAGAATAAATGATCTTATACTTTTCCACTGTTCTTTATTGAGCAATACTGGTCGGTGCTTCATTATACGTTACGAGATGTCCAACAGAAGCCAGCAAACCAACAGATATACATTGAATTGGCCAAACTACAGACTTTTTCTGTTACACATGTTTGTAGTAATGAGAGACTAGTATAAGATACACGAAATTAAACTACATAGAGTGTCTTTCGTAGTGATCTCATCAAACACTAGCATATAATAACGAAGGCAACCAATCAACATAGAGATTGACACAAATTTAAAACTAAACGAAATCTACTAATCCAAAACTATAAGTTGATAGAGTAACATTTTGAATGTAGTACAACATTCTGAATTTCATAGCTTGTCAGCTTCATTAAATCATCTTGATATACATGAGTATGAATATTAAACATCATATTCTTTAACTAAAGGCAACAATTTTGAATTACATCATAATGTAAACTAAATTTATTTTTGAAACAATAATTCTAAATAAATAAAACTAAAATTTTTTTTATTGTTTCTAACTTTGATTATTGAACACTTCAATTCTTTTTGTATATTCTTTAATGAGTTACGTTTATTTAATGCTAAATAGAATAACAACAATAGTAATATATCATTATATTTTTCTTTGAAATTATTAATCTACTCATATATACGCATATATATATATGAGTAGTATATAATGGATTAGGTAAGATGATACCGTACCATAGTGAAGTGATGCCTTATTAGTTTCGATTTCAAGCATGTAGATGAAAAAAGAACAACTCATAAGGGATATGTTTTCTGTATATTTTCATTTTAATTCATTTTAATTTTGATTCAAGAATATACTTATAATAATTAGAAATTGAATAGAATATTCTAGAAAGTCTTATTGAAATTTGTCTATTGTTTATGAGTAGTATTGTATTCAGAAGAAGAAATTTATGAATTATTTAGTAGTATTTTATATATTATAGTAAGTTATGTAGATATTTACAAGTTACACGTATTAATACTCTATGTACACAATATATGAATTAAAAGTAATATGAGCTCGTCAGTGTTTGGAATGAAAGGAACAGTTTGTGTGGTGGTGTGAAGATCAACACTGAGATATAAGTACATTTGGCTGACCAGTCTCAAATAGGACGAAACGTGAGTTTTGGATATCAATTGCCAGTCACATCTCGAGTTAAATCATACTGGTGAACTACTGCTGTAACGAGGCCGTCCGCTTAGGATCCACATATAACAACAGAGATTGATCAACTATAGTCTATATCAAATCAGCAAGAAGATAAGAATACCTTCAAATTATACGTTTGTACTATCCTCAGGATAATTTTACTTCAATCTAAGGTTCATACATTTATAACTCAAGAGGGGGATTTTGATGGTATTGTATTCTTTGAAAAGGATTGTTTGGTCATGATGCATTTGTTGTTATTATAGACAATATCATCAAGTCGAAATTGACTCATCCTACCAATCTAAATGACACAAGATAAATAGCTAAAAAAACAAATTTTTATAATTATATCGCAAATAATTTTCCCTAGGATAATAATGATACCATTAGAATTAGGTATTTCAACAAAGGGAGCACAAAGTAGAAGTACTTTGTGATTGTTAAATTTTAGCATACGATTCATAACACGATGAGTTTTTAAAAATGATTGATTCGTGTTAACGTTATGAAATTTTTGAACTAATTGGGAGGGTATTCATTTGATTACCCTCTTAGCTACATGCTTACTTAACCATGCTACAGGCTACTAATAGCCATGTAAAAGTAAATTTCTAGACAATCTATCAGTGTAATCTGATACCATTTCACACAACACATAATCACTGACTATCATTTCTCTAATCTAAAAAATATTCTGATTTTTTCAGGTTGTCATGTGATCATATCATATTTAAGTATTTACAGTTTGTGTAATTTTGTGGTTCATCCCTTCTATCATATTAGTGTAAATTAATTGAAGTTATTCATGCTTGTCTATAATGATCCTATACAATATAGCTCAGCTCTATATGATGAATAAAAAGTTCAAATACAATTAAAGTTTGTGATAGAGATTCTACTTAAACAACAAGCATTTATGCTTAATATAAACTTAAAAATAACTGTAAGTGTTAAATACAATGTATCTAATGAACATTGATATCGTTGTATATAACTCTAAGATTTAAATATTATTATATGAACAACTCCGCCTGTAGCCCTCCTAGGGTTACTGTCGGTCCCAAGCCCGGGTAAAGGAGGAGGGTTGGGTATAGGGCTAGCAACCCCATCCCGTGAAACCCAAACTTGCTAAAAAAACGCAAACCACATTAAACAAGATAAACCATTTAAACTCTGCCCTGGGAGTGGAAGGATATATGACGCCTCATGATGAAAACCGAAATTCTTCGGAAGTCAGGAGGCCGATGCCCCCCCCTTCTAACAACCAGAGCAAATATTTTTATAGGTGCATGGAATGTTCGAACAATGTGGGAGAGCGAGAAGACAAATCAGATAGCTGCAGAAATGAAAAGATACAACTTGACAATACTCGGAAGCAGCGAAACCCATTGGACTCAAGCTAGACACAAAACATTGGCTTCGGGAGAGATGCTACTATACTCAGGCCACGAAGAGGAAAATGCTCCTCACACTCAAGGAGTTGCTCTGATTCTGTCCAAGGAGGCACGTAATGCACTTGTGGTATGGGAACCACATGGACCTAGGATCATCAAAGCATCTTTCAAAACAATGAAAAAAGGGATTACAATAAATATTAGCCAATGCTATGCACCAACCAACGACGATAACGACGAAGACAAAGATCAGTTCTACGATGGATTGCAATCAATTATAGCAAAGTGTCGAGGAAAGGACCTGACAATTCTGATGGGGGACCTAAACGCCAAAGTCAGAATGGACAACACTGGATATGAAGAAATCATGGGAAGACAGGGACTGGGAGACAGAAATGAGAATGGTGAACGATTTACAAACCTATGTGCCTTCAACAAATTGTTTATAGGTGGTACAATATTCGCCCACAAACGCACACACAAGGCTACATGGGTCTCACCGGATCATACTACAGAGAATCAAATCGATCATATATGTATCAATAAAAAATTTAGAAGATCAATGGAAGATGTAAGAACCAAGAGAGGAGCTGACATAGCTTTAGGCCACCACCTGGTGGTTTCTAAAATGTAACTGAAGCTAAAGAAGCAGTAGACAACTGGAGTGGCAGCAGTACAACGGTTCAATACAGGATTTCTCCGAGACACTGACAAACTCAACGAATTCAAAATATCTCTCAACAACAGGTTCCAAGCCTTACAAGATTTACCGAAAGAAGAAGAAACCACTATGGATGATAACTGGAAAGAAATCAAAGAAGCACTAACGTCAACGTGTCAGGAGGTTCTGGGCCGCAAGAAGCATCATTATAAGGAATGAATCTCCACTGAGACATTGAGCAAAATTCAACAAAGGAGGAACAAAAAGATAGAAATCAACAACAGCCGAACAAGAGCAGAGAAAATCAAGGCTTGATCTGAATACTCAGAAGCAAATAAGCAGGTAAAGAGGAGCATTAGAGCCGACAAACGGAAATACATCGAAGGCCTTGCAACGACAGCGGAGAAGGCTGCAAGAGAAGGAAATATGAAACACCTATACGACACAACGAAGAAACTGGCAGATAAACATGGTAAACCAGAGCGACCAGTCAAGAACAAAGAAGGCAAGACACTCACTGAGATTCAAGAACAAAAGAATAGGTGGGTAGAACACTTTGAGGAACTCCTAAATAGGCCAGCTCCACCGAACCCACCGGACATCGAAGCAGCACCTAGAGATCTCCCGATAGATGTTACTCCACCAACGATGGAAAAAATCAAGATGGCCATCAGACAAATCAAAAGTGGGAAAGCAGCAGGACCTGACAATATACCAGCTGAAGCACTCAAGTCAGATATCGACCTAACAGCAAGAATACTCCACGTTTTATTCAAAAATATCTGGGAGGAAGAACAAGTGCCGACAGACTGGAAAGAAGGACATCTTATCAAGATGCGAAAGAAAGGAGATTTGAGCAAATTGACAACTGCAAAGGGATCACGCTACTGTCGATACCAGGAAAAGTCTTTAACAGAGTATTGTTGAACAAAATGAAAGATTCAGTGGAGGCTCAACTTCGAGATCAACAAGCTGGTTTTCGTAAGGATCGGTCGTGCACAAACCAAATCGCAACACTACGGGTCATCGTCGTTGAACAATCATTTGAATGGAACTCGCCACTGAACATCAACTTCATTGATTATGAGAAGGCGTTTGACAGTGTAGACAGGAGAACACTATGGAAACTTCTTCAAAACTACGGCGTACCAGAGAAACTCGTCAACATCATCCGGAACTTTTACGACGGAACACAGTGCAAAATTGTGCATGGAGGACAACTGACAAATGCATTCACAGTGAGGACATGAGTCTGACAAGGTTGCCTGCTCTCACCTTTTCTCTTCCTCCTAGTGGTTGACTGGATCACGAAGACCTCCACATCTGAGGGAATGTACGGGATTCAATGGACAAGTAGGATGCAACTCGATGATTTGGACTTTGCGGATGATCTAGCTCTTCTATCACATACACACCAACAGATGCAAGCAAAGACAACCAGTGTACCAGCAACTTGAGCATCAGTAGGCTTGAACATACATAAGGGAAAATGCAAGATTCTTAAATATAACACAGGGAGCACCAACCCATTTCAACTTGATGGAAAAACTCTGGAAGAAGTGAATACTTTCACATATCTGGGGAGAATCATCGATGAACTAGGAGGGTCCGATGCAGATGAAAAGACAAGGATTGGCAAAGCTAGGGCAGCATTCCTACAGTTGAAAAACATTTGGAACTCAAAACAAAATATCAACTAACCTCAAAGTCAGACTCTTCAATTCGAACATGAAGGCAGTCCTGCTGTATGGAGCTGAAACTTGGAGAATTACTGTAAACATCATCAGACGGATACAAGTATTTATAAACAACTGCCTACGCAAAATACTGAATGTCCGTTGGCCGGAAACCATCAGCAACAGCTTACTATGGGAGAGGACAACGCAACTTCCAGCCGAAGAGGAAATTAGGAAAAGACGATGGAAATGGATAGGACACACACTACGCAAACCATCAGACTGCATCACGAGACAAGCATTAACATCGAATCCTGTTGGGAAACGGAAAAGAGGAAGGCCAAAGAACACGCTGCGTCGAGAATTGGAAGCAGACATTAAAAGGATGAACAGCAACTGGAAACCCTTGGAAAGGATTGCTGAGGACAGAGTTAAATGGAGAACCCTGGTGAGCGGCCTATGCTCCTCAGCGATGAGTAACGGGCATAAGTAAGTAAGTAAGTAATATTAATGAACACATTAATATTAACTATGCCTACTAACATATATATATATAAGTAATATATTAACTCATAATGTATATATTATGCATAATTAATGAGTAAACAAAATATAAGTGACTAAAAACTTTGAGTTTAATTACAATAAATATTTGTTTATTTTATAATAATAAAAAGAAAAAAAACATAATGATCATTTCTTTTTAAACAAAAGAAATTGTTACTAAGCTTTTAAAGAGTTAATTTTTATTTTATTAACAATTGAATTATTCTATATTAGAATTATTTGAAATACTAATTGTACTCTACTACTTCTTGCTTTCATTCATTTATGCATTCATTTATTCTCTTCGATTATATTCAATGATAAACAACTTTCATTAACAATTTATGCATATTGAAAATTGAATATGTGTTTTGTTTAAATGATACAATAAAATATTGAATATGAAGTACTACTTGAATTTGAATAAAATCAACATTTAATAATATTAAAGTTGATTGTTAACATTTCAAACAGAAATGAATAGTTCATACATTATTTAGTTATATTTTTATTGTCAACTGTGTAAATATTTATGAAATACATAATGAATTTATAGATATTTTAATGAAACTTGTTGATTTTTCAAGAAGTTAGTTAAAATATAAATGAATAGGTTTGAATCTGTATGCTGCTGATATTATGGAGAATGAAGAGAGCGATATTTTCCTATTTCTAGATCTAAGAATTTCATGAAGAGATGACGGAACATGCCAGAGATTTATTTTCTGGAAGGATACATGGAGTGGACAATACCTCCATTTTCATACCTTTTGTCCAGTCAGTTATAAACGCGGTTTAATCAAGTCACTCTACTACAGAACTGAACTTCTGTGCACTGCTGATAAACTTTACGATGAAATTGCAGTCATAAAAGAATGTCTTCAACAAAATGGGTACCCTGAAACATTCATTGAGAAGCATAGTAATAGATGTGATTAAAAATTCGAAGCTGAGAAACCCGAAAAGAAAAGGGTATTTATTCAACTAGTATTTAAAGGAGACCAAGTAGCCAAACTAATTTATCAAAAACTTAGAACGACTATCAAACAAACATTCCCTGCTGCCAAACTACTGACGCTCTACAAAACACGATGTTTAATAAATCAAACAAAAGTTAATAAATATCCGTTTCATATCACCTTTAGTTGTATTTACCAGTTTACATGTACTTGCAAAAGCAGGTACATTAGAAGGACAGAAAGACGGGCCAATTTACGATTTATTGAACATATCCCGAAAAATCAGTTTGTCTCTGTAGTATATAAAAGAAACACGACGATTAGTGAAAATTTTTCAAATTAAGAGAAAGATATGAAGTAATAAGATCAAAAAATAGCCTATATGATAATTAAATCTATAATTTGCAAGATACGCCCATGAAAAGATGAGTGGTTGAACAATTTTATTTCGACGACATAGCTCTACATGTATGACGATGACTTCAGCAGTGCACAGAAAACAGAAACGAACTATATTTGTTAGGTTTCTGCCCACTTTTAGTAGTATGTTGAAGGATGAGTCTCTTATGATTTAGTGGTGACAATATATTTGTCTATTCCTTATATAAATTAAACTAGTGCTTCCTTTTCCTAACCAGGCAAACTGTTGTTGTTCTTGAATTCTTTTGGACGAAAGATTCATTTAACTACCAACATAACCTATTACATCAAAATAATAAAGTTTATAGATATCAGGATAAACTTGTATATTCCCGTTGATTTGTTACAGACTGAAGCTGGTCAGTCATTGTTGCTATATGTGCATCCTGAGCGGATTGCCTTGATATAGCGAATTTTTCACAAGTATTATATAACATTGGGATGCAGGTACATCCAGCCGATGAGTCCCAAATAGGACGAAACGCGCGTCCTGGATTCCGCTTGCCAGTCAGAATCCAACTTATATAAAGTTTATAGATGTTTAGAAGAAGTTAATACAATAAAGGTGTGTCAAATGGAAAGTATCAAGCAAGCCAATATACAGCCAGATGTTTTATAAATGTTCGTTATTTTTGATGGCAATTTTTACATCAGTTTATAAATAGTAACTAAAAATATTTCATACCGATAAGTACTTGACATTTGTGTTATCTGTTTTTGATAGTATTCGTCAGTATTTATTCTCAGTGATCAGCATGAACACATTAAGATCATACAATCAGAACAACATTATTAAGTAACAGTTCACAGTTTGTATTACCATTATTTTAACTGTTATTTACCTGTTCTCATATTTCATAACAATAATCGGTAATTATAGTTATCTCGTTATTAGTTTGGCTAGGATACAGTATAAAAACGACTAAACGTGGTCGTTACATAACTACATACAGTGTCCTAACCAACCAATAAGAGACGCGATATTAGAGCCAAGATGTTTTCACAAAATTCTGGTTTTAATCAGAATTTCTATCATTGTGAAAATATTAATCCATACAAAAAATGCTGCTTCCATCCTTCAGTCTGAATCATATTCTTAGACGTAAGTTCAGCAGTGCTCTGAGATGGGGGCGGATTAACCTACGGTAACGTTGGGTAGAAGGTAATATAGTTCTAGAATAAGTAGTTAAAATTATGAATTTGTTTTGAGGTCAAGGTTTAAAGTTACAACTACAGTTATAACCTGACTGACATGGTAAACAGAATTTGCAAATATTTTTATTGTTGTCTGTTATTGGGTTTATGGATGGTTAATGAACAATAGAAACCCTGAGTAAAACAAGATTTACAATGAAAATCATACACATATAGTTTATAATTGAAATGACTGTGATTTGCAGCCATTTGCGAATAAATCCTCGCCTTTTACTAAGGATTTATTGATGGCGGCATATTGTAATTAATCTTCACTTCGATTTCTTTTAAAAGTAACCTGGTAACCTTTTAATCACATAAATGAATACAATTTTTCGTCGTTACTATGGTTTAACAGTGCAACGTCACTAAAAAGCTAGGATTCATTTAGTTATCATGTAAATCACTTATATCCCATGTAATACTGTTTCTTTCCCGATAAACCAATCAGTCATAATTGTTGTCTTCTTAATGATTTAAAATGGTTAATGAATCGGAACGATGACTGGTCAATTAGTAAATTGACCTCGAGCATTCTTGCTTCTGATACTGCTTATAAGTAGGCCAAACAATTATTATTCAGTGTGAAAATTAATAAAAACTGATGTCGCACCTATTATTTGTCATATTTTTCCAAAAATATGAATGGTGTTGAAATTTGTGAAAGTCAATAAAGCACGACCAGTCTGCCACACTGTAAATGCAAAATAGCTGCCATAGATCTATCCTCTTCAAGTCACAAAAAGTGTCGTAATGCAGAAAATCAAATTTCAGCTTTTAATCTTCGTCATTGTTCCTAGACTGAAATCTAGCCCATAGTTCTTCTTATATTGTTAATACGTTATTAATAGCTTTTTGTTTAGTTAATTTACAGCTTCCCTGTTAAAAATTCATTTGAATAATTTATATCTAACACTTATAGACAATGTATTTTTCTAATTAACTGACTGCCATGATTGTTGAACAAATGTAAACTTATCAATTTTCACAATCATTCACATTTTCGCCATCATTAAAGTTGCTTTCGACAAAAACAAACAACATTCACATCTTTTTGTGATTGTTAATTTCAATTTCTTGTATTGGATACAATGATGAAGTTATTCATCAAGGATGATTACTATTGTTTTCAATTGATTTCAGTGATTTCTTTAATGTCTAACGTTTAGTATTTATCATCTGTTTCAATCATCATTGATAATGTAACCAAGTGAATATCTTTTGACTAATTTTGATTGATGAGAAGAAGTGATCAGTGATTGCAATCTTTTGCATCTGTTATTATTTCTGTTTTAAAATTTAGTGTCTAGGAATTCTTTTCTGCCAGTTTTATAAAAATATTTTTCTTTTTTGTTGAACAAAGTCTTTAATTGTAATCGGGTGTTGTAGAGAGTGTTGAATTTCAAGTTGATGACAGTTCGCTTGTGATTGACTTCTTGAAGTAATTCCTGGAGTTCTGATGAGAAAACGTGACCAGTGGAGTTCAACCGTATAGAGTATGAGGAAGTTACCCACCATTAGCAATTGACGAGGTCGCACAAATGTATCGAGAAGTCATTAGGTCAGAAATATCAACCTTTAGGAGGTAACTCAATGGTCTAATGGTAAAGCGTTCGTCACAAAATCAGAGGATCCTAGGTCGTGAATATGCACTTCTGAAGAGTCGCATACTAAGATGAAACGGCTATTCAGTGTTATCTGGTGGTAACTAATTTTCTAATTCAAACCCCTTCGTAATATCAAGTTAAAGTCCAAACTTTTTAGTGTATACTACGTTCATGTCTAGGAAAATATATTTACTCCTTTTGAAATTATGACTTGGTAAATTTCCTTGTTATATTATTGCATGATAGATAGTGTATTGTAAGACTGCCTTAAGTTTCACGTCAGTTCAAGCTTGTCAGTGAGGTATATCTGGAATTTTACGAAAACAAATGTTCCTTGTAGAATTCAAACTCGTGTCGGTCACATTGTAACTTAATAGGATGATCTGGACAGAAGCTGAAATTACTACACTAATGCCACACTGATCACTACTTACTGGCTAATTGATATAAGTATCTCAGCTCTATAAACTGGGAGTTTTGGTCATGACAGCCCATTGTTAATAGTTAGAGCAATACAATTTGTTGACCAAGCGTGTATCTTTTCAAACGTTTTACTAACGAGTGTTGACTGGAATGTAACCTATTTGAAGCAGCATGTGATGCTTGCTACCTTTAACCACCTGACATTTCTAACGCCTTTTTGCATGCTAAATACGACATTTTTCATATCAGAAACTATATCACCACTTAAATCGCATTTGATCTCAGGACTGTAGTATACTACAGAAATGAAAAATTGTGACTCATACAACTTCCGCTCTGATTTTACAAATCAGCCAATAAACACCATGATCCATTGATTACTTTTAGCCAGTGAGAAGACAATATTTATAAGTAAACAGTTTGTGGCAAAAAAATACTTTGATTACAAGAGATATAATAATTTCGTATAACCAATAAATGGCTCATAATTCTTAATGGGGTTTCCTCTATTAAGTCAAAGAAATCCATCAGTGTGACTAAACGCTGTCAGATTTTACATGTATTAATACTTACGTATTTCTCGCTTACGCTACTACTAATGTGTACTTGTAGCAAACTTTCATTTATTTCAACAATTTTAACAACAATACGAAATGTGAGTTACGAAATATTCAGCCTCTCGTTGCATGCATTGCTAAGCACACTGGATGGTGGTAACTTAAACAACGTTCATTGATGGTGCCAAATGGATACTAGATGGTTATAAAAATTAGTACATTAATAGCAACATCACTTGCTTTAAACGAAGCTTAGAATCAGAAAATCAAGAATCTATTTTTATAGACATCCTACACCATCGAAAATGACATTTGAAAATACAATGGACTGTTGTATCTTCATAAATTCTTACTTTACTTATTTTACCACAGACACCTTCAACGATTATTTGCAACTATCCAATATTTTGTTGGTAAGACAGAATGACATCTTCATTCAAACAACAAAGAAACTTTGTTGTGGTATGCATTGTTAATCAATATTCGCTGCAAGCTTAACTCCGGTAGCGCGTTACTCAATAATTCTTTTGCAGTATATTCGAACTTACTCGCTCCTGTAAAATACTTTAGCCTACCACAAATGAAATCCAATCATACATATAAAATCACAGAAATACATGTTTTCAAATATAACTCTCCCTCAAGGTCACTCTCTCCTATTGAGTTACGAATGGGAAGAGTGAATTTACCAATCGGACTGTGACGAATCATTCATCTTAAAAAGCAGTGAACCAATCACGATTTAGTTTAACGACTTTAGAGAAACAATAGTTTACATAATTAAAGTATTTAAACAAAAAATTCATTATTTAATAAAGTAAACAAGTAAACAAGGCAGAAAAAAATTGTGACAAAGCAAATTCGGTTGAAAAAAATCAAATTACTTCAATAAAAATTATCAAAGAAATTATGCATTGTCATGGTTACAAGCAATTTTCATCTAAGTGGAATGCTAACATAATGAATTCTATAATTAGTACACTACTTATATTACTAATAAAATGTGTTTTATTTCAATCGAATACAGTAGTATGCAATGCAATTCAATTAAATAGTAATAGTAATTTAAATGGACAAGATGAACAACAACGCGCACAAGCATTAGCTAAACTTATGTCATTATTTTATACTAGTGATGCATTCAATAAATATATGGAAAATTTGGACGCTTATTATATGCTTAGAGGGAGACCAAGGTAAATAATTATAACATTTACTATCATATATTAATCTGATTGAATATATCACGGATTGATGTTGGCAGGGTACTACCGAAAACCAGGAAGCACAAGACAGCTGTTCCGTTCTAGTGTGAAACTCCTCAGCAGTGCGCACCCAAGTTTCCGCACGAGGGGTTTCAGGTTGACGGCGAACGCCAAATTATTTGCACCACTGGGTCGGCATCCAGTGGTAGAATTACCATTTTTGTCAATTTGTTACATATAGGGCAACCATCATCCATTGTCATTGGTGATAACTGTCTCACACTCGACAAGTCTGAACTCCACCAGTCACGACTTCTCACTAGAGCTTCGGGAACATCCTGGAGTTATTCACTAATGAGATTATTAATCTGTTTAATATGTTCAGACAGTATGTCTAGTTCGTTACAAACTGACGTCAGTTGAATAATCACAGGAAAGAATTAAACACTGAATAGTTAGTCTACAATCTAACTGTGTTGATGAGTATAAGATTATTTGAAAGGATGCTAAGGATTTCGCCTCCTATAATTGGATCTTTAGCTGTTGTTATAAGCTCTGAACATTTATTATTGTTCCACAGAACATCTTCACCTTCAATGTCATGTTGAAGTGTTGGATCAGTTTGGATATTTTAGATTTCTTTGGTCAATTTTGCCATCAGTAGAGTTTACTGTTTTCAATCATCGTTTAAATTCCAGCTGAATCTTTTGTTCATTTTAATTTCAGACTATCTGGTTGTAGATATTATCCAAAAAGGATAACAAAGGTTTCCCTTAAATTGTAAAACAGTTACATAAACAAGAAAAATATAGTAGATTCGTGTGTTAGGAAACATGCATTAGCTATACTTACCAATCTCTCATGCCCTCGTAAACAAGATTTCTTTTAATCAATCAATCAATCAATGCCTGTTACTCCAAGTGGAGCATAGACCGCCCACCAGCATTCTCCAGCCAACTCTGTCCTGGGCTTTCCGTTCTAGCTCTTCCCAAGTGCTGTTCATTCTCTTCATGTCTGTTTCCAATTCCCGACGTAATGTGTTCCTGGGTCTTCCTCTGTTTCTGTAGCCTTTAGGATTCCAAGTCAGTGCTTGTCTTGTGACGCAGTTTGATGATTTCCTCAGTGTGTGTCCAATCCATCTCCAGCGTCTTTTCCTAATTTCTTCCTCAACTGGAAGTTGATTAGTTCTCTGCCACAACAGGTTGTTGTTGATGGTATCTGGCCAACAGATCGGAAGAATCCTACGCAGACAGTTGTTTATAAATACTTGTATCTTCTGTAGGATACTTTTCGTAGTTCTCCAAGTTTCAGCTCCATACAACAGGACTGTCTTCACATTTGTGTTGAAAATTTTGACTTTTATATTGACTGACAGTTGGTTTGAGTTTCAGATGTTTTTCAGTTGTAGAAATGCTGCCCTTGCCTTACCAATCCGCGCCTTCATATCCGAATCAGACCCTCCTTCGGATGTAGGATATAAACAATAGTCCAGAAATCAGTCTAAGTTGTAACTAATAGTTTGAAAGAAGTAGATAACTTAAAACTATAATGTTCATTGAAATTTAGTCCTAAGAATTCGATATTTTAGTTGGGAACCCCTTATGGTTTTTCTAGGCAACATCAGCATGAACTTGATATGTAGATGAATTATGGAAACGTTACCACAAGTAATGTGTAACTTGTTTTGTTGATAGTAAATTTAATTTGTTGTTATTGTAGCTACCAAACTTTCCATTGGTTGCCCATTTATTTTGATTAATTTGTCACTTTGACTGATTTTTGGCTTCCGTTGTTACTCATAATTTTTCCTATTTAGTTGATATATCTAATCTATTTAACTATGTTTATGGATTGGTGATTAATTTAAGCGTTAATCTTTAACGTATATTACAAGGTGGGTTTAGTGTTGCCATGTCAACAGTTAAAGTACCACATAAAAATTTTATTCACCGAAAAATTCGTAATACTAAAAATATTATTGACGTATTCCAAACTTTTTAGAAAATCAAACTGATCATTTCTATGTTTGGTATTCAATGTCGTCGCATTCGTTGTAAAGGATAGAAACACACACATTTGATGTACTTGTCGTAATTGCTAGCAAATATAAAAATGTCCCTAAGATTATTGAAATTTTTAATTTGTCTCTATGTTCCTTCCATTCAAGATTTCGTCATTTTCCTAGATAATACCATTAGCTGTGTAGACTGTGTAATAATCATACTAACTGATGTAGATAATCAGTGAAAGTAATGTATATCCTATTCAAATATACGCATACGGTCATATTTTCATGATTTTACGTTGATAGCTATATTGCATCGTTATGAAGTAGTAATATATTGGAACAAACACATTTATTATTGACTTAAATCACATAAAAATTGAAACAGTACTGTTGTGTTTTCATTGGAGACTCATAAGATATTGAAGACTTTATGTGAAGATAAAAAACTAAAGAAAATACGTGTTTCCAGGTATATTAAGAGTTTTTTGTAAGAGTTGTAAAGACTGAAGGGACTATATAATGTTATCATCAAAGACTTTCCCTATTAATATGCATTACTATGCCCCATTTGATATCCATATGGCTTCCAGTAAATATACATTTGGGAAGAATTATCTGTGTAACCGATACAATTAAAGTGTTTAGGATAGAGTGTAATTTAGGAAGTAACTGGGCAACCAAAGAGTGAATTTTAACAACAATTGATTATATTTCTTTACTTGTATTTGTCAAAGATTGATGTTGTTAGGACACCACTTAAAACCAGGAAACACTGAACAATTGATTCATTCTAGTATTAAACTGCTCACTTTCGGTCCACAACACTCCATTTCTCCACACAATTCAATCCAAGATATTTACGTTAGTGAACCATCTGCACCACTATTCTGATTAGTGTCGAAAAATTGAGTTTCAACTCCTACGAATTTGTGATGTAATCTAATGATCATTCATTGTAATTGGTGATAACTCTCTCACTTTAGATAACTCTGAACTCAATTACTCACGACTACTCACTATCATTTCAGGTACATTATGAAGTTAGTCACTAGTGAGTTGATCATTATAACTGAATTAAGAGAGTTTTGTAGAGATATGTATTAGATTTATTTGTTTGCATTAGATACTGATTATACTCAGCCAACATCAATGTTTGCCACTAATCGAACTAGCGATTCAACAAGTGTTTTGTTATAAACAGGTATTATGTTATGACATATTAGACTGGTGTGCTCTATAGTATGTAAAATATTGCTTCATGATTTTTTAATGGACTATTTAAGTATCCTATTATCATCACTTTAGAATCTTAATTAGATGTACATGATCATGGTGTCACTGATGTTAGCGTGCAATCGTTTTTGATAATTTTGATACTCTAATGTATATTATGACTTCTGATATGTAATACAACCATGTCGACACCTACTTACCTACTTCCAATTGGTTCACTCAATTAATTCTATCTGATTTTTGGTTCACACACAAAAGTTAAGTGCCGAATGCCATAAAATATTACCCAGCTGTTCCTAACATGTTACCATTAACAGTCAGTTACATTATCTAGACAAGGTTTATATTAACCGTAAAGCAATAAACTAGTACAAAATACATGTACTGGAATGTAAGTGGAATGTTTGTTGTTTAGCTCGTATAAATGGAGTATGAATGAAACTATGACAAGACTACACTGAAATCTGTATTTCACTAATGACTCATAAAATACGATGAAGATACGTAATATAGTAATCAACGGTTAATAGTATCACTTATTGGAAACAAAATTATTAAAATAAATGTTCAATAAAACAAAGGAGTAACTGTACTACTGACTAACTTTAGACAGAAAACGATTTAAAATCACAATGGCTAAAAGTAATTGTATAAACATATTTTTAGTTGATTGAATATGTGGAAAACCGATGTTGACGGGGTATCACTGAAGACCAGGGAGCACTGAACAGCTGTTTCGTTCTAGTACGGAACTCCTGAGCAGTGAGTTAACAGTTAACATGAAGCCTCTAGTGTGAAATCTGCGGAGTACTTCCTGTTGATGAGTTCCATTCTAGAATGAAACAGCTGTCCAGTGCTCTCTGGTTTTTACTGGTACCCTGTCAATATCAATTATGGGTTGTTATAATAAACTTATTGTGTTTGTTAGTCACAATCTAACTCAAACAATAGTTGTAAACTATCGTCCCTATGCTGAAGCAATCCACTCAGAAAGCACATATGGTAACAGAGATTGATTAACTTCAGTCCTTGATAAATCAACGGAAGGAACCATATATGTTCTAATTTCAAATTTATATGGTATAATTTGTTAAACAGATATCTACTTTACAGTGGTCCATTTATTTAGATAAGTAATCAATTTGGATTTATATATATATATAATGTGTTGAGCAAAATTATCAAAAATAATATTCTTTGTAGACATTTATGCTCAGTCAAACAAAGATGTGATATCAATTCACAAAATTACAAATTTTCCATCTAAGACATTTCGGTGGATGAAAACTATATGATTGACGCCAATGTAATAACCACAATCAATGGTTATAAAAGTTCAGTGACATAACTCAGAATTGGTTATAGTGGCTAAGGTACATTTACTCCTTATCTTCATCTATAATCTTGAATTCCAGTATTCTTTCATGAGTACACTCTCAAATTTTTGTTGAACTATGTTCACAATGTTTATTCGACTTAATTTTTATTGCCACCACTTTATATAAGGTGCAAATGGTTATAAAAGTTTTTACTGGTTAGCGTATTTTTAGCAAGGTTGTTGTTGTACGGGATGGGGTTGCTAACCCCATGCCCAACCCTCCTCCTTTATCCGGGATCGGGACCGGCAGCAACCCTAGGAGGCTCCAGACGGAGTCTGCGTAAGATACTTCGGATCCGTTGGCCAGATACTATCAACAACCTTCTATGGAAGAGAACTAATCAAATTCCAACCGACGAAGAAATTAGGAAAAGACGCTGGAGGTGAATTGGACACACATTGTGGAAACCATCAAACTGTGTCACAAGACAAACATTGACTTGGGATCCTAAAGGCCAAAGAAACAAAGGAAGACCCAGGAACACATTGCTTTGGGAATCGGAAACAGACATGAACAGAACGAAAATCACTTGGGAAGAGCTGGAAAGGAAAGCCTAAGACAGAGTTGGTTGGAGAATGCTGGTGGGCGGTCTATGCTCCACTTGGAGTAACAGGCATTGACTGATTGACCACATTATATAAATTATTTACTATACATCTCGTTAATTTGGTCTCGCAATGCTAATGTGTTATGGCAATTTGAATCGACGTACAAATGTGCCAGGCTCTACCTTGTTTATAATTAACTGACAAAAGTTTATTCATTAACACCAAACACACAGTTAACTTTCTTACTTCCCTCCACACCTCATTTGTATTTTAATTTCTTGATATGACCCCAAACACAGATTCAGTCTGACAATTTACAACAGGGATAATAAAACACCACTTGAGCAGAACTGCGGAAGAAATTGAAAAAATCTTAAAAAAAAGGTGTACAAGTGTTTTTGTTGATAAAAAAATACACTAAACTCTAAGCAAGTGAACATTAAGAGCAAAACATCAAATAAAAACGATAGAATTGTATCGATAAGATCAGACTTGTTGAATATAGTACAGTATTCTTCGAAGAGACATTAAAACAGTCAGATATACCGGTAAAGAAATATAATATTTAAAGGTCGAGATGTTAAGGAAGATTTTTCAAACACCTTAGAAAACTTACAAATAAGATGTGAGTAAAATTAAATCCAATAGAACCAGGATATATGATTATTTTCAACATAATAACAATGTTGTAAATAGGTTTCAGATCCTATGAAGAAAGAGTGTCTTCTCTACCTATGTGGACAAATCTAAATAGTGTCAGTAGACTTGACAGATTACTCTTAGCCACACAGTGGTAACTAATGATTAATAAATGAATTTAAAATTTTCTACTACATCAACGTTCTTTTAATTTCAAAGACTAGAAATTTCTAAGAATTACGCTTAATTGACTTCGACAAACTGTTTTGTTAACACTCTGACATATATACAAGCATTGATTAATTTTCTTTAGAATTATTTAGTCAAACTACATGATCCAACTATGAATTATATATCCTGTCTAGTCCTATCATTCTTATTGTTTTTATTCTACACAGATTGATCTCAACCGATTACCACTGGAAGCCAGAAAACTCTGAACTCCAGTTATGTCTTAATATTGAACTCCTAAACAGCATACACACTTGATTTGATTTTTACCATATGTTTATTTTTATTTAGTCTCCAAGCATGCATAAATTGAAAAGTTAATGAGTGACCATAATTAGTAGGATTAATATGCAAACCATACACATATTCACACCTACTTCTATCAACTACATTCTAAACATTTGATTTACTTACAATGACTAGTTTTTAAAAAGTTATCCAAAATGAACATATGATTGAGCTATAAATATTCAATAGTTTTAATTATTTCTCTGATGAAGCTTTAACAAATCTACCTAGCTAAATATTGATGCTTCTGTTAATTTCATTCGAACATACTTAGTGCCAAAATTTCATCAATCTATTCATTTAAATTTAGACAAAAATTTTACTGAAATGATAATAACACCTATTATTTATAATTAACTGGGTTATATTTTGCCTCAGGTTAACAGGATATACCTACTGTGTCTTACAATGTTAGTGTTTCTTAAATTGGAGATTGAACACTATAATCATTATTATGTTAAGTTTGCTTATGGATGTGTGTGTGTGTGTTTGTAGAAATACAGGGAAAGTGAGAGACTGAGTGCATAATTATTGTCGGGATCGACAAAAAATTGAGGTTCTATATTATCTACAACTTACAATTTAAATAGATGGGTAGGAGGCTTCAACTGAAATAACATAATTGTTTTTCTTACTTCATTTCTCAGAATAACCCAATGATTTTGGCTTAGTATGAATAACATAATCACGTTTATTGAAATATTTTTTTATTTTTACAGTTAAATTTTATAATTATTTATTTTACTACTTATCAGTAGTAACTACTATCGTATAATGTAGTTTACTGGAAAGGAGAGAATTGTTGTCTTTGCAGAAATGAAATCCTACTTTAACTAGATTATGGGATAATTAATTGCAAGCACTACGAGACTTACAGTTATGATACTCAGAATTTGTAGAACACAAACATATCATTCATTATACTTATTATGTAGTAATTGTAGGTAAAAGAGTGTTTGATATATAATAACAAAATAAAGCATGAAATAATTGGCAAAGTTGTTAATAAACTTTTGGAATTACAGCGCCTCATTCACTTAGGGGGTTGAGACATGTACACCGTATCTACGATCATCATCTTGCTGGTGACTTTCGACGCTGGCAGACGAAAGTGTAGGTTGAAGATAAACCGAGCGTCGGAAAAACTAGAATATCATACTGTTCGTTTGAGTTGTGTGAATATATGTACACTAGCTGGTTGGAGTGATTAATAGCTAATGACGTTAGTTTGCATACTACTGGATACTTATCACAAAGTTCAATCTATTAATTCAAGGGGAATGATACTAATTGTCGAATTGACACTTCGATGTTGTCACCGACCATGACAGTACATGGTATAAACCTCATTTTCACTACGTACGTCAGTTTTGTTAAGACAGAAAATAGGCTTTGCATGTGTTAAATAATATATTACTCTGATCAATGGCTTACTATTATTTTGGCACTCACTATCTATCAATGAATACTAGAAATGGAGGTGTTAACTCATGTAAGTGTAAGGGTACTTGAAAACGTATTCGACGGAACTTGACCAGAAATAGGTACTTTGTACAACAACATTAATGACTTTTTTACAGTAATTCATAGTCAAATGACAAAAAAATGTTTTTTCCTTTCCAAAATGACCTTCTAACTTGCTAAGTCATTCCACTAATTGTTATTTATTTATGTAATACATGAATTTTACTCTATATACTGTACTCTATATATACTCTATATACTGTAAAACTAGGCTCATTTTAACACTGAACTCACAGATGAAGATTATAAGATTTGGTCATGGTCTATTAGTCTGACAAAATGAGGCTTCAGCCCACATTGATATATCAGAGGGACAGTAACGGAGTTGAAAAATATGGATAACAATAATAGTATGAGTGACTAAATAATGGAAGATGAGGTTTGATGAGGGGGGGATAAATTCAATAAGTAAATGGTAGGAAATACTAATAAAGAATTAGGAAGAATATAACGGAACCTAAGTATTTTTCACTGCTATCATTCGTATCCTAAACCAGATAGTTTGCGCGTACCAACGTTGTTGACGCTAAGTCAATGACTTCATGGAATGATAATATGCTTTCTGTTGACCGCACTTCGTTTCCTTTCAACTTGCGATTACAGAAGCCTTCATTATCGGCTACGATGGGTAGCGATTTTACATGTATTTAATATATACAAACCAATCTGGTTAATGAAGATTCATAAGATTATTAGTCAACTCCCTATCTTTAATTATTATCATACCGCCCAGCCACAGTAAGACACAATTGTTTCATTTTATTTGAGCAATGCTTCGAGGTCAGATATAGTTACAAGCCAACATAGACCACATCTCGTATCCACATATAAATACAGATGGGCTTTACCGACCGACTCTTTAATTGATATTTCGACTACTCCACAGACGATACAGGTTAGGAAAAGTCAAAACTACTAGGATATTTCAGAGCAAACATGCTTAATGTAATTGATGAACAGTTTACTTAGTTTTACCTTAAAAAAGCTTCTCAACTTCTCATACTTAAGATAAGAATAGTCGAAATAGATGGCCACCTTTATCTTCCCTGTAGAGGAAAAACATCCCACCATGTAACTTTTAATTTCGTGTAACCTACTTGCTTGAAAGTTAAGGCCATCTTTCATAATTAATGTACTTAAGAATTTAGGTTAATAGGGAAAATCAGGAAATTTATGAGAGAACATGTCATTTACTTCTTCTAAAATCCTATTATTAGAAGCGTATAGAATGAATAGTATCCTTTTCTTTATAAGTTATTAGTGTAAAATTCACTTTGACAGAACATAAATAATCGTCGACAGTATCTCATTCGTGAAAAATCTGCTTTTTTTCCAAACAAAGTGAGTGATATGGAGTTCTGGTATTTAGTACTTCTCTTTGTAGTATGAAGTGCATTTTCGGTAAACTTCTCATAGAATTTTTTAGTTTTTAATTATTAACACTAGTGTAGATACATGTAGAAGTTAATGACTAACGAGGACAGTTTATAGGGAAAATAAAAAAAAGTTTTAGGCGGTAATGAGATTTAACCATAAAAAATATAACCTTTGGTTCTGTTAAATACAAAGAAAGTAGTTGTTTCTTCATAGTTGCTCATAAGGTTGAAAGGAACTTCTTCTTAGAGAGCTTGAAAATGGGTATGTTATTCATGACTTTAAGATGTATTAACAGGGGATTAACCAGAACTCGAATAGCAGAATGTGACATTCATTGAAGTGAGTAGTAGTGTACAAGTTATATCTACCTCCTTACAATTAAGAATACATCCTATGGATACTAACACTAAAATTAAGTAAGGAGTTCATTCTATAGATTACTAAGATTCTTATAAAAAGTATCTGAAGTTTCTTAGTATTCACTTTAGTTTCAAACATCTACTTTATTTCCAGATAATTTAGTAAATAGAGAAGAATTATTAGCAGAGATACAATTTCGTTGAAGGGAATAAAAAAGTGATTATGTAGTACAGCTCTGAAAAATTTTTAAAATATGCTGAATTAATTAACCGGTTTAGGACTTTCTAATCCCTTTCTAATCACACTTTCTAAATTTTTGAACCTACTGACTGATATTCATACATCATCCTCTGTCACATCTATATAATTCGACTGAAAGAATACTCTTCCTAATCCTACTTTTAATCATCAGCAACGAAAACATCACTGTCATTGTTGACCAGTTCTTCTAGGCTATTCGTAAACTAACCTTCATAATCTATTGCCATACAAATGCAATTTGTTTCAATTTGTACTTTTAAAGTCCAATTGATTATTTTAATAAACCTCATTATTAACGTTACACGAAGCGCGAAATATATGAAGGGGTATTAGGGAGATTGTTTAGTGTAAATAGTTCGAATCGGCAAAAGTTACAATTGTTTACAATATGATGCCAGCTGAGTGGTCTAAATATTAAGCGTTAATCTTGAATGTTTGGCCTAAATCCTAAACAGAGATGTGCATAGTGTACTACTTAACAGTCTCATGATATCTCAGCTGTTCAGTACTTCTTTATTTTTATTGATTGCTTAATCCAAGTCAATGCGTGATACAAAATTCCAATCCTAAAATAGATACTGATAAAAATTGTAAGTTAATTTGATCTATGTTACCACTAAGAATAAAAAACCTGAAAAATTGACATTCTTCAGGTTTCTCGACTGAACAGTCTACTTGTGAAGCTTTTTTATAGTCCTAGACCTTATCATCAATACTTCGCTCAAGTAAGAGTGCGGTTTTCAGTTTTTCTACAAGCGCTAAACCAGTCTTGTTTATTTCTGTTATCTTCGTGGTTTTACTGTCTCATGTTGTCTATGTATTCCTGTTGACTTCTTTGTTTGTACAATTTTTGACAGTCTGGCTTAATGGCCCTTTACGTATGGACCGGCAGATAGAATATTGCATTTCGATGTTGATACTAACTACCAAACAATCTAGATATATTGCTTCCGGAGATTCACTGACACTCTTATAAACTCCCAGATGTTTTTAAGTCGAATTCATATCCAAGATCACCCATATATATTGACATTCTGAACATTATTTCATGCTGTTCATTTATACGTAAACTAAAAGTGAAGGGGACGATGTTTATTTGGTTTAATGTAGTGATTACCTCGATCGACAAAATTTATTTTGCAGGTTATATTACATTTATCTTCTCTCGCTGTTGTACCTTTTGTCCAATACAAAACAGAGTGAAGTAATTGTGTTGGTTAATGAACAACACGTATTCCAAAAGGTTCCACATTTTTAATAATGATTTTTGAAATATTTTTCACATATAGTAAGATCATCTTTTATTCATAGATTATAGGTTTCAGTTGGATAATCACTGGCAAGTGAAGTCCAGGACTCTCGTTTCGTCCTATTCTTGACTCATCATCTGGATACACCTGTATTCCAGTGGTGATGTTTACTCCCCCCGAACTCATACTCAGTTCGTTTCATGTTAAAACGCTACAACGTTCACTAATAAGCCACTCAGTTCAGACAGTCACACTTGTATAGCAGGTATGTATATACAGTTCGAATGCATTTGAATCATTCCGTTGATTTGTTATGGACTGAAACTGGTCAGTCTTTGTTGACATATGTAATGAAGGTTTAATGACGAACGCGGTGGCGTTTGGCACCAAGCGAACCGAGTTCGAATTTCGGTGCGTACATCAACATTGAGATGCAGATATATCTAGCTGACCAGTCCCAAATAGGACTTGACGTGCGTCTTGGATTCCACTTGTCAGTCACAACTCAACTCAAACAATGCTTGTGTACTACCGCCATACCGCCAAGGATGCACAAAAGGTAACAGAGACTGACCAGTTTCAGTCCATAATAAATCAATAGGAAGGTCTAAATACATACGAATTATATAGATTACACTGTCAATTTTACGATGATAAGTCAGGAGACTTTTAATTCTTACTGAACACCAATAGTAAACGATTGTTTTCTGTAATTTTTCAATATATCAATTTTTCAATATATCCATCTTCTTATGAGCTATTTGGTTATTACTGTTGTGGTTTAAATGATTAAACACTTGTACCATGAGAACTAGGAGTATGGATTTCTATTACTACTTAATAGGTTATTATCACGATGAAATCGTTATCCATTACTCTCTGGCTATTAATGATTCAATGCCTGTTACTCCAAGTGGAGCATAGACCGCCCACCAGCATTCTCCAGCCAACTCTGTCCTGGGCTTTCCGTTCTAGCTCTTCCCAAGTGCTGTTCATTCTCTTCATGTCTGTTTCCAATTCCCGACGCAATGTGTTCTTGGGCCTTCCTCTGTTTCTGTGGCCTTTAGGATTCCAAGTCAGTGCTTGTCTTGTGACACAATTTGATGGTTTCCTCAGTGTGTGTCCAATCCATCTCCAGCGTCTTTTCCTAATTTCTTCCTCAACTGGAAGTTGATTAGTTCTCTGCCACAACAGGTTGTTGTTGATGGTATCTGGCCAACAGATCCGAAGAATCCTACGCAGGCAGTTGTTTATAAATACTTGTAACTTCTGTAGGGTACTTTTTGTAGTTCTCCAAGTTTCAGCTCCATACAACAGGACTGTCTTCACATTTGTGTTGAAAATTTTGACTTTTATATTGACTGACAGTTGGTTTGAGTTCCAGATGTTTTTCAGCTGTAAAAATGCTGCCCGTGCCTTACCAATCCGCGCCTTCACATCCGAATCAGACCCTCCGTGTTTGTCGATGATGCTGCCCAAATATGTAAAGGTTTCAACGTCTTCCAGAATTTCTCCGTCAAGTGTAATTGGGTTAGAGTTTGTTGTTTTGTATCGGAGGATCTTGCTTTTCCCTTTGTGTATGTTGAGGCCTACTGCTGCTGAGGCTGCTGCTATATTGTTGGTCTTCTTCTGCATTTGATGATGTGTGTGAGAAAGAAGAGCTAGGTCATCTGCAAAGTCCAAGTCATCTAGTTTCGTCGATGTTGTCCATTGTATTCCGAGAGTGCCTTCAGATTTTGCAGTCTTCATGATCCAGTCGATGACCAGTAGGAAGAGGAAGGGCGAGAGTAAGCAGCCTTGTCTGACACCGGTCTTCACTTCGAATGAATCTGTGAGCTGACCTCCATGCACGATTTTACAATGTAGTCCGTCGTAAGAATTTCGTATGATGTTGACTATCTTCTCGGGTACGCCGTAATGTCGTAGAAGGCTCCATAATATTCTCCTATCCACGCTGTCGAATGCCTTTTCATAGTCGATGAAGTTGATGTAAAGTGGTGAATTCCATTCAATTGATTGTTCAACAATGAACCGTAGAGTGGCGATTTGATCGGTACATGATCGATCTTTACGGAATCCAGCCTGTTGATCTCGGAGTTGGCCGTCGACTGGGCCCTTTAATCTGTTCAATAACACTCTGTTGAAGACCTTTCCTGGTACTGAAAGTAGAGTAATGCCTCTGTAGTTCTCACAATTGCTGAGATCGCCTTTCTTTGGTATCTTGATGAGGTACCCTTCTTTCCAGTCTGCTGGAACTTGTTCTTCCTCCCAAATCTTCCTGAAGAGAATGTGGAGTATCTTTGAAGTTGCTTCTATATCTGTCTTCAGTGCCTCTGCTGGTATGTTGTCTGGCCCTGCTGACTTGCCACTCTTGAGCTGTCTGATGGCCATTTTGATTTCTTCGACTGTTGGTGGGTCTGTGCTTATAGGGAGATCCGTGGCTGCTGCTTCGATGACTGGTGGGTTCAGTGGGGCTGGTCTATTCAAGAGTTCTTGGAAGTGCTCTACCCACCTGTTCCGTCGTTCATGCACTTCAGTGATTGGTTTGCCAGCCTTGTTCTTGATTGGCCGTTCTGGCTTGTTGAATTTCCCAGCTAACTTCTTCGTTGTATCGTATAAGAGCCTCATATTTCCTTCTCTTGCAGCTTTTTCCGCTGTCATTGCTAGGTCCTCAACAAACTTCCGTTTATCCAACCTGATGCTCCTCTTCACTTGCTTGTTGACTTCGGTGTATTCGGCCTGTGCCTTGGCTTTCTCTGCTCTTGTCCGACTGTTATTGATCGCTGTCTTTCTGTTCCTCCTTTCTTGGATCTTGTCCAGAGTACTAACAGAAATCCACTCTTTTTGGTGTTGTTTCTTGAGACCCAAAACCTCCTGACATGTTGAGGTTATTGTTCCCTTAATCTCTTTCCAGTTGTCTTCCATATTAGTTCCACCTTTTTCTAGTAGATTATGAAATGCCTGAAACTTGTTGCTGAGAATTAATTTGAATTCGTTGCGTTTGTTAGTATCACGGAGAAGGGCTGTATTAAACTTGTGTAATACTGCTGCTCCAGTTGTCCAGTGCTTCCTCAGCTTCAGTTTCATTTTAGTTACCACCAAATGGTGATCTGAAGCTATGTCGGCTCCTCTCCTTGCTCTTACGTCTTCCATGGTCCTTCTAAACCTCTTATTGATGCAGATGTGATCGATTTGGTTCTCCGTGATGTGGTCCGGTGAAATCCATGTAATTTTGTGTATACGTTTGTGAGAGAAAATGGTGCCACCTATAATCATTTTGTTGAAGGCACATAAGTTCACGAACCTCTCACCGTTATCATTCCTTTCTCCCACTCCATGTTGTCCCATGATGTCTTCATACCCGGTGTTATCCACTCCGACCATGGCTTTGAAGTCGCCCATTAGAATGGTCAGGTCCTTGGCTGAACATTTCTCGATGATTGACTGCAGCCTCGCATAGAACTGGTCTTTGTCGTCTTCGTGGCTGTCATTGGTGGGTGCGTATCACTGGATGACATTCATTGTAATCCCTTTCTTCTTCGTCTTGAAGGATGCTGTGATGATCCTAGGTCCATGAGGTTCCCATCTTATAAGAGACTTCCATGCATCTTGGGATAACACCAATGCTACTCCTTGTGTGTGTGGGGCGTTTTCTTCTTCGTGGCCGGAGTATAAAAGCACATTTCCCGAGGATAACCGTTGCTGTCCAGCTTGCACCCAATGCGTTTCGCTTATTCCAAGTATCTTCAGGTTGTATCTTTTCATTTCTTCAGCTATTTGCATGGTCCTCCCTGTTTCCCACAGCGTGCGGACATTCCACGTACCTATACTAATGGTTGCTCTGGTTGTCAGAAGAGACATCGGCCTCGTGGCTTCCGAAGAAACTCGGCTTTCACCATGAGGCGTCATAACATACCTTCCAACTCCCAGGGCAGAGTGAAAATGGTTATAAAGGTTTTTACTGGTTAGCGTTTTTTTAGCACATTTGCTGTTTTACGGGATGGGGTTGCTAGCCCCATGCCCAACCCTCCTCCTTTATCCGGGCTTGGGACCGGCAGCAACCCTAGGGGCTACAGGCGGAGTTGGCTATTAATGATGCACAACCTAAATTCACAATAATAAAAATTTTTTTGTATTTATTACAAACAAAATAAACATGTGATCTGTTAACTATGTAGTAATTTTTACCCCTCTCTCCCTCCCTTACCCCCCCCCTATACATACACACCATTACTGAATATTCATTACATAAACATTATTATCCACACCCATACATGAAAGAATCATTATAGCTTATTTAATACTTCTCTAAGTAACCTAATTTTATTTGTTGCTCTTGTTGTTGCTGTGGTTTTTCATTCGTTTTTTTTCATTTAATCCAGAATATTGTTTGTTCTAAATTCATGACCTTAATTTTTATTGTTATTTAGTGATTGTATGTTGACAATTAGGATAAGTTTATAATAAGTGATAAAGTTCCCATAAGGTATGTTAAGGTCAGTATAGAAGGTATATACATGTAACTGTTGTAACTATTCGAGTTAGAATTCAATCTATTTCAATATATCTGTATTATAGTTTAATTGTTAGTACACAATATTGAATTTTATAAATTGGATTGTGACTATCAAGTGGAATCCAGGACGCTCGTTTCGTCCTATTTGGGACTCATTGGCTGGATGTACCTGCATCCCAATGTTGATGGTCAATAAAAAAAAAAAAAAAAAAAAAAAAAAAAAAAAAAAAAAAAAAAAAAAAAAAAAAAAAAAAAAAAAAAAAAAAAAAAAAAAAAAAAAAAAAAAAAAAAAAAAAAAAAAAAAAAAAAAAAAAAAAAAAAAAAAAAAAAAAAAAAAAAAAAAAAAAAAAAAAAAAAAAAAAAAAAAAAAAAAAAAAAAAAAAAAAAAAAAAAAAAAAAAAAAAAAAAAAAAAAAAAAAAAAAAAAAAAAAAAAAAAAAAAAAAAAAAAAAAAAAAAAAAAAAAAAAAAAAAAAAAAAAAAAAAAAAAAAAAAAAAAAAAAAAAAAAAAAAAAAAAAAAAAAAAAAAAAAAAAAAAAAAAAAAAAAAAAAAAAAAAAAAAAAAAAAAAAAAAAAAAAAAAAAAAAAAAAAAAAAAAAAAAAAAAAAAAAAAAAAAAAAAAAAAAAAAAAAAAAAAAAAAAAAAAAAAAAAAAAAAAAAAAAAAAAAAAAAAAAAAAAAAAAAAAAAAAAAAAAATCAATGTGGGGTTCGAACTCAGTTCGTTTCGTGTCGAACGCCACCGCGTTCACCACTAGACTACTGAGTCCAGATAGTCACACAATGACTGACCAGCTTCAGTCTATAACAAATCAATGGGAATATACAAGTTTATCCTAATACCAATGTGCCCGTTGCACAAGTCTGACTGTCTGGACTCAGTAGTCTAGTGGTGAACGCGGTGGTGTTCGACACGAAACGAACTGAGTTCGAACCCCACATTGAACATCAACATTGGGATGCAGGTACATCCAGCCAATGAGTCTCAAATAAGACGAAACGTTCGTCTTGGATTCAACTTGCCAGTCACAATCCAACTTACATAATATTTGTGAAAAATTCGCTATATCGAAGCGATTCGCTCAGGATGCACATATAGCAACAATGGCTGACTAGCTTCAGTCTATAACAAATCAAAGGGAATACACAAGTTTATCCTAATTGAATTTTATACTTGTCACTTTACAACAATTATGTATTATTCATTATACTACTGAATTTAGTTAGTCAATAACTTATTCAATATATATGTATATATATTCACTTAAATTTATATTTTCTGTTAGTTGATGTTCATGTTCTAACTTTGTTAATTCAGTGTTAGTATATCTGTTTGCATAATATCAAGTCTTATACATAGAACATTTTGATGTAAATCCATGGCACGGTATTTCATCCTGTTTAGCCTGTAGTAAAAAACTCATTGAAAAGAAAGTAACATTGAGTAACAATGGTTAGTTCTGGAACGAATCTTTTTATCAATTCCATAAATTCCCTTCAAGTAAGCAACAACAACAACGCATGTATAAGAAAACGATACCGTTGTTAACTAGATCTTCCTTAGTCATATACTGTAATATACTGTGATATTTTTATGCAAATATGAAGAATATTAAACTAATCAAGACAATTCATGAGTCCGTGATAATAATGAAGTTGATTGCATAATTAATAGTAATAAGTAGAACGCATGTATTGATGGTAACAATGGAAAGTGTATCATGAGTGACAAGAATGACAAAATCAGTATTTATAAATATCTCAACATGGGAATTTGGTTAAAATTTGGGAGAATAAATAATAAAATAATAGAATTGCGGTGGCTTTATTGACATATGTATTAAGTTTAGTTGTTTGCGATTTGTTATGCCGCAAGAAAAAATGGTTGATATTTCAACGTCAGTGTGGTGTGTCTAGTCGATAAATGCACATCTTCTCCATGCTCCCTCAATCCCAAGCTAGAAATAGTAGAACACACGACGATAGACTATCCAAACAGAATCATATTATATTCCACACATTCCTTAATATATATACATAAAACCAGACTGTACATCGAAACAATTAAAGGTCTAACATTAATACGGAACAAAGAAGATAGTGGTAGTCAATAGAGACAACTAATACAAAACCAATAAACTGTAGTACATAGTAAAAAACATTATACTAAGAGTGAATATACTAAATGCGAGGATAGGGTAAAAGGAACATAACAATCATAGAAATGAAATGTTTGCATTACTTACAACCAAAATAATTGAAATAGTCTTCTAAAATACAGTTCTGAAAATTGGTTACCCTTCTGTATTCGCCCAACATAACACCTCCCTGTTTTGAAAAAGAGGATCCCATGCGTTCACGCGACGGTAAGAAAAAGGAAATATTATTAATTACAAATTACGTAAATAACTACTCTCTGCCACCAACCTCCTCTTCCACGGAATGTAGTGAGATCTTTATGTAGTAGCAGGAACAACATTTCATTATATTGAACATGCATGATCTTTTAGCCGGTATTGTTAGAACTGAAAACCAGGGAACACTGGACAGCGGTGTTTAACTAATAACAATTTGGGACGAATCCCAGTAAGATTAATACCAATCTCTACTAAATCATCCCAATTCAATTATAATAATCAGCTCTCTAGTGACTAACTTTACAGTTTTCCTAAAATAATAGTAAGACAACACGAGTCGTGAAGTTCAAAGTTACTGGAAGTGAGACAGTCATCACTAATGACAACAAATAATCATTGCGCTGTCACAAATTGGTGGAGGTGGAGATTTTATTATTGGATGCCAATTGGCTCATTGGTGATGATAGTTAGGCGCTCATCAATTTAAATGCTTTGGATTGGATTGTGTGAAGGATAGAGGGTACAGACTGGTAGTGAGGAGTCCCATACTAAGATAAAACATTTGCTCAGTGTTACCTCGTTTTTAATGATAACCAGGGAATGTCAATCTATGACGGATAGAAATAACTAAACTTAAGTAATAATAAATCCAAAGAATAGACAAATATGTCTAAAACCCCTTTTTAGAATAAAACTTTTAGCTCGGACCCCTATAGCTTAAACTATGTGTAAATGTTACGATAGAATATTGTTGATAAGTTGAAAGTTCAATTGGAATGACTTTACTGTATCTACTAAAAGATTATTATCGAGTAAGAGAGATACATATATTGACTTTGTTTAATTCTTGTAAGAAAACACAGAGAGATGTTGATTTATATATTGGATACGTTGCCTGGTGATTCACCATGGAACCATTCATTTTATTCCTACAAGAACATTTATCAATTTGTACTCTTTACTTCATAGTTATCATGATAAGTTTGTTATCCAGTTCATCATTATCATTAACTGATAAATTGTATTTTGATTATGGTACAATAAAGTGAAATCTTTAAAAGTTAAAAAATATATGTTACATAAACGAAGAATTTCTATGTTGTTGCACTACATGAACTGGTTGGTTTAAATATGGCAACAAAATCATAAAAACCGACTTTATTTAGAATCTTCTAATGATAATATTCAGAATATCATTCTAATCCTTCAAGTTATTCTCAAAAGAGAAAGAACAAATATTTATACAGTATAAGATGAATTCATTTCATTTCGTTGGTTCCTCACCAACTGCTTCATATAACCTAGAATAATGTATTATTAAATTAATATTCGTAACAAAGTTTATCATACTCATGACAATGATTATACTTGATTGAACTCAGAATTATGTAGACATGTTAGGTATGTAAAGATAACTAATATGTTTGAGAAAAAAAATATATATATATGATTGAACATAGCGCGACGGTCATCCATTGGCATTGGTGATAACTGTCTCACATCCGACAAGTCAGAACTCCACCAGTAAAGACATCTCACTAGAGCTTCACGAACATCTTGGAGGGTCATATATCACATATTGATGAAAGTGAGAATTCTACCATTGCATGCCGACCCAGTGGTGCAGATTGTTCGGCGTTCACCGTCAAACTGAAACCCCTGGTACAGAATCTGGGGTGCGCATTGCTGAAGAGTTTCACACTAGAACGAAACAGCTGTCCAGTGCTCCTTGATTTTCAATGGTACCCTGTCAACATAAACCTGTGACATATTCAATCAAATAAATAACCAATCTCCACAAAACTAACTATCCCAATTGAAATATGTATACATATATATCTGATACGAAAGAAAGTACCAGAAAACAAAATAGTCATTAGGGTTTAAGCGATCAAGAAAATTAAGAGACGGTTAGGAATACCTGAAAATGATATAAATTAAGTTCAGTTATTAAACAGAAGATGTCGTATGACAACCTAATTAAATGAGTTAAACTTAATAATCTGAAAACGGTGATGCAACTTAGAAGACAAATCCGATCTGGAGAGAAAATATATTGACGTAATAAATCAAATTTGGAGAAGGAATAATAACGATAATGTAATGACATAAAAGTTACCACGGTAAAAATAGTCATATAATTGTTTTCTTATGGATAAACAAGTATGGTTCCAATCGTTTAGTGGAAATCGCTTCAGCATACTTTAGAAGATTTGAAGTTTTATGTCTGCTGAACAGTGAGGAATTTAGTAATATCAATCTGGTGTCCTCTGTTGATCAAATGTTTAGCTATCGCACTGTAAAATGATTTTTGATCTTTAGAATCGTAGATTTTTAGGAATATGTTCATTAAAATGCGAGTAGGCCCTTCTTTTTGTTTTGCTAATACAACTGCTTCTGCACGTAAATTTATGCAAACAATTAACGGTAGAATACGAAGGATACTTGTCAATTTTTGATTGTGTCAGTGAAGATGTTGTTGTGTACGATATCGGTAACTCTACAGCATAATAGGTCCTCGTTAATGCTGATTTGAGTCTTTTGATTGTTTCTACAATATCATCACCTTTAAAATCGAGTTGAATGAAAACTGACTTCTTTTAAACTGTGGTTTCATTTAATTTATCAGTTTTATATTCATTTTATTTGTCAGTGAATTTTTCTGGATAGCCATTTTCTTTTAGATACTGTTTGATATTAATGAGTTCTAAGTCTATTGTATCTGAAGTACATATCTTTTATGTTCTGAGAAACAGTGTTTTCATGAATTCAATTTTATAACGGATTAGGTAAAAGTTATTAAAGTATTCAAACAATCCATTCCATATCGTTATGCTGTAGATCAACCGTCACATACCAATATCCAGGAAGTGAAATTTATTATTTTTTTCGAACTTCATAGTAAATTGAATATCTTTATGTGCTTGGTTTACATTTTCAAGAAGTGATTCGTATGTTGTGTATTACTCCATACGATAAAAGTATCATCAATGTACTTGGAATAATGCGTCATCTCCTCAATCATCTTTTTCAGTTTTGTGTTTTCATGAATGGCCATAAAACTATCTTCTACGATAGGACCTAATCGACTACTTATTGCAACACCATCGATTTTACGATACACCTTGTTATTGAACCGGAACTGGATGTCCTTTTTGAGCAGAAATATTAGTCATTTAAATTCAATCACTGGTAGAGGAAGTAGGTCAGAATGTTGGCATATAATATCAATGGTTTCAAAAAGTGGTATATTGGTGAATAAGGATGTTACATCAAAGAAAACCAAAGACTTGCAGGAAATGTCAGTTTTATAAAGTGTTTCAATAGAATGGAAGGAGTCTATCAAGGAGAAAGTAGACAGACATTGACGAACAGGCTCAAGCTATTCCGCTAACCAACGAGCTACCTTATGATGAGCTGAATTTATCATTGACATTATAGGTCTACTTTGAGCATTTTGTTTATGCACTTTGGGTATGCCATACATATACAACAGCAAAGATTTTCTTAGTTTTAGATTATTATATGTCTTGTTATCAATTAGTTCCTTTTTGAGAAGATCCTACATTAGATTGATGATTTGTTTCTTCGTAGAATCCATCAAGTTAAACCAACTAGTTTAAGGAATTAAACTTCATTAAGAATGAAAACTACTAATAATCTAATTAAAAACAATACTATAATTAGGTATAGTTTCATTTAACTTTGACATTATTAAGTAGCCTGGCTTAGACAACTATTGAATATCAAGGAGCACTTTAGAGTGTTTTCTTTTCTGCTTAGCAACGGTCATACGATTGTTATTTTGTAATTACTATGACATCCGATTGTGTATGGGTCAAATTACAGAGAAAAAACACTGGTTTACATAACTGTTAACATTGTTTGTATTTGTATGCATCTATAATGGAATGAGTAGAATTTTGCTAAGATTACAGAACAAAGGAAGACCGTCTCTAAGGTATGTTAAAATAGAATTAGTTTCTTTTGTTGAATGAACAGTGAAATAGTAAGGCGAAATAAGAGTCACCTAATGAAACATTAATTTTCAGCAATATTGCCATTTGATTTCATACATAATATAAATTCATGAATACTGAGTATACAATATTTTATAATTGAAATGAATAGACATAAAAATACATCACATAAATTGGATTGTGTCTGGGAAGCGGAATCTAGGACTCACGTTTCGTCATATTTGGGACTTATCGGCTGGCTGTCTCTGTATCTCAGTGTTTTTGTTCATACTGAGATTCGAACTCAGTTCGTTTTGTGTTGAACTCCATCGCGTTCACCACTAGACTACTGAGTCCAGGCAGTCACACATGTACAACGGAAGCATTGGTATTAGGATGAATATCAACATTGGGTTGCAGGTACATCCAGACGATGAGTCTCAAATAGGACGAAACGCACGTCCTGGATTCCACTCGCCACTCACAATCCGACTTAAGTAATACTAATGAAAAACCGCTATATCGAGGTAATCCACTCAAGATGCACATATAGCAACAGAGACTGACCAGCTTCAATCTACAAACAAATCAACGGTAACATACAATTTCATCCTAATAAAAATACATCATTATTATTACTGAATACAATGTTAAGTAGTTAGTGATTAATAGAGATTAAAGTAGGTTTTATGTTATTTCATGTTTACCAACAATTCATAATCATTAATGAATCGTGCACTTGGCATGAAATGAACTTTATACCACTTGAAATCATAATTAAAGGAACCAATATTAAGTTCTTCTAGGTTGAATAAGATAAAAATGATATTTTAAAGTCTAGATTTAGATAATAATGGAATTTAAGATACGTGTTTTGTACTATTTAGGACTCACAGGCTCAGTGTATTAACATTTTATCATTTAGTTTTACAGTAGTATTCATAAAAGTGCTTATAGTTTCAGATACTAGTATGTTATCAGTTGAGTTACCAAGTCCAGATAGCGAACAGTATATCCGAAAAGAGTGTTATCACGAACTGAAATTAGTCAGACTTACTTGATATCTGTGGAAATTGAAGAAAATGCATGCAGCCAATTATGTACAAATTTTTATGGAAATCGGAATGCAACTATCGGTCTTATTGTGAATATCAACACTGAAAGATGATATATTCCATTGATAATCTCTAAATAAGGTGAAGCGAGCTTCTTAGATTAAAATCTACTTACATATCAAATATGATAACTCCTGTTATTAAATGACGTCATTTTCGAATTAATGTCATCATGAACTGAATTATACTTCCACAAAACTTCTAGTCAAGAGAGGACCAAAAATAGAACTATTGGTCTTTCAGGTCTTACACTGACTGCATTACCTTCACAATACCGAGATGGAATTCGTCTTCTTAAATTTTAGACGCTAGTCTCTTAAGATAGTGATGTTACACAATGTTTTTAGTGCTAAGTTTCTTGCTTTAACATCGGCTAAATTTTACTAGTCATGGTCTTCAAAATAAATGTCTAGACTTATTCTGAAGCCAAGGCTTCATTCTAACTGACGAACTCCATGAAGCCAGTACAAATACTAACCGGATTTCTTGAAGGTGATCATTTACATATTTATCAAGATCAATATTTGTTTCAAAACTCAATTTTCATTATTATGTCGAAATAAAATTATTTAATGTAGAATCTGTAACAGTCTATTAATTGTCTTATAAAACAGATTGAAAATAGCTAACAGTGAAACCAACAACTCGTGTTTCATTCTACCCATAACTAGGTAACCAAGTGTGCCTGTTTATCGCTGTTAGTGTTTATATTCAAACTTGAAGGTAGTAACCTTCACCTCAAACAAAAATGCGTTTTCCATTCTCATTTGAAACAAAAAGTGATAAGTTTGGGTTCCGACGTTAATATCAATACTTAGATACAGTTACACTTGAATGACACGTCACAAAGGAGACGAAACACGTAATCACTAGTTTCTTCTACTAACCATAATCCATCTTTTTTAAACTGTGACAAAGAAATCCTTTCAGAGTCATTGATATAACAACGTCATAATACAAACATCTAATAATACATAAAAGCCAGTCGGTTAATTTAATTTGTATATTAAGGATTTCAACTGAATACGTAGGCAGTTATGATTACAAGTCCAGATCACAAACTGAGTATAAATATGTATGTTTATATCATTATATTAAGCTTTAATACTTTGTATGATAGAATCTAATACTTTTATATTATCTGATTTAACTTCCAAAAAATATCTTTGCTATTATCACATGAACATCCTACGCATGTTACCTAACTAATTCATAACAAATAATCTACGAAAAATGTTTTCCTCATATAAATAATAAGAGAGTTTATTATTTACTTATTGACAGATAAAGCTAAGATAAATTGAATTGCCAATTATTTCTTAACAAGCCACACCCAATACTAGATATATTATTACTTAAGAGATAAACATTCACCACAAAACCTAAACATCCTTCATTCAACCCTGACTGGGATATGGCTGAGTACTCCTAAATAATCCATCTTATACTGTGAAGAAACAGTTGTCCAGTACTTCTGAGTTTTTGATGGTCGAGTAATTAAGGCTAATTTGTGAAATATAACCGAAATTCGACCAATTATATATAACACCCAATTCTTATGACTATGATCTCTCTAATGACTAACTTCAGGAGGTTATTCTGAAGTTTTAACGAAAAGACACGACCGATAGTAGTCAACCATATCTTCAGTGATACAACTACCTACCAATAACATTAAAGTGTATTGCGTAGTATAATGTTTTGATGAGTTGTTGTAAGAATATTTGTGTATTAATGAATAACTATCCCGATTCCTATACGTAGGAAACTAGTTTGAGATATTCAATAAAATAACACAGCTAAATTATAAAAGAAACGCATATGAATGTGTAACATTTATAACTGGCTATCAAAATCTATTAAATGCGCATTATAATATGCAGCTTGAAACGCTTGTTTAATCAATTCTTCACTTAAGCATCAATTCGGATTAACATTGAATAATCACTGGGTTAGTGACTATTGTATAGATCTAGATAGGTCAGTTAAGACTTCAGGTAAATCTTTCTAACTTGTTTCAATTGTTAAAAAACATTAGTTGGTCCTGGTTTTTCACTGACTATATATAAACTACCTTACTTCTGTTTAATGTCTAATATGACAGCTATCTTATACCCTGTGGTTATCACTGACTTCCAAGATGATTGTATCATCACTAGAAAAATGATGAACTTACTGTCCTCAGTCAGTAGGAAATTTTCTTTTTATTTTTGATTCTTTAGAAATTTTACTAATTTAAACCCTGACTTCTTTGATCTCTTCCGTTCTATTACATTAATATAGTTGCTTATATGTGTTGATCAACCTACAACTTAGAGTCTTGTTCACTATGAATTACAAAGTAGTAGAAGTAGCAGTAACATTAGTGATCGTAAAAACATGAGTGGCAATAAAGAATCTGATTCCGAAGGAAGAAATTAAATTCTATCAAAAGATATACAAAAATATAAAAAGAGGAATTTTAGGGAACATAAAGAGTGGATATACCTGTATTATTACCGCTTCGTATGTTCAAAATAAAGAACATTTTGACAATTGGATTATAACTAATAAATAAAATCCGTTGTACTCGCGTTTTCGTCCTGTTTACGACTCACTAAACGAATGAGTTTATATTGCGAAACTGGTGTCCTTATCATGAATGTAATCATGTATTATTCCATTCATATACCGATGTATTACCTATAGAATTAATTTTATATATGAAGGTGTAAGTATTATTTTGTCCAGTCGTTGATAATTCTTACTAAAATTTATCAATTTTGATTTTCATGTGTGCATTCTGAAAGAATCGATTAGTGATATGTAAAAGGCATTAGGTTCAAAAAGAAGAAGAAACATGTATCCTGAATTATACTTCTAGTCATCCATACTATTTGTAGTTTCGTTTCATTATGAGCTCATATATGAGCCTCATATACAATGAGTCAATAAACACATTACAATCTTCAATTAATGTCATCGTTGTAGACTTGACTACAGTAAGTTATTTCAATGTTATTTTACAAAATATCTTTTAATACGCATAAAACAAAATATTATTTTCATTAAATCTCTATAATATTCTCCTATGATAAATCTAATTTACTACTAAAATCGATTGTTAGTAATACTAGGTACATTAGTGATTATTAATTTTAATTAAAGAGTGTTTTAGAAAATTTCTCATTTCTTCGGATAGATCTCAATTAGAATACTATTTAAAACGAAGTGGGGGGGGGGGTGGTAGTTCACTGAAACAGTTTACGTTTATTTTAGTATTTAGACTACTAAATCAATTGGTTGACATTGCGTGAATGTTATTCAATACGATTGGTGATAGCTATACTTCATTGGTTATGATTTCCAATAATAGAATGACAAGAATTCCAGGAAATAAAATCATAATTTTAGTTTATAACTGGTGAAGTGACTAGTATAAAATGAATTGTTTGATAAGCGATTAAAATTTCAAAATATAAACATACTAAATGATGAATGTTAATTAGTTGAATCCGGTCATCTTATAAAATTAATTATTATTGACTTAATATACCTGATGTGAGCCATAGTAACAAAAACTTCCTTATTTTTAATGTAGATATTTAATTTGTTTTCAAGTTAATGACGATTTATTAAATAAAATACTCTTTCTAGGTTTTAAGAGAATGGAAAATATTTCGTAACAACCTTGCTTATATAAATATTTGATATTTTGTCAGAAGCACGAATGGGGTTTCTTATAGTACTTTCTATGTTTATTAGTTATTTGAATTTGATACCATGAATGGGTAGTAGTTAAACAATCATTGAAAAGTAGAAAGTAGTGGATAGCTGTGTGGTCCTAGTATTAGTGCGTATTCACACTGTCACTGGGGAATCAAGTACAGAACCTTCATGGCTTAGTGATGAACATTCAACCATTAGACTATTTAACCAGTGTAACAAATATTTAATTCTCAGTCAATCTTTTTGTAGATAAGGGCTGCATATTACAGTGTAGTATTCAAGGAAGATTTTGTTTGAACTTTTACATTTGTACAATATTTGTGTTTTGTACTATTATCTTCATAATAGATAATTAAGGAAAATTCCAGAGTAAACTGCTCATTGACGCATTGATAAGGTAGTTAACATTCACTAGTCGTAGGAGGCCTACATCAAGAACAATTCTTATTTCATATAACATGATCCTAGTATAAATTTGAACAAAGTATGAACAAGATGATTTTCAGAACATAATGAATTCATTACATATTCTATCAGCTATAAATGACTTAATATTACTATTAGTGTACTTAAGACACTTAACCTGATACATACTTTAGTTATTGTTATGATTCGGAAAAATCCAACACACAGTGGGAAGAAAAGCAAAGATACAACATCAATTAAGCTAACAACATATTTACGACGAGGCGGTATACATTATCTTGAAAAGAGATTGAGTGACGTTATAGATACAAATTAAGCAACAAACTGGTATAGTTTTTAACAAATGATTAGTACCTGATTATACCAGATAGTTAATGCAAAATGAAAGTTTTCACATCATGAGCGACTTTTGATGGGATAAATTAGAGTAAAAAGGTTATGTAATAGGTAGTTAAAATAATAAACATTGCAACGATTTTTAAATTGCAAAGAGAGGTAGACCGCACTTTCTGTGTACAAAACTCACATAGAAAGGCCATAGTGGCGATTCCTTCCACAAAAGCTTTTTTGATGTCCCTTTTTAATGAAGTTTATAGTTATAGCACTTGTAAAAAATCTACTCAGCTTCAAACATAGACCAAAGATTACCAGTCTTTGATGAAATGACAAAGCCTACGTCAAAAGCATTACTAGATTTTTGCTAAGTTTAATTAAATAGTAGAATGTGAAGAAGGTAAAAGTAGTTAGATGATGTAAAACAATTACCAACTTATAAACTATTTAAATTATATAAACCATTAATTACAACGTAGATGATAGAATTCGATCAACATTAAAAGTGTTGGATTATGTCTTAGAACATCTAACTCTGATTTTCAACGCTTCCTAGTTCCCCAAAATTCTTCTACTTTTACCTTGAACAAAAAACTAAATGAAATGAATGTAAGCATAAGTATGTTTAGGCAAAATCACCGTCTCTACTTACAGTAGACTTACACAGAATGTAGCTTAGAATTCTACAGTCAGTTTACGACACGTAGAATTTCGTAACCGGCCGAGGTAAGTTCCAAGGGATACTTCAAAACTAGTTTCCAAGGAATCACAATAAAAGAACTAAACATCCATTTTATTGATCACTTAGTTTTATAGTTATTTCACTAAGCTCATGTACACAGATAATCAGGAGCCACATTAAACAGTAAATCAGTTATCAGAAGCCATAAGGAACTGCTGGTATTCAAAGACACAAAAAATCGACTATCATCTTGGCCGTGTAATTATCCTTGCTATATTCACAAATCTCAATAAAGTGCATGACACCCTAATCACCCGAAACGTTTTCTTCATAAGCATCCTTCAACGGACAATGGATTCTTCATCGTTTTCATAGTGCAATTCATCAAAGACTAATAACAAAATCAGCATGTTTATTTAGTTCATTAAACTTAAAACTAAACTTAATAAAGCATATTATCATTTCATAGTTAAACAATATGGTCTGTGATGAAAACTTTGAAAATATAAATGTATGTCTATTTTAATAGTCACCTTCTTGATTAAATATTCAGACACAGACTGTCAAAAACCTGATACAGTCTACTTATAACTAAAGAATACACTCAAATCATAAATAGACTTATCATTGAGTAGCGACCAACATCATCCGAATCTAGTCCTTAGTAATTAATCAATTTAACTAATAAATATTTTTGGTGACTTCAGTTCGAATCCATATGGTAGAATTAGTCACTTCAAGATAAATATCATCATGTTTGGAACCAAGGTTAATGATTTTCTAACTACTACCCCTCCAAATCCTTTAATCCCAAATGATTTTATTTTTCCAAAAGTCGATTTTTTAACCAACTTTTCGCCAGTTTAAATCCCAGTAACTTAAAGCTCTTGACAACTAATGATTGTTTACTGAAGTACACATGCATCAAACAGCCTTTAAATAGCACCTACCAAATAAACGGAAAAATAATTAATGTGGATAAATCAAACATAGTGAATATTAACCACGTTTCACACAACCTCAACTAAATTTTGCTAACAAATTAACAATAACCAACATTATTTTGTTAATTTCATATAAACCTTATAGATTACTAGATTATTTCCTGATCACCTAGACATTATAATTAAAGTCTACTGTAAATGAATCTTTTAACAATCTTCTCAATATTAACATAATGTGCTATGTACAAGACTTTTAATCATCTTTACGTTCATCTAATAGATGGAAATTTCATTTCAAGAATTTACAGTTACTCTGTCTGTCGATCCCCATTGCATTCGATAGTTTTCTATGAACTCATCAAATGTGAAACACAAATATTACAAAATAAGGATTTAATAATAGGGTGTATTATTTACTAGTATGAAACTTTTATTCACTAAATGATCAAAAATACTGTATACAACACATGTGTTGGATATTGCAAGAACTATGAACAACCTAAGACAATTGTAATATTTCACAGTTAGACTTCAAATCAAAACAGTACAAGTTGTGGCAAAAAAAGCTCTCTGAAGTAGAATACAACTTTGAAATATTGACTAGGATGAAATCATCTATTGAATTCTTGAGAAGCAATGATCATTGAACTTTTAATTTTTTTTAATAGATTTCCATAGTTTTTGTTATACTGGAAACTTTCTAATTTCATAATGATCACAGTAATCTGACAATACTGAATAGGAGTTTATTGACTCATAAATCTATGATGATAACTATACAATGACATAAATAGGGAACTTTCCCACTTTCAATAAGCCTAACGTTGGTTGAACACGAGGACTTATCTACTTACAAGCAAATTATAATTTCTACTTTAATGGCTTCTATGAAGGTTACATACAGTTTAAAAGTTACTGTAATTGCAAAATCATATTAGTAATGAATTCTTGAGCACTTTTTGTGAAGTTTAAAATTACGGCGTAGTAAATATATGCATATTCCTTGAATTTCAATGTTATTAGTTTGTTGACATGACTGGTACCATGGAGAGATATAAAGTGATTTTGGAGCAGACCGCAGAAAACCCTGGACCTAGGTTTAATACATCCTGGCACTTACCATGATGGTATGTCTACAATTCTTGAGAAAACTTATACTCCTTTGCGGATTAATTTCTTCGTCACCCAGTCACTCATAGTCTAGTAGATCAAATCCACAGGAGAACATAAGTGCCTTCAAATATTGTAGCTCTACCTTGTTAATGAATATCAAATATCACGAAACCTAGGTTTAGTTTTTTCTAATGACTACCTCCTCTCCAAACCACCTTCCAAATATATATTTTAATGTACTTGTAGCGGTAAATAATCCCCAAAATAAATAGTTACATAGGTCCTCAAAATTGATGCTGACCATGCTTGTCTTAGCGGACACTACTAGTTGAAGGCGCTCGGTCACGCATCATCACCAGATCACGTCACGCCGTACCGTGGGAAGCAACTCTCTCTCTAGTTTGCAAGCCTAGACGTTGCTTTTTCATTTCCGCTCCATTTACGATCAAATATAACTTCTCTTCCATCCTTCATTGCCTTCTGATTTATTCTGATTTGTAAGAGTGGGTTCAATCGTTAGAAGTTTCCCTGGTAATATCGCAAGCGTAACTTGGTCATATATCGGGTGCACTTCATACTTAATACAATGTTATACTTACACTTCTTTATGATTTGATATCAACTTAATGAAACGTTAACAATTAATGCTGTTCAATAATATTATGGAATCCCTTAGCAATGTATATCTATGATTCTATTAGGGATTGAATACATGGCCTATTAATGTCACAATTAATATATTTACCATATAAACAACTATAGTATAGAAATAACTTATAAAATAGTAAACACAAGATCAGATTCATTATTCTTTAACATCTGTGATTTATAAGTTAATGATTCTCATAATTGCAATCATTATAAGTTACTTGAAAATGTATATGTGTATTGAATGACAGTCAATCCTTTAGTGTTTTAAATACATGAATCTATAGTATTCAAGTGGAATATATTATATGCCTACTTTACATGTATTTATACCTCTTTCTATCTCTCTCTCTCTCTCCTGCTCTCTATATATATTCATACACATGACCCAGATAACGTTTCCTTCTGATTTTGATCTTTATGAAAATTGGCACAAATCTTATGATTGTTACTCTTTAAGGAGATAAACATTAAAATGACAGAATACCTAGTTTCATTGTTATAAATGAAGTGATGCATAACATATAACCTACTTTTATTTGTCTTTTTCTTATGTATCCGTTACCTTATTCAATAAGGAATCAGTGTATAATTCAACTCATTAAGACAATGTAATGGTTTTTTTTAAACCAAATGTTTATTTAATTGACATTGAAATTTCGTCTATAAATGAAACATTGAATAACATTGAATGTTGTTAACAAACATGAAGAGATTTTTGATGATCATTAGTAACTAAGGTGAAGAAGTAATTCTTACAATTCTAGTGAGATGTAACTGGTGAAGTTCAACAATATTCACTATGTTAAAGTTATTTATCAGTGATAATGGATATGATAGAGTAGTAATATATCATGAACTGACTGATGTTATAAATATTAACATTTGGATTCCATTTTGATTGTCAACGAGGTAAGCGTCTGTTGATAAGTCTAAAAATTCTAGGCTCATTCCTGTGTTGTGAGGTTAGTGCCAGTAATTAGTAGTCCATAACTTCCTATTATTCGATAGTTATTCAATACAGCTTAATGTATGACATAAGATTCACATAAGTAGGCTAAAATTAGTCTACAAGATATAAATCGGAAACACATATTCTTAAAAGTTAGAATTATTTAACTAAGATAATGAATACTTCATACAGTATGTTGTATTAAACTAGAATTCTGCAGTAAAGTCTACTCATAATTCGATGTCGAGTCAAATCTTGTCAACGACTACATTATATCTTTGAATAAATGACAGTAAGATTTACAATTGAATTGCAACTAACTGACATTGAAGTGTTTTGATTTTGTGACATTGGAAAACATTTTTCTCAATCACTAAAGCGTAATGTTAAAGAGTTACAAATTAAAATTAAATCAGATTTCATTGAAAAACAATCATAGTGATTAAATATCGACATTAATGTTTGTTTTAAAGCGCCAACAGTATAATTGATTAGTTCAAATCACTTATTGTAGTTCCATTATTTAAATAACAGTTTTTATTATATTTTGATTTCGATAAAGACCACTTGTTGACAGTTTTTTTTATCTTAATTCGAACTCTTTAAATAAATATTCCTGTTGACATACACAGTGAAACTTCAACCAAGTCCCTAGTACTTCACACTACAAGCGAGTTCAGACACTCACTAATTCGTTTAACAAGGATGAGAATATTATTAAAGAATTGTAACAGTATCATTTATATAAATTAGATAGAAGTTGAATTGGAAATATGCATTCATCTTATAGAATGATAATCATATCAGAAGAGTAATTACATGATAATTTATGCTGAATAGTGACTTACTATGAACATTTTTAAGGAACTGAACTAAAGGAATCACTGAAGTGATAGATCTCGTTGAAATAATGATTAAAATGAATGAAAACTTACTTAAAAATCCCCCATTTTTGTCGAAAGAAAGACTTTAAAGTAAGTGATTGTTTCAAGCGTGAATGATTATTATGCCTGTATGTTGTTGAACCCTATTATTACCCGCAAGCATATACTTGTAACCTATAATTAGATTCCTGAGACTATTTTGCTTCAAATACACTAAGATATATTTCATTATGTTATAAGAGAAGTTGACATGATAGAGAAAACATATCAATACACTGCTGTCACCAGGTAGCTCTAGCTTGAATGTCTAGTTATTGGATTTCGAACCACTAGGTAAACGATAAATAACTTCATCGGATGATTTCAGATACACACTTACATACAAACCAACGTTCTGGGTTCAGGCAGGCAATAGACCTAGCAGCAGACATTTAGGCTATTAAACAAGTATACAACGGTTGGCACTAATAACTTCAGTCAGCTCATGATGTATTATTCTACCTCATTCATTATCATTGGTAAGTTACTGTCATATACTCAACATTGTTGAGATTCACCAGTCACATCTCACTAAAACTGTAAACAATACTTTTTGGCTATAGTCACTAAAGTGATATTATGTATCACAAACTGATTAATGTAGAGATTTTATTACTGGACCTTAGATTAACGGTATTGAGGATGAAGCGTTAGCTATGAAACCTGAAGACCATGATTTTCGTCTTTAGAGATGTTGTAAGTGTTTGTTACTAGGACATTCTATTCAGATATTACATAGCTTACAACATGCAACCTTTGTTTTCAAAATTACCCATCAGAGATTGATAAAATAGTATCAGCTATTTGTCTAATTAACTTAAAGTTTGAATAATTAACTTTCAGTTTAGATTACTTATCTGTTATCTGCCCATAGAATAGAATTTTATGATATCAGTAGTAGGAAAACTGTTAAATGATTCTTAGTTGAATATTTTCTATTAGAAAAATGAAATTTCCTTTCTATTTCTTATGAAAATAAGCTAATGGTTTCACTGAGCTATTTGTACAGTTATAAGTATAACTGACAGTAAATGTTGATGCATATATGTATAACTGATGTATTGGGCGACTAATGATGAATAATAAGCTCTGAGTTGTTGGTTGTCTAAGCACTTTATTTCTATGATTGTTAAATTCCCCTTGTCCTATCCCTCCCCGTCTAGCATATTAACTGTGTTAGTATATCATAACTCATTGTAAACTTCAGTTAATTAATTGTGTGCACGTTATCAATGTTCGCTATCCCAGTCTCCTTTGCTTTGTATTAGTGCTAAATTACTAATTGATTGACTATATGGTCTGATTTCACGTATATATAAGAAAATGCCTGGAATATAATATGGTTTTATTAAGGTTGATTCATCGACTTGTGTTCCTCCTACTTCCAGTTTTTGATTAAGTTGGTATTGGACAGAAATACAGGTTCCAACCAGGCATACACTTGCTGGTGTTGCTACTGTAGTCTGTGAGCACAAGGATAAATCCATTAATTGGTCGCATACATCAATTATAGTAGTAGTAGCTATAAAGCAGTAATGTATCAGTTTCAAATGTGAATGTTGGTTATTGACTGTTTAAATAATGGTAGTGTTCATTTTAAATACAGGTGCTAGAAAATATTCCAGGTTCACTCAGCAAAGATTTAAATAAGTTTAGTAACCGTTTCAAACCAAAAGATATGCGTTAGTATACTTATCATCTTTAGTATATTACTATTTTATTAATTATCTTAACAGATTAAATCTCTTTTGTGGTTCATTTAGTGTGTGGTATTTACCATATTCAATCATATTTCTCTGTTCAATTAATTGATAGTTGCTGGATATTTTAGTGTAAACATCACTAAAACTTGTATTGTGAACCTTAACTTATATTACTTTTGTGTTTTTCATTCGGCATATCAGGCTACGCTACATTGAAATATTCATATAAATCAGTTGCGGATAACTCGTCATATGAAATGAATTGTCTATTGAATACTATACTCTGGTATACAGCAGTACTCCACTAAATGAACAGAAAAAAGCGACAGAATATACTGGATACAACATACTTAATGAATAATGAAAATATCATGGATAACTCAATTCTAACTGTTAGATTATTTCGCAAATACTGAGATCAACACAGAATCTTTATTAAACGAATTGTAAATGATCAAATATGTTTAACAGTTCTCTTTACCTAAACAACGTTTTACGACATTTTAAACTTTCGTGTAAATTATGTAATTTATGTAAAGTCTGTAATAATTTCATCAATTTAAGTTGGATTGTGACTAGCGTTTCGTCTTACCTGGAACTCATCGGCTGGATGTACCTGTATCCCAAGGTTGATGTTCACTATATTGAGGCGATCCGTTCAGAATGCATGTATAGCAACAGAGACTGACCAGCTTCAGTCTTTAACAAATCAACGGAAAGATACAAGTTCATCCTAATTTTATCAGTTGTTTATTTCTATTAGAATAGGGACTTAATCTAAGGCATTCAGTCTGAAGATGGTCTATACCATGAACTGACGTCATCTATACTTTAATACAATCCATTTAATGCCCCCCATCTATGTACCAGTAAGTTAAACTCTTAACTACCTTCAAGAATGATTCTTAAAGTCTATATAAGAAGTCATGACCAATCGGAGTTTAAGTATTTTAAAACGAAATCAGTATTACTGATGGCATTGATCGATAGGGGCATAATATTTCAAACTGACAAGAAATAAAGGTAGGATCTATAGAAATTAATTCAATGTTCTCAAAGTAAATTCTTTTCCATGAAACTTTAATACTATGTGTTGAATTTCTGAACATGCTATGCGTCTCCACTATTGGGAGATATGTAACTAGAATGAAATTGAGTTTAGATTGTTTGTACAGATGGGAACTAAGTTTTGGCTCACTGAATTTGTTACAGAATGATGTTGGTAGGGTACTATTGGAAACCAGGGATCACTGGACACCTATTTTGTCCTAGTATGGGACCAGTGAGAACCTTAGGTTTTGTCATTAATCTCTGTGTGACAAACTGATGGCAGTGTGAATTCTACCTCTAAATGTCGGCCTAGTGGTACAAAAGGTTAGGTGTTCGCCAACCTGAAGCTTCTAAGAAGGAGAGGGTAGTATGCAATTATTATCTGATTGTCTCTAGATTCAGAATAAATAAGTTTTAAAATGGCATCACGTTTATTTCTGTAAATTAAGGCAATACATCATCATAAAGATTTTAGATTGTCAATCTTCTCATTTAAATTCCCTTATATACCATTCAAAAATAAACATATTCATTTTTCAATGGAAGTGTTTTTACTTCTTTGTGTATGATAAATACACACACACACACATTATTATTATTATTATTATTATTATTATTATTATTATTATTATTATTATTAGTAGTAGTAGTAGTAGTAGTAGTAGTAGGAGGAGGAGGAGGAGGAGGAGGAGGAGGAGGAGTAGGAGTAGGAGTAGTAGGAGTAGTAAGAGTCATATATTGTTCTTTGCATTATTATATACCAGTAAGTAAACAAATATTTATCATAATGAAAACTAAATCGGTTTAACAAACAAACAAGTAATAAAGATTTCATAGTAATTATATAAATCGTAAACAAAACATCCTATCTATTAATAAAATGTAACTTACATGATCAACTATGTTTTGTTAGTAAAATTATCCATAAATAATGCTATAATTAAACATTTTATTCTTTATATGTATGAAGTTAAAAATTATACACAATAGAGTACTTATTTTATCTTTTATTAGTATCCAATATCATGTTTGTTTGTAATTCCTAGAACTGATTGGATTCTATCGATTAACAATAATCTACTGGCAGGGTTACCATTTAAAACCAAGGAACAGTAGATAGCTGTTTCGAAACTCTTCAGTGGTGCACACCCTGGATTTCGCCTCAGGGGCATTAAGTTGGCGAACACTTAACCCACTGCATCACTGGATCAGTATCCAATGGTAGAATTTTCACTACTACTGAGGAGTCGAATACTAGGACATACTAAGACAAAACAGCTATCTAATGTTCCTTGATTTCCAATCGTATCCTACCAACATCAATCTGTGACGTATTCAATCGACTAAAATGGCAATCATCACAAACCATCTCAATTCATTATTCTATTGGTTGACATCAATAAGATAAATTTATAACATCGACAGAGTTATTGTTTCATGTAAGATTCAATAATATACCACTAAGTTAATTGTGTTACTTTAAAGTTATTTGGAATCGTAATTGATTTTGTCAAAAATAATTCGATCCACTTGTGTTTGATGTTAACATACCCTATCTTATGTGATTAGCATTTCTCACTTTCCTCACTTATTATATACATATTTCCCGTTGATATAATCAGATTCTTCATTCAGTATTATGGTTAGTATATATTTTCTAAGTAATTCTCATCTACTATCTATAGGCTTTAGTGGCAGGTATGGAAATATGTAACTGTATTTTTAATCTATTCCACCTTTGAACAATTAAATTCATTAATCAAATCAAAATGAGTAATTAGAGCACAGGCCAAATATAAAGGCCAACCTATTCAAACAGTTTCTATTATATGATAAAATTTATCTGTCTGTTTATTTTTGTCAGATTTTCCTAACTGGAAACCCCATAACTAAGGATTATAACCCTTTAATTGTGCTTATTATCCCACTATTGTATTTCTAATGTATCAACTGCATTTAAAGATTTCGGAAAATTATTCATTTTAATTCATTTAAACAGTTATAGAAATATGTTTTGTGTATTTGTTACAGGTCAATTTCATTTGTGTACTAGTGAAATTTAGGGCAATATCAAAATGTGATTTCATCTGCATGTAGGACTCATTGCTACAACACACCATCGATCTCAACAGTAAATTGAACCCACTAACTTCAGATCTCACCTTAAACGTTTAAACATCAGGATGAATGTGTTATATGATGGGACTACACATCTATTCACTGTTTTAAATAGCACCCGTTATCAATCTGTGATGAATACAAACAACAAATTAATTTAATTGGGATGGTTATTTTTGTGAGGATTGGTTATTTATTTTGATTGGTTATGTCACAGATTGATGTTGGTAGGGTACCACTGAGAACCAGGGAGCGCTGGACAACTGGTTCGTTCTAGTGTGAAACTCCTCAGCAGTGTGCACCGTAGATTCTGCACCAGAGGATTCAGATGTGGGACAGTTATCATCAATGACAATCAATGATCGTTTCTCTATATATCACAAATTGATAGAAGTTAGAATCCTACCATTGAATGCCGACCCAGTGGTGCAGTTGGTTAGGCGTTCGCCGTTAACTTGAAGACCCTGATGCTAAATCTGAGGTGCGCACTGCTGAGGAGTTCCACACTAGAGCGAAACAACTGTCCAATGCTCCCTAGTTTTTAATGGTACCCTGACAATATCAATCTGTGACATATTCAGTCAAACAAATTCATTATCAATCTTCAAGATACTAACAACTCAACTATAGATTCTATACTAATTTACATTAATAATCGATAGTATAAATCATAAAATCTTACCTTAACCACGTATTCTCTAAAATAAAGTTACCTACTTCATACCTGATTACAACATTCAAAAAAAAAAAACCAACAACACCAACATGAAAAGTGTTCATCAGCGAATACATGAAACTCCTTAAAATGAGTTCTACTCATATTTTTTTTCTATATCAATGCTCAATTTATTCTTTTTATTAATTTGTAATATTTCAATACTAATGAATGGTTTTATGTTGAATAAATAAATTTTCTTGAATTATAAAATAAACAACAAAAAATCATTTGAATATCATTTTATTACTAATATGAATATTTATTATTTTAATTAATTAATTAACTAATAATTTTAACTTATTATTGTTTAAATCAATAAAATGAATTAATTTCGGCGCCATAATAAATTTAAAATTAAATAAGAATTCATGAAGATGAAAAAATGCATATTTCAATGAAGTAAAAAAAAAATATGATGTAAGTATTAGATTGCATTTTAATAGTTTGTTTACATAGTGTTAAATATTAAGATGATAAGAAAGTAAAAAAGAAACTCTCTCACTTTTCTTACTCACACCCTTCTAATCTGTGTGTGAATGTATTATACACTTCGATTCTGAAGTGTATCTTAATTAACAAAATAACAAGGATAGAATATGATGTAATAAAAGTGCAAATTATTTCTTAAGTTCTTCTTCATATTTAAAGTGAAAGTGGAAAAGGTAAGTTGAGTTAATTCCTTTGTAATCGATTTCTTCCCCCTCTACTCACAACAAAGATAACAATAAAAATAAAAACTTCTACTACTAAATTTTTATTAGTAATACTACCATATTTCGTTACGAAGGTTTAATACTACTTAAAATGATATGTGATGTACTACTGACAGTTGAGGCAGTTCATGAAACTACTGACTTTAGAAATATACTATGATTTTAAGTGTAAATCATCAAGTCTTCATTCAATATAGAATATTAGTCTATGGCGTTGTTGACATTTGGTTATAACAGAATAGTTCTATGTATTCTTTTTATCCTCTCAAATACTTTGTTTAGTGTCACTTTAAACTTTTACATCATCGCTGACTGATGTTATTCTCAACGTCCTTATTGTTCAGTATGTGTGCGGTGTTCAACACTTACGGTCACTTTCCTGTTTTTCTATTTAATGTGTTCAGTATATTAGAACATAATTTCAATTAAAGATTTGAGATGGTTCTTTGCAGATCGGTATTAAGTTTATTTGTATCAGTCACATATTAATGTTAGTTGGGCACCACTTGAAAGCAGTTAGCAACGAACAGCTGTTGCTTTGTGGCATAGGACTTTTCAACAGTGTTCATCATCACTTCAACCAAACAATTATGTCATCGTAAAACTTAATTCTTACTATATTTATATATTTTATCCAAATCATTAGACTACAGTACACTGATATATTTACAGTAGAAAATTGTGAGTAGCGTCGGCTATTTGATGTACATCCTTTCAAGACATTTTCTTCATAAATTTAATATTAGATAATACAATGAAATTTTAAATAATAGTTAAGATTACAGAAAGAATATATAGTTCTCAAAAGAAGATATTTTTGATGTTATGATATAATTCGTATACCGCTGATTCTTCTCACTAATAGTTGTTTTCACAAAAACCTCTAAAATGATCATCCAGATTTCTCTTGGCTTCTGAACTCACTTGACATGTCTTCCAAAATGTCCTAACCTAGTTGAGAAAAAGACAGATTAAGGCCAAAATTATTTCTTAGTATACTGTACATTATAATTAACTCTTTTACTAATGTCCAGTGAGACAAAGTGTAGTGGTCTAACTTTCCAAGTAGTGTTGTGCTATATGCTACTCAACTCCAGCAGTGAGAAGGTAACAGTCCTTTCTGCTCTTTTCAAGGTTACTACCTACATACAGTACTCTATCTTAGACCCAACTAGGGTTGTGTGAGTCATGGTAAGCGTTTGTGGATCTAGAATCGTAAAGCTTCTTGCCAGAACTCAAACTGTTTTGAAGGTATTGGCTGCAATCCAATAACAGTAAGCCATGGTCATAAAGTTATGACCTGCAATCGCCCCGGAATCCATGTTAGCTGGTAGACAATATCCGTTAGTGTGGTAGGTGTGGGCGCTTTGTGGTTAGTGTGCATGATGACACAATTAGTTAAGTTAGTAGGGATTAACCATAACTTGGACTAACTTACGAATAAGTCAGTTTCGGCTAGAAGTCTTCTCGTAGCATTGTCACGGTCTACTTCAAACCGTATTTTGACATCACCTAAATATAGTAACATTAAGGATTTGATGATTTAAGTGAGGTCAGTGATATATAGAAAAAATAGAAAGAGACCTGGCACATAGCCATGCGACACCCCACACAATAGCAGTTTCTAACAGTTGACTTGAGGATTGATTTTCACCTACTGTCTGCGGCAAATTAGAAGGCCATTTAAGCATCTGATGAGGTTCCCAGCTATGGTTCACGTAGGAATCTACTACTCGAAACTTATTATAAGGCTTTTACAAAAAGAACCAAGTAGACTACGTCCACTAATTTCTTGATGTTAAATGACTCTATCAGTAGAAGATTTTTGGTACACGAGAGTACGAGACTGAAGTGTGATTTAAATGTGTGGTTGTGCAGTTAATTATTTAACCATGGAAAAGCCTCAAGGTCTTATTTCTATTTAGATCAGTTGAGTTTATCAATATATGAAAAGGCTTAGTCACTCGTCTTTGTTTCATGTTTTTAACATCAATTTGATGATTATTGATAAGAACATTTTTTTACTATTAGTGATTTCAGTAGTAATTTTTCAAGATCTACATAATTATTATGTGATTATTTCGTGCAACTCTGGTGCACTATAGATCGACTTAAAATTTCTCACGGAGACTTCGATATCAAATAGCATCATAGTCGATACGGTCTAGTCCGTAGACTTAGTTTTGTATTAAGTTGAAGGGACTGTTTTCTTGAAAACTGAGTAATTTGAACAAAGGATAAATTGACATATATATATATAGTGATAAAATACAGTTAGGTCTAGTGATGTTAGTCACTAACTGAATTATACATAAAATGATATCAATTAAGTAAGGATTTGTAAAATTACTTCTTTCAGTAACTAATGAAATATGAAGGCTGTTCGCGGTTTTATAGAAAGCTCTTATGTAGTTTGAGAACTCGTTGTACTTCTTTGGTTGTTTCTTGACGGTACGGTAGAACCATTATACCAAACCATGGATTTGAATTTTCGCAATGAAAGTATGTACGGGTTTAATGTCTATATACTGATCAAAGTGTGTTGGTTAACGGTAAATAGTAAGAGTGGAAGCTTCGTTAGAGTTCCTTTTAACTAGACAATCTTAATATGGTAATTCATTCTGAACATTTTTCATTTTCGAAGGTGAATTGGATGTACGTTAAAAATACATTGATCTGTTTATAAAAGATTATGAAGAAAGTTTTTTATTACAACAAGCGTATCATGTATGTCAAATACATAGTCTGGTCATACTGGTAAAAATGCACTATACTATGTGTGACATGAAAAGGTTTGTCATAAGCGTCGTGACGAATATCCCATAGCTGCACAGTGGGTTTGTTCCTCCTGAATGTATCTAAACAACTACCAATAAGAATTCTAGTAGTCGATAATACGATGTTATGGTTTACCAATATTATGCTTTTATTGATGGTTAATTGTAAAATTATTAACTAGAAATCGTAAGTATCTTTAATTAAATCTTGCTAATTTAGCTGAAACAGCTTCATTATATTTTGAAAGTGAATACGTTGGTATCTCGATGGAAAACCAGGTCTATGGATATTTGCAGATCATAGAAATATGATTACGGATACAAGTAAACCGTAGTGAAACACAAGTGGAATGCTTAGGTACTCTTTTAAGGTTCCTCTGTTTTTAATGTAACTTTATTTATAACCGTTTAATTCAATTTTGATGGCACGAATTGATCTGAATCAGACAACCATTGATCACCTGGAAGCACTGGACAGCTGTTTCGTCCTAGTATGGGACTCCTCAGCAGTGCGCATCCACGACCCCGTCGGGGATCGAACCCAGGACCTTCCGGTTCCGCGCGCGAACGCTTTACCATTGGACCACTGAGTCGGCTCCCAACGGTTGATATTTCCAATTCAGCCAATTCGTGATACATTGCGCGACCTCCTCTATGCCATTGGTGAGTTACTGCCTCACACCCGACACGGTTGAACTCTACTGGTCACGTCTTCACACTAGAACTCCAGGAATTACCTCGAGGAGCTAGTCACTAGTGAGCTCATGTTAATTACAATTAAGGGAGTTTGTAGAGATAGTTAACTGTTTAATTCAATTTTGATGGCACGAATTGATCTGAATCAGACAACCATTGATCACCTGGAAGCACTGGACAGCTGTTTCGTCCTAGTATGGGACTCCTCAGCAGTGCGCATCCACGACCCCGTCGGGGATCGAACCCAGGTTGTCTGATTCAGATCAATTCGTGCCATCAAAATTGAATTAAACAGTTAACTATCTCTACAAACTCCCTTAATTGTAATTAACATGAGCTCACTAGTGACTAGCTCCTCGAGGTAATTCCTGGAGTTCTAGTGTGAAGACGTGACCAGTAGAGTTCAACCGTGTCGGGTGTGAGGCAGTAACTCACCAATGGCATAGAGGAGGTCGCGCAATGTATCACGAATTGGCTGAATTGGAAATATCAACCGTTGGGAGCCGACTCAGTGGTCCAATGGTAAAGCGTTCTCGCGCGGAACCGGAAGGTCCTGGGTTCGATCCCCGACGGGGTCGTGGATGCGCACTGCTGAGGAGTCCCATACTAGGACGAAACAGCTGTCCAGTGCTTCCAGGTGATCAATGGTTGTCTGATTCAGATCAATTCGTGCCATCAAAATTGAATTAAACAGTTAACTATCTCTACAAACTCCCTTAATTGTTATTTATAACCGTTTGAAAATTTCCAAATCTACTCATTTTACACGGTTCAATGGATAATTGTCCAATTGCCTCATTTCAATAATCCTTATTATTCATGATAACTGAAGTATTATCTTTATCGGCTTTTGTTGATTATTATTGTCTTGTCATTATACACGGTTTTGAAAACTTATTCATCATTTGAAATGTTAGGTAATAGACATATTTGTAATACTTTTGATGTATATGATGAGGTTTTTTTCACTGGAGTATGTTCGGGTATAGGTTCTATATTTGGTATAATTTCCAGAGTAATGAGTGGCATTCTGTGCATATTAAAGATTAATCCTTTTCCTGGAGAGTCATTTCGCCCCATTTCAGCATTCAGTCAGATAGATTACAAACAACTTTGAGATTTTTTAAGTTGGATTGCGACTGACAAGCTAAATCCAGAACTTGTGTTTTGTGCTATTTGGAACTCGTCTGCTGGAAATAACCTGCATCCCACTGGATTCCGCTTGCCAGTCACAATCCAACTCTAAACAATATTTGTGATCAATCGCCATATCTAGGCAATCCATTTAGGATATACGTATAGCAACAGATCCAAGTACATCCTAAATGACTTTAAGATTCTTTGGAAAAACTTGACGTTTTTACACATTCTTGTATACTTTTTTCAGTAGCATGCTTATGTTTTCTTGCAAAAGTTAAAAACTGCAGTCTGTAATTCCATAAAATATTACTTTTCAATTAATATTCGATTCGACTTGTTCCCGTGTACTAGCTCAATTCATATTAACTTAATTCAGTTATTTATTCATTTAATGATGAAGAAGTGACTTACATTAAAACAGTAAATCAACAGAAATTTGAAGTTTCTACATATTCCGATTGTACAAACATGTTATTTATTGAAACTATCCAAAGCACTCCTCAATCTATTTTGGATTATTATATCAGCATTTATTTGATTGAATATGTCAGAGATTGATATTGACAGGGTACCATTAAAAAGCAGGGAGCACTGGACAACTGTTTCGTTCTAGTATGGAACTCCTAAGCAGTGCGCACCCCTTATTCCGCACCAGGTGATTCAGGTGTGAGACAGTTATCACCAATGACAATCGATGATCGTCGCCCTATATATCACAAATTGATGGAAGTGGGAATTCCGCCACTGAATGCCGACCCAGTGGTGCAGATGGTTAAGCGTTGGCGTCAACCTGAAGCCCCTGGTGCGGAATGTGAAGTGTGTACTTCTGAGGAGTTCTACACTAGAACGAAACAACTGTCCAGTGCTCCCTGGTTTTTAATGGTACCCTGCCAATATCAATCTATGACACATTCAATCAAAATAAATAACCAATCTTCATAAAAATAACCATCCCAAAATCAACATTTCTTAGTATTGATATCTATAAAACTATTAAGTTTTTAAATCAGTGTGTTGGCTAAATTATTTAACTTAAATAATAATTTCACCAAGTAAATATACTGTTGATGAATATGAAGTAGACTGGAAGAGTAACTGTAGAAAAAGAATCATTATGAATAATGGTTACCTAATACACTGTTTTAAAATAACATAAAGGTAAATAAGTTGAATAAATGAAGTATGACGAATTTGGATTTATTTGATGTTAGAAAGAAATCATTAGTTGAATATTAGAATCAATATGAATTCCATACTGACTGTAGATATCTTTCACCGACATAAATTAGCATGGAATAAATTCAACGTTTATTATTATTATTTCCAATGTTTCTTACTGTCATACAAGTAACACCATGATACTGTGTCATTCAATCAAGTGATAATATGAGAATTTGATCAATATAATTCAACTGATAATGTATACTAAACAACATAGTAATGAATAACAATAACAATATTCACCTTATTCAACACAGTAAGTGTATAATTAGAGTTTGGGATTTTCAGCACAAGGTATGAGTAATTTCAACAAAGTACCCTTTTTGTAAACTTTAAAGTTGTAAAAACAACGAAGAAATCATTTTTAGGCAAAATGAATAGCTCTCATTCATATTCATATTTAAATACATGATTAGTAGAAATAATCAGTTTGTTAAAACAAAACTAAAATAAGGAGTTTTCTGGCAGTCAATGGATGCTTTAGAAATGGGCCTTAATTTATCCTCTGCATTTTTGATGTTCATTAAGTACCCTGAACCTGACATTTCTAATCAGTTTTTCGTTCATTTACTGAGTAAATGTTGTATAGTAAAATGATTTTTGTAACAGGCGTTTGAGGCCATCACTTATCTTCAATGAATATGTCAATATAGAACCACATGGTTACCAAATGATAAATATTCGAACTTATAATGCCTAAGGTAAAAATGCTACATTCACATCACATGCTATACATTGAAAATGTTGTAGATAAACTGAGCTGAAAATTGGGTTAGAATATAGTATAGAGACGAAGTCAAGAGATTCTTCCAATGTCCGCTATGAATAATCATTTTAGCTAATCAGCATAGATGTAAGAAATATGAGATTATAAGTTAGTCAAATTAATCAAAAGTCGGTAACTGTAAATGAATGTTTTATTACCATAAATCAGCAGTAATCAAATGGATGTGCAGAGTCTTCATGGTTGATATAATTATTCAAGTGCACTATTAGTTTTTATGGATGTAAGTTTAAAAAACCACATCCTGACTTATCCACATAGCTATATAACATCCTTATTTCGAAACTTTTTCTAAGAACATCGAAGGTCTTTTTCGCAGCCTTAAATTAATTCAGAGTAATGGTCATGATAGTGTTATAAATAGATTCAGAGTAAGTTTAGGGTGTGTTAAATCATTAGATTAGTGATTTTAGTTTATATATTTGGTTGATTTGTGTGCTGTACATATTTTGTTTAGCAGGAAGCCAATACTTAGTACAAGTAGCACTGGAACCTTTAACCTGTGGTGACAAAAAAGTTTATTCTTAAAAAATTTATGGGCGTTAAACATCCGTGTTACAGTGTTCTAAAGTTCTAGATCATCACTGAATAAATAAAATAGTTATTCTTCACTGATGATTTAAGAATCTCTCAAGAACACATCTATGCTGTACTGTATCTAAAATGTAAACCACAGAAATATACACTAGATCACCACATCATCTATTTCATAATAATCTTGTCAACTAGTGAATTATATTTTCTCACAGTTAATTTTCTTTACATTTTTTTTCTCTCTTCTTCTATATACAAATAGATTCGGTAAACGAAATTATTATCATAATGAAAATAATAATGATGGTGTAATGCGAAATTATTTATTGAATAGTTTATTTCGTCAACAACTATTAAGAAAATTTTCTACAGACAATCTGGATAATGATGGTGATGAAAATTTTATTACAAAATAAAATATACTTAACAATATTATTAGTAGTTATGGTTATAAAATAAAAAAAAAAGAACCAAATGAATGGTAATCTAAAATATGCATATATTTTTAATGTGTTAGTGATTAGTACGGGACAATGAGTATCTATGTGTCAGTGTATGTGTGCATGTGTGTATCTGTCTGTGTGTGTGTATGTCTGTATGTGTAATGGAACTATATTTGTATCGCTATGGCAAAATGTTTATTTACGTAAGAAATAAATTCTTAGAGTAAAACCAAAAAGAAAGAAAAATAACGAATGTTTTACGATTTGAAATTTTTTATTTTGCTTTTAAAGTATTATTAAGTAGAAAAGTAAATTCAATTAATATAATCTACTTTATTATATCCATAATATATAAAATAGTTATAAAGGTTTGTAATGGTTAGTGTCTTGGCCAGATAACATCAACAACAACCTTCTATCGTAGAAAACTAATCAAATTCCAACCGAGAAAGAAATTAGGAAAAGTCGCTGGAGGTGGATTGAACACATATTGAGGAAACCTTTAAACTGTGTCACAAGACAAGCAGTAACTTGGAATCCTAAAGGCCAAAAAAAGAGGAAGACCCAGGGACACATTGTGTCGGGAATCGGAGACAGACATGATAAGAATGAAGAGCACTTAGAAAGAGCTGGAAAGGAAAGCCCAGAATAGAGTTGGTTGGAGAATGCTGGTGGATGGCCTATGCTCCAATTGGGGTAACAGGCATTGATTGATTGATTGACTGATAATATATAACATTATTCAATAAGATATAAACAACATAGAGATTAATACAAATACTTATGTGTGTGCAATAATCATATTTTTATGACTATAGATGAAATCGACGCAACGAAGAACAAGCGAGTTCAAATAATGCATAAATGAACTAATTATTGAAAGCGAAATATTGTAATCGATTCTAAGCCATAATTCTAAAGTATTTAGATCATCTCATTGATTTGTTATTGACTGAAATTGGTTAGGCACTCTCGTCATACGTACATCCTGAGTGGATTGATTCAACATAGCGGTAGTACACAAGTATTGTGTATCCTGTGGTGAACGCGGTGGTGTTTGCCATGAAACGAACAGAGTTCAAATACCAGTGTGTATATCAACACTGGGATGCAGGTACATTCAGCCGACGCGTTACAAATAGGACGACACACACGTTTTGGATTCCGATTGTCAGTCACAATCTATCTCAGACAATTCTAAGCCAACAACTTAGTAGACTGATGCGATATTTGAATTTAACCGCACATGATATTCTTCCAAAGTTCTTTTATTCCAGATGACAGTTGTGGCAGACAGTAGTTAGGTATATATAAATACCTCACATTCAGCTAAGTCGATGAAAGTTTGCAGTCTCACTAAGTGATCTCCCGTCTTTTCTTGACATCCTATGGCTAATCTCAAAACTGCTCACCCGAAAGCTCCATAATAGACCATCAGTGTTATAATTTTTCTATCACTATGTGCTATATTACGCAATATTGATGCTTACAGTTAGGTGTGTTTTTATATAACTTTATTTGATGTTAGCTGATTAGTAACTGCTGGGTTTATTAATCACTTCCTATTTAAATTAGTTCCCATACATTACAAACCAGACGTCATGAATTTGCAACCTAAACAGTTGGTTCTCATTGTTACTTTAATACCTACATACTTTAAATACCAACAGATTTTTCTACGCATGAAGTAGAGAATAAACATGACTCAGTAAGTAAGTGATGAGTAAAGAGTTGTAAAGTGAAAGGGTGTAGTGCTAAGTCTTCAAGACAGTATTCATGTGCGTTCACTAACCATGTCAATTTGTGAGTTGCTATCGAGCCGATACATATCTATAATTAAGTGGCAAATTTCGGAGGCCTTAAACCTAGAAGACATTCATATTTACAATTTTCGAATCTTGATTACTGCTCTATATATTCCAGTCACCTTCAAGCAACGACAAATACAATCGGATTCGACTGGTTCTAAGAATTAGGTAAATCTGATACTCAATGACTAGTTAGTGTCTGATATTTATAATCTTTCTTTACGCATTGGCTGATTCCTCCACTGTTTTTAACATTGCGACTGTATGGATTATCAGTAATTAGTAATACCTATGAACTCAACTCAATCTTAAAGAAGTTTATTGCAGTTTTTGATGATACTGAGTTAGTTTTTAAAGTAAATACCCATAAAGTAGTACTATTGAAATGCAGGCTGAAGGGATGTTTAACTGATAACTTAGGTTGCTTTTAACACATAGGTGAACGACGCATAAAGAAACCTATTTATTGACACAATACACTAAGATGAATGAATATTAAAAGTCAGAATAACCATCCAGTAATGCAGTGTTTTTGTTAATTCAAGTAATATACTTTAAACTCTAAAATTCAACGAGTTGTAAGATGTTTACTCACCAACTGATGATAATAAATTAATGATATTATACGTCCGTCATGCAATGTTATTGGTAGGTAACTAGCGTATATTTGATGTGGTTGAACTCAAACGGTCATATATTCTCACTAAAACTTCATGAATTACTTTTACTGGCTTAGGTACAGATAGTTTATGTAGCAAAATATGACATTCAGTGATCTTCGCATACCACCCCCAATATGCTAGTAATGACGTGCTCACTATCAACCACTTTTGAAGTGAGATTTCCATTATCGTATTAAGTGCAGCCATGTAGACAGTATAACAGTTACTCGTCAAATGACGATAATCCAACATCTCGAGTTGCATAAAGTTATCTGAAGGCTAAACGCTCCCCGCCAGATCTAAAATTCCCGGGTAAAATCCCTGATTAAGTTATCAGTGCACACTGATAAGTAATAAAATATTAATATGAGACCTTTTTTAGTTTCATGGTTTCTGTCTTGTAGCTGTATTCGGTCCATAATCGAAAAGAAAAAATTAAAGTATCCACAAACACCCTATCTTAATTTTAATAAAACCTGACTGATTGCTACATCATCCAGACGATGATTGTATTGTCATGGGCAACAGAGAAAGTTTCTGAATTGAAACAACACTATCATAAAAGTTAATTCGTTCTAATAGTCATTAAGACTGATGGTCACAATTGAATGAATCACATTAGTTTAGCTCTGCTAAGATACAAGCCAATTACAGTAGTTCTTTCTGAAGGAGATAAAAATAAAATATAATCAAAACTAATTGAATGCCTTTAAGAATGATTTATAGGTCGAATTTTCCATTGAAACTAATTCCTGGCTTCTTACAATTTCCATGTATCAATTAGATAATACCGTTAATTAAACAAGTAATTATGCGGTTAAATTCGAACTATATCGTTTGTATGTGAAATAGTGTTACTATAATCTTCACTAGACTTAAATAAACAGAACTATCGGCTTGATAAGACTAAATGTTTAAACCAAATAATCATTGCTCAATGACTGCATACTCCATGAAATAAGAGAATAGTGTAGATCGTCTAATATGCACTTACATTTCAGAATGCATCGCAATTGTTTGAAGAACCATCCAAAATAAAGAAGCACTGTGTTTTGATCCATATATCTACTGAATATTGCATTGAATTTACTATTGAACTGTTGTTATGTAATGCACACAATCCAGTGATTTAACAAACTAATAGCCTGTGAAGATTTTTCCTCCCAAAAACCCAAATCAATAGACGAGAAAGTATCAGCATACTGTTTTTGATACGTAAAATTTGAAAGCATATGCATCTTATTGTTGAGGTTTGCTGTGACCTAAAGTTACTCAGTCCCGGCTGATATATGTTGATCGTTAGAAAATACCCACGATATAGCGATATTTAGCAAGTATGTTAATAAAAATTCGATTCTGGATAGCATGTGCAATCCAAGAAATGCGCTTCGCCCTACTTAGGACGCACATATGGCAACTTATCAATTTTAGTTTATAGCAACTCTTGCGAGAAGATACGAGTACTCTCAAATTATCTATACATACTTGCTGCACGTGTATAACTTGGTAGGTTAGTGGTGAATACTGTGACATTTGATATAAATGGACTTAGTTCGACTCTCAGTGTGGACATCAACACTTGGATGTAAGTACATCCAGCTGATGAATCCCAGATAACACTAAACTTGGGTCCTGGATTTCACTTGCCAATTGCAATCCAACTTTAATCTTCTGTATATGGTTACTATCATCATAACTCAAAATACAAAAAGAGTATACATATCATTTAACAAACCAATTAGCGATACAAAAAATGAGTAACAGGTTCATAATCAGTTAAGGATAATATGAGAATGGAAAAAGGCCCATTAGCAGCTAATAGGTCGAATGCAAGATAACAATTAGGAGAATTTAAAACTTTCATTAATTAATTGTTAAATAAATATACACTAAAGTTGTACATGCCAATCACCTGAAAGTTTAGCTTCTATGTTTATGCACCTGAATTGTCCGCCTCCACTTCAACACAATAAATGACTGTTTCGTACACTAATCAACTAATAAACCAATTCCTGTTACCCCTCCTAGAACATAGGCCACCGATCAGGATTCTTCGACTAACTCTGTCGTAAGCTCTCTTTTACACTTCTTCCTAAGTGTTATTCATTCTTTTCATGTCTGCCACTAATTACCGGCACAATATATTATATGGTCTTCCACATTTCCTTTAGTCTTAAAGATCCTAAGTTAGTGTCTGTCTTGTGACGCAGTTTAATTATTCCTGCCATATGTGTCCTATCCATCTCCAGCGTCTTTTCCGAACTTCTTCCTCGGCTGGAATTTGGTTTGTTTTCTTCCACACAATGTTGTTGCTGATGGTGTCAGGCCGACAAATCCGGAGTATCATACGCAGACAACTGTTAATAAATATCTGCATCATTTGAATAATACTTTCGTAGTTCACCATGTTTCGGCTTCATGCAATAAAACTGCCCTCAGGTTTGTATTGAAAAATTCTAACTATGCTGTTGGCTGACGGCTGGTTTGAATTCTAGATGTTTTTCAATCGTAGAAATGATGCCACTGCCAAACCGTGTCTTCGCATTTGAGTCAGATCCTCCCTGATGATCGATGATGCTGTCTAAGTATGTAAAAGTTTCCACATCTTTCAGAGTTTATCCGTCAAGTGTAATTGGGTTGGTACTTTGTTTTGTATCTATGGGTGTTGCTTTTCCCCTTGTTTATGTTAAGGCCTACTGCACAGACGCTGCTGCTGCACTGTCCGTCTCCACTTGCATTCATTGCTGTGTGGAATAAAAGAGCTAGGTCATCTGTGAAGTCCAAATCGTCTAGCTGCATCCAAGTTGTTCAATGCATTCCATACTTTCTCTAAGATGTTGACGTTCTCATAATCCAATCGACCAAGAGAAGACAGATAAAAGTAATCAGCCTTATCTGGTGCCGGACTTTACTTGGCATTAATATCTGAGCTGCTCTACATACATGATTTTGTAGTGTTAGTTCGTGTTCCATGCAACACCAGATGACTAATTAACTAAAGAACTTCCAACGTTTAAATAATAAGTGTTGCATATAGTATCAATAATGTCAGAGGATAATCGTAATATATCACAAACCAATTAATTTAGCCTAGAAAGTATTATATCCACTGTGATACTTTGTATACGATGTTGTATAAAATTATACGATTGTATTGTCTAGGCTACAATAAAAACAAAATGATGTTCCAATTGGTGTGAATTCATCATCAACAATAACTGTTAAGTGATTTTCTTTAAAATAGACTTTAAAACTAATAGAAACTTTTTTTTGTCTATTAATTTGTTTAACAAGACTTAATATCAACTCACCATGGAAATAAGTAGTAAAATGTAATTAAAGTAATAAACTGTAAATACAAATTCGATGTAAAGTAAAAAAAAACAAAAATCAAATGTATGAATTTATGAGTGTAAGACGTATAAATTTCAAAGTAAAGTATCTTGAGAGTATAAACTAAGCATTCCCTTTCTGATGGACAGGTTAAAGAAAAGTGTTGGTGAAACATTAAACTATCCTTCAAGTTATCTTTCATTACAATGTAGTGTATAAAATGTCTAGTCATTGAGATTAGTTGAAACATAACAATTTGATTGATCAACATTAGGTTGGACTAGATAGACATGAAATTGTCGTCAATACACAATGATTAATCAATGGCAGTAGTATAATTTGTAGCTTACATGGAAACAATCGTAGACTTTGAAAATGAATAACGTAAGATTGGATCCGTTAAGAGGAATCAATCCAATTAAGTCTTTTAATACACCATAGTGACAAGTGCTAAATAGTATGAGATTTAGGTTAAGCGATCGGCTAGATATTTTCACTTTGGTGGATGGAATGCAAAACATCCTGAGTAGTTAGTTTCCCCTTGGATTATCTTTATTGAATTATAACTCAGACCACTTATTTTCAGTGTTAACAACCAAAGGCATATACATTGTCGAATGTACTACTTACAAGTAATATAAATTCCTATACTAAAATAGAAAGCATATGGATTGCCTTGGTGACAGCATCGATTTATGACTTGTCTTAATTATCTTATAGAAATCCTCTGTAAAATTAACAAGCGCTTTTAGGCATAGTTAATGTGATTTATTAGTTTCAAGAACACCATATGAATTCCAACAGAATAGACCTGATACATAGACCCCATACAATATTTTCGTTTCAAACACAGGACTAAGACTAAAAACCGTGACAACTAACCAAAACAATTTAACGGTTTATTGCATACATAAAACCTTATCCTTCTGGGTATTCTAGATATGATCTAAAATGGGTTGGAATATATGTTACCTATGCGAAATTACCGCCTACCTCGTCGCAAGATGTTTGTTAGCGTATAAGTTGGATGGAAAAGGTAAGGAATGACTAAATCAAATCGTGATATTAGTCCCTGAAGTCTTTGACTGTTGGCCTAAACCATGTTAGTAGATGCAGATTAACTAGTTTGGGTCAGTGTGATAATCGCAATCAATGGCTGGAGACAGTGGGTAAAATGGTTAACAGTTGATCATAGTTGTGCAAGTGTATTCACTTTTTATCTGGATCTTGGTCTTAAGCCCTATTATTCTTCCATACATACTGTTATTTTATTTATTCCTAGCGTATTCCGTTGTCGTGTTGTCCTTGTAAAATCGATCTCGCCGTGTTAATGTGGCATGAAAACTTGAACTTATGTACATATATGCCAGGTTCTATGTTGTTAATGACTGGTTGATCAATATCAGTTTATTCGACTTACCAATTAGTATTTACAATCGATCCAGAAGTTCAAATTCTTTCGCGTACTTCCATAAACGATTGTATCATACTTTATGATGTGCTTCATTCTTTAAAATCAACAATAGACTGTCTGCAGTAAAAGTGAAATGTATTTTCCTTTCTCTTTTGAAGACCATTCTTCATCTTACTATATGCATGAACACAAAACGACTTAATCGCTACTGTTGCATTTCGTTAACACCGAACATTCATCTCTTATATATGTAAAATATTTCAATGAATATTAATTTTACTCTCAACAAAGTCACCAATTTGGCTGATTGATGCTGGTAGGGCACCATAGAAAACGGAAGGGCACTAAATAGCTGTTTCATCCTTGTATAGAACTCCTCAGTAGTGAGCACCCTACAGGCTTCAGGTTGACGAACGCTGAGACCTCTACATCATTGGGCCGGGATCCAATCCCACGAAACAGCTGCCTAGTGCTTCTTCGTTTTCAATGGTACCTTGTCAACATCAATCTGTGACAAAGCCAATCAACTAAACTTAATACCAATCTCCACAAACCATCTCAAGTTGAAATTACTATTTGAAAAGACTTCACATGATTAACAAAAAAATGAAGTATTTTGATATAACATAAATACATTCCATCTTTAGTCGAATAGATCATTTTCTAACATTAACTTTGTAATTTTTTCTTCTGTTTCAGCATATGATGGTTGTTTAATATGCTGTTTTGCTTGTTTACATTTCCTTTTTTTCACTTTCTTTTTAGTTTGAGTTATATTTTCAATTTTCTTTGTTTGTAACATATTCAAATTATTGGCTTGTTTTATTTCATTCTCCATACTACTCATATCATTATTATTGTTATTATCATGTGATTGGTTCACATTATCAGCGAAATTTGATTCAACTAACTTTACATTTGTTGAACATTTAATAAATGATGATTTATATAACTGCATAGAACTTAATGTTAAATAACAATTGAATAAATTTAAAGCATCATTTAAATGTTTTTTGTTAGTATTTTGATAATTCATTAATTTCTCAATGATTACATTACGTACATACTGTTGACGTTCATTATTATCTGATTGAATTAAATGTGTACAATAACAAATTTCATGAAAAAGATAACCACTTGGAAATACTGTATAAATTGGTAATAAATTTAAACATGTTGATAAATTATTTCTATCATTATTAGTTACTAAGCAATTTAATAAATTAATTAATGTAGATATAGTTATGTAATAAATTTGTAATTGAGCATAAATATGTACAATGTGTATTTTCAATGTATGCTGAGATTGCATAATATTGTTCTGTTTAGCTAAATAATTTTTTTGAATAGTTGAATGTAGTTGTGTTATGAAATATTTTGCACAATTATAAAAATGTTTCTTTAATGGTTTACAATAAGATAAATCTGAGTAATTGTAATGACGTATTAATAAGTATGTACATATACAAATAGCACCGAAACTAAGAGAAATAGGACATTGTGTAATATCATCATTTGCATAAGGTATACATTTACTTTTAAAAGTTAATACATTTATCAGAACAATTGACGTTAACCAGTTGTTATCGAACTCTAAATTATCATATTCAAGACCTAAGTATTGTTGAAGAAAGACTAAACGATGATCTTTACCAGTGATTTCATTGTTTTCTAATAAATTCATTGGATGAACAAATACTTTACGACGTTTAATATGAAAACTACCTTTACGATCAAATTCTGTGATATAATACAATGATGAAGATTTAGATTTTTCGATACCAATTAAATGATTTGGAAAACGAAATGTAACATTGTTTTCAATGCCTAAGATAAGATTATAGATCAGTGATCGAAGATACAGTGAATTTAAATAGATTGAATGACAATCATTTAGAGCTTCTACGCCACAAGCAAATACTGCACCATGAGATAGAATACTATCAATAAATGTTGGTAGGATTAAATATTTTCGAAAAGAATTCACTAATTCTTTTGGCCAGTAAGATGTCACTTTAAATGAATTGATAGAAATATCTGTAGCGAAAATGTATTTATCACAAAGTTTATTAGCAACACCATCATCATTATGATCAATTGTGTAATATCATCATTTGCATAAGGTATACATTTACTTTTAAAAGTTAATACATTTATCAGAACAATTGACGTTAACCAGTTGTTATCGAACTCTAAATTATCATATTCAAGACCTAAGTATTGTTGAAGAAAGACTAAACGATGATCTTTACCAGTGATTTCATTGTTTTCTAATAAATTCATTGGATGAACAAATACTTTACGACGTTTAATATGAAAACTACCTTTACGATCAAATTCTGTGATATAATACAATGATGAAGATTTAGATTTTTCGATACCAATTAAATGATTTGGAAAACGAAATGTAACATTGTTTTCAATGCCTAAGATAAGATTATAGATCAGTGATCGAAGATACAGTGAATTTAAATAGATTGAATGACAATCATTTAGAGCTTCTACGCCACAAGCAAATACTGCACCATGAGATAGAATACTATCAATAAATGTTGGTAGGATTAAATATTTTCGAAAAGAATTCACTAATTCTTTTGGCCAGTAAGATGTCACTTTAAATGAATTGATAGAAATATCTGTAGCGAAAATGTATTTATCACAAAGTTTATTAGCAACACCATCATCATTATGATCAATTGTTGTAATATCACCATCAAATTCAAAAGAGCATGATGAAGTAGTAAATATCGATAGCTGTGGGAGAACTGTAGAATTTGGTGTACTACTATCGCTACTATTATTATTACTACTACGAACAAAATTTCTACCTTTGTTAGAATTTAACGACCTCAAGTGGTTAACAAAAGTTGAATGTAACAATTCTGGATCTGTTTTATAACTTTGTAAGCTTTGTGTTAATTCGATAGATAGTTTACATCGTTCTGATTTAGGATATTTATCTAATATACGTTTAATTGGTTCCTCAGTATTTACACCAAAATTGGATAACCAATTAATTAAATTTACGATAATTGTTTTTTTACGTTTAATTTTCATTTCTTTACTAGCATTATGATTAAGATTTATTGTCTTACCTTGAGATATAGGTAAAGCTTTCAAAAATGTATATGGTGCAACGTAATCATTACCTAATAGACTTGCAAATAATGGACGTTGAACATCTGGTAAACATTTTAAACCTGGTCCATTTGGGAGAAATTGTTGACACTTTAAATAAGCACATATTTTATTGTGTGTTCGACAAATATTACACTTAGTGGAATTGATAATTGGTTCGAATGAAATAAACGACAATGGTAGAAAACATACACCAGCTGTAGTACTTGGTATAGTTACATAGAAATCTGAATCATTACTAATTACTGGACATTGCAAATAGATGCCCAAACTAACAATATCTTGATCGGATTCGCTGTCTGTAGTGACATAATCTACTTTTAATTCACCCAATGCTTGAACCAATGTAACAGTTGCTAACGGAGGAAGAAGTGTAATATGATTTGAAGAATCCGTAGGTGACAAATTATGACTTTTAATATGCTTCAAGAATTCCCGACATGCTTGCATTCGCTGGTGATTTCTTTTCACTTGTGTAGCCAATTTGAAATACTAGTAAAATAAAGTTTGAGACTGACAAGGAGAAACTAGTGATTGAAATAAGTGATCAAGAAACAATTAAACTAATAACTGCTAATTGGAAATATAAAAGTGGTTTAGATATTTTAAATGATAATAATTACATTTTCAATTCGAAATGGATAGCCCACAATTATGTAACGTGAAGCAGTGGCCTACTCATTACGACATTCGACATTTAGTCGGATCTGAACCAGCTCTATCAGTTTGGGTAACTAAGATAGTACCACTATCCCTTACATTAAGAATATGGTTTAAATCAAGGATAAGAACTGAGATACCATTGTAAAACGTCCGTCAAAATCCTATCTTTAAATATGCCTTTATGCAGAGAAAACAAATATAACTAAACGATAGAAAGTTGTATGAATAATCTTATAACAGTATGGCTTGAAAATTAGCATACACAATAATGATGTGCCACGTTAGAATTAACCCCATATAAAGGTTTCAGTTCCGTTGGTTATAGAATAACCCATGAAATCTATATCTTACAGCCAGTTACAATTTAAATGACTCAATCATGTGTTAAATGTTCTGTATATCAACATATACAGAACACAGGATTTTGGATGAAAATAATGATTGTCATTGCTAGCTGCTTGTTCTGTTTGAAGGTTTTGGGTTAGTAATTTGGTTCATGTTGTAACTTATCTGACTCTCTAAACGCAGGCACTTTTACTCGGCTTCGGGACACACTATTCTGAGTGCTACTGATACAACACAGATACTGAAACCGAAGTGGGACAAAAGTTCGGACCCATGACCTGTTGATTGAAGGATAAGTACTAATTGTTAGTAAATACAATTGAGATATTTCACGAAACCAACAGAATTCTATGCATATTTTTCACTTAAGTCATATTGAAGTAATTGGGCCGTGAATTCTAACATAGATGTTCGAATCAATGTATGAGTAGATTCAAGTAGTTATATTGATTATAAAACAGTAAATGTGGCTACATAAAGCAAGATTTTTAACTCAGCTAAACCATCGAAAATCAATGAAGTAAGATTAAATTACACGATATATGAAGAAAATTCATATGTACCACTGTGACCGATTCTGAATTATATTACTGAAGGTCTTCAACCACTGACTCTAACCAACTAAACCAATACCTTCAAGAACCGAAGCCACATCTCAGTGTGACTATATGAAGCTTTCTCTAAAGAAAATCAGTCGAATATACTACAGGACTTCATTGTGATAATATTGTACAATAAGATCTCAGACAATTAGGTAAAACTGTTAGGAGTTGGAAAAATGAACTCACTGAAAGCTTGCATATTATTAGCTCAATGTCTTACATAATTACAAGCACTGGAGGTTTAGTTGTTTGGTCACAAACACAAAATTTACTGTACCTTCATCATCAGCTATGACTAAAACCTAAGTGAGTGACAAAGTTATTATTAAGTATAGAATTCAGAAAGTAGCTGGAATGATATGTAACGTCTCAAATGCCGATTAGGTATATTTAGTAGGTAATTGCTGCATATTCCAATACAATTCTCATTAAGGACTACATTTCAAGCATCTCGAGTTATCTAAAACTGCTCATTATGAAAATATCGAATGTAGTACAGCTGAATATGCTGTATAAAAAAACGAAAATTGTGAATATTGAGAATTGAGACGAGATTTCGCTTGAAAAATACATCTTAAAACACAAAACCCAACAAACGAATGAATGGAAAAGTGGTTAAAGAAAGCTGGATAAGGCATTATTGCGAATATTAAAAACGTCACAGATAACCTAGGCCAAAAATACTCATTAATCCCTCTGAAAACATAATAAACTTACTTCATGGCATCCATCAAAGACAAAGATAGGATTTATATGACATCGCCTTAATGAATTGATATAACGATTAATTACTCCACTGAATGCTAAGTACTCTCCATTAAATTGTGTATGTATTCCAGATTCAAAATAAATGAAATTCAAGAAATTCAATGCATCAATAATAACGGTTGTATTGTGCAATTCATATTTGATAAAATTTTGTGAATCACTTTGCAAATATGTTGTCAGCCCTCGTACACCCATAATGATAACAGTAATGTTTTTTTTGAATAAGTAGTTAATCCTCAGTAATATGATCAGTGTTCTAATTGAAGAAACTTTTGAATGATTCTACCTATTGTCTGAAATAATTTTAACGATTAACAAAAAAAGATATCAAAAAAGAAGTATTACTAATATTTCGAAAGGAGAAAAGAAGGTAAGAAGTCAAAAAATTCAATCACATTTATATAATATGTGTTGGCATGAAATTAACAAACTTCTAATGATTACAAAGTTCGTTTTAACGGTAAAATAGGCCATACTGGGGAATCACGACAAGGTGATACAAATTCATAGTAGTGTAATAGGGAAGCTTCAAACATTTCAATTTGAGCATCGATTGTTTGAACATCTGGAGATTTGTTTATTTTACGAGGTGGTGCTTTCAATATTGATTGTATGTCATTTGAAGCTGATTCATTGTTTTTATCACGGTTTTGACGATGACGTATAGTTTTCTTCATAAAATTAACATAATCAGGATCTAGTGGAATATCCTCCTCCTCATCCTGATCATTATCATCTTTATTATGTAAGTTTTCATGACACCCCGGTGTTGTAATATAATCAAGAGCATAGGATGGTAGACTATTGGCTAAATTATTCATTCGTTCAAGTGTATCATTATAAGCTTTTCTGAAGTATTCCTGTTTATGAAATAAACGTAGAACTTCATCTTCTGCATTTTTTAACAGATAAAAAGCAGTAACATCTTGGTGGGATGATATACTAGATACAGCTCCTCTTGGAAGTTTTTCAAGATGTTTTAATTCATCTTCGGTAATTAAAGGTGAAAGAAGTTGAGAGATATTTCGAACTAGATCACTGTTGCAATTCATTACCCCTCTCACAGCATTTATACTTTCTAAAAAAAAATAATGTTCAGGAATAAGCAATGCATATGAACTAACAGGGTAGGAAGAAAAACCGCATTACGAAGTAATATTTTTATTTTTATTACTCAACAAAGCGACTCTGAGTTTGTAATACATTATCCTTTAAATCAGCGATATTTGGGGTTACTTCATAATTTGTAATAACAACTTCCCGTTTAGGTGCTGGTGTATAATCTCCTCGCAAGCCAATATAATGAATTCGTGTTGTATCACCGCCGTAATTAGCACTGATATGTAAACCAAGAGTCTGGACATTAGAAAATCGAGTAATTTTCAATGGATATATCACTTCACCATTTGGATCAATAGTTAGTTCAAGTGATTGGTCACATTCAGCCTATTTTCTTGGTATTAATTTATGTTTTAACGATAAATAAACTTACGTCTAAATCTTCAAATGTCATATAAGGTTTGTTTTTATACAATGATACTTGACTTGGATGGCTTTCATTATCAACACCAGAAATAATAATACTCATTATTTTTACACTTCCAGTGAATGGTACGTTGAATAATAACTCTTGATCGACATCACTTTCAACATAAACAGTTGAATCTTTACGATCCTAATCAGAATAAATATGGTGAAACAGCAGGCATACTTCATATGGTTTAAAAACACGTTTACCACTTCCAGAGACGGACTCATTTAAGCATTCTACATTAAATGTATCGATAAATTTGTAGAGACTAAACAGTGGAGAATCATCGGCTTTATGTGAATGGCAACAATGACCGCCAATATTATGATCACACATGTAGTTACTGCAAACAAAACACACAATTAATGAGTACTTTCTCTTTTCAAAAATGTAGTTAGATTCGTGTATTAAAGTAGGACGATGTACATGGTATGGTTAACAAAAACGTAACACAACATGCAGATCGATGATAGCAGTGCATGTTTGAATATTGTCTATGGATAAGACATATAGATGCATTCAGGCCAAAATATATAAAGCGACTTTCGGGCACTAATCGACTCGATTCCGAGGCTAGTAAACATAACACCTTAGACAGACTGATACCAGTTAATTGGCTGCACTTGTTGCAACCAAACAATAATACAAGTTAAGTACAAGGCGAGTTGCTAATTCACCAAAACGTCTGCTTATAGGCACTGAGTTTCTGAATGTTCCTTACAACTCCTTGAGGTACGTCAGTCTACTCCGATGACTTATGAGTTTGGTAATACATATAGATTCGTACATCAGTAAGTCATAAAATACTTGTGTATAGACCAAGCAACTGGTGGTTAGAGAGTGCTAGAGTATGGAGAAGCTGCAACTGATAATTACCGGTAGCTCGTTCAAGTTACTAACAGCAAGAAGTCTAGTATCAGTGAAATAACTCGCAACTTTAATGGTACGCCAATCGTTAACAACCAGAATTGTCGTAGACAATGGGCTGTCCTTCGAGTGTCAGTTCAATTGGTCTGTTAAGCCAGGAGCTTAGACAAGATTGTCTTTCGCCTCCTTTGGTGGAAGACAACTGATCTACCTAACGAACAAAAAGTCTACAAGGAAATGCAGCTTCTGGACTGCAATAAATCATCTTGCTTTCATGTGGTGAACTCTTATTTGAACTCTTGTTTGAGAAGCTGAGTGTCCTATCAACTTAGAATGAGGTAGCTGTCGTCCCCATCTCTAAAAAGGTCCCATGTAACCAATTATTGGGAATAAGTCTGATCCTGATTTCTCCCAAACTATTAGATCTTGCCGTATTCCGCGGATAGTGCGAAACGCACTGAAGGTCGACCAGTGAGAAGGCTACTTTTTAATCTGTTTGTGGATGGATCACATATTGACTGTTGCATGTATTGCAGGACAACGCTCATTGGAGAATGGTGTGCCTGAGACACTTCTTAACATCTTAAAGGCTCTGCACACAAACACTTCATTCACAGTGAAAGTATGCAACCACCATGCTCTATTGTACTAATTCAGCAGTGGTGTTAGGCACGTTTGCCCAGTCCCATCATTCTTTTTTAACTTCGCCAGCGACGACATTCTAGAAACAGTTCTGAATGAAGTGAGTGCTGATGTGGATCTAGTACATAGACAAAGACCTTACGACCCCACAGTATGCGGATGATATTGTCATCATGTGTGATAACACACAATCCACCCAAACTGCATTTAGTCAGTCAGTAGTTAGTGTCCGTATGTTATGTACTTACACCTTCCAAGTGTAAAGTACTTTGGAAAGACTGGTAGGAGTTCTTACCTGCACACTCTTTGTGATGAACCGTTGAAAATAGTGAATGTTTGGTGTCTCGGTGATAGACCATCGTCGTCTCCGACTAATCGCTAATATTCAGTGGCAATATTGTGCTAGTAATACTAAGGTTCGACAACATGTGTTTAAGTGTACGGATAACAATGTATTTTCCTTGTTTTGGTCAGGCTTTATGAATGTCATCCCAGCTGCTTCCACATCGTGTACTATTTGTTCAGAATAATTAGTCAGTTTACGACAGCCTCGTGAAGTAAAAGCAAACTTTATAGGACTGGTTTCTGTTGGTGTATCTCGGCTTCTTGATTTAGATCCTAAAGATGATGCAACTTGGTAGCCTGTGACCGCACTAAATATAGCCAAAAGCAGAAGCCAATAGCTATCCTGTTGCAGATTTCTACTAAACTTCTCATTAAAGTGATAACTTTTCTGAATGAAACAAAGTTTTTCCTGATTACATTTCCACTGAAACTGTCTTCCACTTTGTAACTTTCTAGTTTCCTTGTTTAATTTAACCTTGTTAAATTATCAGCTTCCCACTTATTTATTCACAATATTGTGTTTCGAATCCCGTGGTGCACACACTTTTGATAACCATTTGTGCTAAATTGTATTTTTAAATAAGTAGATAATCAACTCACCGAAAACCTAAACCGCTGAGTGGCGGTGTTGCTACCAACACTTTAAAAGAAAACCAGTTAACATTCAGATTGTTGAAAGACCCGAAGTGGCTACTCCCAATATCACTTGGTTCTATGAATATTGATATATATATATGATATGTATATGCATTCAAATAAGCGAAGAAAAAAGGTCAGGTGGATATCTAGATGATCAGATACAAGTGCTCCTCAATAGAGTCTGTAGACAGAATCATGATAACGACCACTCTGCATACACGGAATTTGTTTTTTTATTAAGTTCTAACTTAGCGTTTCTCGACTGTAAACATACATCCCTAAGTGCGTTGAGTTCCTACTACATGACTCGTTTTAATGGACATCTCTACCGTATAGGGCAAACATGATATACGACGCTTAGTTACGAACGTTAAGTGAATAACCATGGTAAACTCAGGGGAGATAAAAAGGACTGCTTTGCAACACAGAATTACAAGATGCAAGACTTTCTAATATCACAAATAAACTTCTGTAAGTTATTAGTAGGATATAAAGTTCAGAGTCGTGACTTATAAGCTGACCCTGAAGTTAATGACCCAACCATGATTGGTTCGGCATGGTGTCATGTAGTATTTATTTTGGATGCAAGGTCATACTTTTATCACTACCCATGTAATCCATTCTTACTACACTGTTGCACGACATGAATAGCTTTGTCGAGAAAATATCCTCTATAAACAATCTGGCAATGTAAACTGATAGAAAATGCTAAGCCTAGAAGTATAGTTTAATTAATGTAACAGGTATCTGATCAGTATTTTGTATTCACATATTAAATGATATTTCTTTTCACAGATGTTTTTGAAGCAGCATATGTTATCCTTAGTGCCGTGAGATCAGTAGTGTTAAAAAGTACTCAGTCACATGGACAGATTATCTCAAAATATTTCAACGTATTCAATTAGGAACATTGTCTCCTGAAAGTAAATGAGTAGCTCTACCTTAAAATTTTGCTAAACTAGTTACTACTGAAGAGGCCAAAGTCATTCGAGTTAACAGAAGTTAAGCGTTCCGCTACACTCAAACTAGCCTCGACTTTCAGTAGGCGAATCCAAGGTCATGGAATCTATATTGATGGAAGAGACGCTTTCGCTTAATGAGCATCCATGTTTGGCAACAAATGGTCACGATGCTTTAGACGCCAACCTTCATAGTGACAACACAGTATAATCTGTGACTACTATGGATATGGTGTGCTAACATACAAGGTCACTGGGTAGTGTAGTTTCTGAGCGAAGTTAGGCAAGATTGCCAACAAAAACTAATTAGGGAGACTTATACTATTAGCCGGCGCAAGTTCAGTTTTCACACACGCAATTGAAAATTCTTTCTTGTCAGTTCCTGATTAGTGTTTTATTTTAGGTAAATCTGGCAACGCCAACCTATTGCCTTCATAGAATGCTTGGACCTTCTCTGTAGAATACAACTATCCTTTGCATATGGTCCTCCATGATTTCTCAAAAACATTCGACAGAGTTGCTCATCGAGCTTTTTGCGGAAAACTGTATTAAGCGAATACGTGTTTAGATTTTTTATTGGACTTGGGAAATTTAATCCCCTCTTCATAACATTGTCCCTAGTAGACCGAATGGTGTAGCAATTCCTTACTGTCAGCTGTATCGTCAACTTCCTCCCCGCACATATTGCGTAGCTTGTTAGTATAATGTTTGAACTTCTGCTGTTCATTTTTCAAAATATTCTGTTCCTTTGGAAACACATTATCTTGTACTAGCTTGATTATATTATGTTTTGCATAGTTAGTATTTTACAACTTAAACATACCTGTGGTCAAGGTCTTCCCGTTCCGTTTCCTTGTCAGGTTGTCGACGAATCGTTTAGATAAGGCGAATACTCTTAGCATTTCAGACCACGACTTAAACATAGTGAATCTATCCAGAAACAAATCATTACAGTTTGTAGACTTGTGATTTTCTTCTGATTCTACATTAGTGAAGATATTACCTTTGTCTTTCAGACTAGGCCACATGTCTTCGTTCTCCCATAAGAATGCCAGTCCTCATAGCCATTCTGTAATTTTTCCTCCGTCACCAGGTGATACTCCACGAGGAGCATAATCTGCAAGATTTTGTTCACTGCTAACATTTTTGTTCCAACGATTCCACTTGATACGATACTCCGTAGGTAATTCTGTATCTCATTCTAATCTTCCTCTGAAAGTATCTTATAATACCAGTTTGGCTGGCTAAACGATGGGGGTTACAAACCCAACCGGATCAAAGACGAAGGCAACATACGACAAAACGTTTCGCCTAGTACGCTTTCCCACGAACTCACGTATACTAAAATACAGATAGTCTGTCTGGACATTAGATTTAATCCCCAAGGTCTCAAGTGCACCCGGTATATGACCAAGTTACGTTTGGATTATTACCAGAGCAACTTCTAATGATTGAACCCACTCTTACGAATGAGAAGAAATCAGAAGGCAATGAAGGATGGAAGAGAAGTTATATTTGATCGTGAATGGAGCGCTAATGGGATAGCAACGTCTAGGCTGGCAAACTAGAGAGAGTTACTTTTCACGGTACAGCGTGACGTGATCTGGTAGTGATGCGTGACCGAGCGCCTTCAACTTGGTAGTGTCCGCTAAAACAAATATGGTCAGCATCAATGTCGAAACCTATGTAGCTATTTACTTTGAGGATTATTTACCGCTACAGGTCCTTCTGTTTTCATCAGTAGAAGAATAAATATCATTACTTCTTTCAGAGCTATCCTCATCTGGGATGAAGTCTATTAATTCGACATGATTGCTAGTCCATTTAGTTAGATTAAATCCCTCCAGGACTTAAAATTTTTTTTAATTGAAGATATATAAAGTTGGTTTCTTCTACAGTATCGACGCTTGATAATAAATCATCAACGTAGAATTGTTGTTCAGTTATTTGTGTAACATCCTTAGGAAAACTTTGTTCATTGCCTGAACATTGTTTGAATTAGTTTTTTGCAAGGCTAAAGAGGCACAACATGGCGATGAAGTCGCTCCAAACAAATGCACTTTCATTCAGTACATTTAGGGATCAGTTTCTATATTTTCTCCACCATGAATAACGAAAGGCATTACGATCTTGTGGCGGAATAATTACTTGATAGAACATGGCCTTGATATTGACATGTCTGGACGGAGACATGTGATTGGCTAATATGGTGTGTCTGACATATGACATTGGTCAGGCTTTATGTATGTATATCTTGTGTATTATCGGTTATAATATATTCGTGTGAGTAACAAGTGGGCTTCTTGATAATCGGTCGGATCTTGTGTCTGTGCAATAGACTAAGGCAAGGCTGGGTGTTAGCAATAGGCGATAGCTCGGCAGATAGTAGAATCAATAATAATCGGCCGCCTCGGTGCATTCAGATATAACAGATATCTGCTGCCAGACCAGTTGGTTTTCGCCGAAATCTAGCAAAAACATCTACTACGTTGTTGACTAAATCCAGTGCAGAATAAAGGATTTTGTTCAGAGATGTCCCAGCGTACTGCGCTGCACAGTCTAACACTACTCTAAATTTACCTGGTTTTTTGGGTGGAAGACCAGGTGATGTGGCAGATACCAAACTCGACCTTCTGTATGATCATCCTTAACCGTAAAAAGCGCGCGCTACGCATATGACGGTGCTTAACCCCAAGATCCTTAGGATTTTCTTATTACATACATACACTAAACAACACTCGAAAGTATACATGGCCAACAAACCTTCACGGACTATCTGGTAGATTACTTGAAGCACAAATCACCTCTCAGATTTATTAAATACAATCTCAAATATGCTGCATACACCCACTAACCACATAATCATTGTCGCACATATAGTGACTGATTCTATTTACTAAAATTACGAAACGAAACATTTTCTGTCATTCCAATAAATCACACATATTATCTCTTTCTTGGATTTATTGATTCAATTCGGTGAGTTACTGTGCTTAACTCGTACATTTGCTTATTATTTGTTTTCTGTTCCACATTTGCCATAAAATAAAAGTATATCCACTCATATTATTATCTAATCGCATCCCTCGTAAAACCTGACTGGTTATAATGTCTACGGAAATCTTACCAACATCCAGCTCCAAGCGTCTGGCAAAACGCAGAAAAAGGCTTCGGTCCTATACCCCAACCGGACACTACTAAAAAAATCCAGCGTCCCATGCGATGTAAGTCAAATTGAACCTAACGAACATGTTCCCATCGTCATCGTTGAATACGTGATGAAATCTTTCCTAACTAGACAAGATGCTGGTCATTGCAAGCATAGTGACGACTTGAAAGGCCTTCATGATAACCTTAAGATTCTCAGCCCTCTCAAATGCCTCATCAATCCTGATATTACTGAAACATCACATCATCTAAATGTAATGATCAATATCATCGACTATGTAGCCTCGGAAGTTTTCCAACTCATTAAACGCTCTAACAATGTTATAATCTTAAATGTTTCCGATGCCTGTCCTCTACAAACTTTGAAAAGTAACCTTCTTAAAGCTAGCTATATGACTAACGTCCCATGCTCATGTACAAGACTGAATAAAGGCCCCCATGGCCTAAGTACACCGGTACTATTCAGATTCAACACACCAACGGAAGCACAAGAATTTCTAAATTCATCCAGTATGATTCGACTAGACCCTGTGTACAAAAATATAAAGTTAGTACCAGATAGGACTCCCTGTCAACGTATGTCGGGCAAGTCCAGCAAGAAACATCTATTATTTAAGCGTCACGCTAAATCTAACATCGATAGCCCGAAAAATTTATTTGACAAGAAGATTATAAAACCATATCCCTCAAAAGCATCGGTTGTACCCATTAAAAGTCGAAATACTGTAAAAGCTATTGAGGAAGATATCAACAATATGCCTAGTACCCACGTTATTTACTTGGATTTACCAGATCCAAAAAGCAGCACTCTGCGTAATAATGTTGGCAGGAAACTCAAGATGAGCTCAGTAACACCAGATTTACGCTCATCAGATAAAACGACTAATAGCTGGGGTGCTGCAAGAAACGTTAAAACTAATAATAGTAGCTACACACTAAACACCCAAGCAGTTGACTTGGATTCATTGGAAACAATAAGCAATGAGTTGCCCCCTGAAACTGGCTACAACACTTATACTAAGCCACAAACCCAGACATCTGACGACGATTTCAGCATCGAACACTTTATTCAGACTAAAGGGCAAACAATAAATGGAAAGCCACAGGCTTCCCAAATATCATCACACCATCCACGGACAAGTAACGGAAACGCACCCTCCAGAAAAACCTCTATAACACAAAATATACATAAATTCGACTATACAACATTGACAAACTGTCCTTGCAGGTGTGAGGGCATTCTTGTGCCTGCCTTACACATACCTGAACTCTGTTCGACCGGCCAGAAAGACCATATGAAACAGAACCACTTTTTGCAACCAAGCCGGTGCCCCAACCGGCAACCTCATCCACACTAGTATACACTATAAATATTATAAAACTGCTTCCTCTCAAAACGACACTCTTATGGCATACGAAATCCACTTGTAAGTTGGTTTAAATCATTCCTCACAGGGCGCCGCCAAATCGTAAGGATCAGTTCTAGCTACTCAAAGCCAGTAAATGTATCCAGCGGAGTTGTACAAGGAAGCGTAATTGGACCATTACTCTTTCTTCTCTTCATCAATGATGTGTGACAGCAATTTGTGCATGGCAAAATCTTCCTCTTTTGCAGATGACCTAAAGGCTGCCTATTTATTCCCATCAACTACAAATAAAAACACTATTACTAAAATAATACAAAAGGAAATTGATAATTTATCAGAATGGACCAAAATATGGCATCTCCCCCTAAACATGCACAAAAGTGGATACATTTCCACTGGTCGCAGATGGGACCTCAGTCTCTACCTATGCAAAATGCAAATAAAACCTCTAAGCGTCGCTCAAGATTTGGGGCTCAGATATACCGATAGCATTAACTTCTCGGAGCATATCGCATTTCAAGCTTCCAAAGCGAGGAAGCTAACTGGATTTATAAGGAAAAATTTTCTCAATTTAAACTCAAAAATATTATTATACACAAAGTGTGTTCGTCCAATATTAGAATACGGTTGTCTACTCTACAGCAACTGTAGACGTGTAGATCTGATGAAAATCGAGCGAATTCAACGAGCATTTACCAAGAGCTTATTAGGTGACTACAGCACACAAATTTATCAACAACGATACGATAATCTAAATCAAGAACCCCTTTGGTTCCGACGCTTGAAACTAAACCTTACTCTCATGTACCGCCTTATTAGTGGCGCAACTTACGCGTCGACATCACAGCCATCCTCTACACCTCCACACATAACCTACGTAATAAGGAAAACACTATTACTATCCAGCGATGTCGCATACAGCTGCGCCAGAGCTTTATCACGGTGAGATATGCGACTCTATGGAATAAACTCCTCAAGCACATTCGCTGCAGCAAATCGTTAGCCGCGTTCAAAACATTACTTCAGGAACACCTAGGTGAGGGTCTATGTAACCTCCCCAACTACCCTGAAATAACTGATCATACATATAAACAAGGTTCCAGCTCCGTGTAAACAGTTTTAAAATATATCAAATGCATTCATAATACACCATACGCCTAAGGATTCATAGTTAATAATGCATATTTTCATATTGTTCCAGCCCACACGCACACACCTTAATTCACTTATGCGAAAACTCATAATTTGATTACACCGATAACTTTCCTTATCCATCTTCTATCATCAATTATACACCAATTTACTACTTCGATGACAATTTGACCTTTTAATTATGTTGGGTTCATTAGTTGTCTAATATTCCTATTGACACTAAATCCATACTGCAATTATCCATTTATTTTCAGCACCATATACATATTCATGTACACACACACACACACACTACTTTATTCAGAAATTTCACCCCTCTAGTATCATTTGAGTAAAAATTCACAATTTCATCACACTGTTAATTGCACTGTTTGGCCTCTCCATAACTATGATTCAGTATGTATTTTATATGGTTAATAGTGCATACTTTCACTCTGTCCCAATCTACTTTATTATTAGTATTATAATTATTATGTCTACTTTATTATTACAATTAGGGGAGTTTGTAGAGATACTTAACTGTTTATTCCAATTTTGATATTACGAATTGACCTGAATCAGGCAACCATTGATCACCTGGAAGCACTAGACAGCTGTTTCGTCCTAGTATGGGACTCCTCAGCAATGCGCATCGACGACCCCGTGGGGGATCGAACCAAGGACCTTCTGGCTCCGCGGCGAACGCTTTACCAATGGACCACTGAGTCGGATCCTAACGGTTGATATTTCCAATTCAGCCAAATCGTGATACATTGCGCGACTTCCCCTATGCCATTGGTGAGTTACTGCCTCACACCCGACACGGTTGAACTCTACTGGTCACGTCTTCACACTAGAACTCCAGGAATTACTTCAAGGAGCTAGTCACTAGTGAGCTCAATGTGAGCGCAATGTATCACGAGTTGGCTGAATTGGAAATATCAACCGTTGGGATCCGACTCAGTGGTCCATTGGTAAAGCGTTCGCCGCGGAGCCAGAAGGTCCTTGGTTCGATCCCCCACGGGGTCGTCGATGCGCATTGCTGAGGAGTCCCATACTAGGACGAAACAGCTGTCTAGTGCTTCCAGGTGATCAATGGTTGCCTGATTCAGATCAATTCGTGATATCAAAATTGAATTAAATACTTTGTTATTATTATTGTTAATAGCATTATTATTATTATCATCTGTCTACTTTATTATTATTATTAATATTATTTACCCTTCCAATATCACTTGAGTGAAAATTCACAATTTCATTACAATGTTAATTGCATTGTTTGATCTCTCCATTACTATAATTCTCTATATATTTTACATGGTTATTAGTGCGTATTTTCGCTTTGTTCCAATCTACTTTATTATTATTTTTACTAGCATTATTATTATTATCATCTGTCTACTTTATTATTATTATTAATATTATTTACCCTTCCAATATCACCTTGAGTGAAAATTCACAATTCATTACAATGTTAATTGCATGTTTTGATCTCTCCATTACTATAATTCTCTATATATTTTACATGGTTATTAGTGCGTATTTTCGCTTTGTTCCAATCTACTTTATTATTATTATTATTATTATTATCTGTCTTCTGTCATAACTTATAAACCAATTCAAAATTTTCATTACAACTGGACCTTTTAATTATAAACTATTTATGCAAAGTCTAAGCTACGACTACGCATTGAACTCCTCAGAATTTTTCTTTCTTTTGTAGAGGCTATTGTTACCCCTAACACTGATGTTTGTACTGTATAATTCTTTATTGATATTTATACTATAAAGTTTGATTGCAGTGTAAAAAATTATTATTATTGTTAGCGCGTTGTACAATTGTTGACGTTGGATTCTCTTGGTTCAAATATATATCTGTCGCATCTTCGTTCCTGACTTCTTGATCATACGCGTAATTGATGGTTGTGCGTGTATAAGTCTGGTTACTTACGAAGACGAAGATACGGGATATATAGTTGTTGGTTCCAACGAAGTTACAAATCCAGCAGTATAAAATAAGTCAGTCTCATATTCTGAAGGTACCAACAAAGTGGTGAGCTGACTCAACGAACACGTTATTCCGTTCACAGCTTTTCTGGATTAGCTGTGTCTATAACTGCAGCATTACCTTTGGAATTATTTGTTTTCATCTGCTTCGGCTACCTTCTGATATTTTGTATCGTGCTTTATACAAGTGCACACATACTGGTTATTTGGACTCATTTCTCCTCATTACTAATGGAGATACAGTTCATTATTTTTTCTGTCTCCACGGATTACTAGAGCTTCCACATAATAACGACATTTTAACATTTCATTTAATCCACTAACGAGGATTATATTTTATTCACATATTCAGCTCATATCTTGTTTTGTGTCCGCAACTATTAGTGAGTTTGTTTATTAATTTGCAATTAATTTTTGCTTGCACTCATTTTATATCGTACGTTACATATTATTGTATTTTTTTTTCCTCGGTTTCGTCATTGTGTTGTCATGTCCACTAGCCCTGATCTTTCTTCATACTTTAATACGGAGTCTGTAGGTGCTATAAGCCTTAATGTACCTTTTAGTTCTCTTGATCCAGTCTTATGGTTTTCTCGCATAGAGAATTATTTTCTGGCGCACAATATTGTATCTCAGAATGTTAAATACGGGTACGTTAGTTCAATGCTACCTGATGACATCGCCAATCAAGTTAGGGACAAATTGGTTAATAAAGATCGTAAAGCGCCTTACGACGCCCTAAAGCAAGCAGTTATTAAAGCAACATCATTATCAGATCATCAAGCTGTCGACCAACTACTAAGCACTGTACAGTTAGGTGACCGAACACCTTCCCAGTTAAAGAACCATATGAAAACATTGCTAGGTGATAGAAAGGTCGATAACCAGCTATTTTATCAACTATGGTTGCAACGTTTACCTCAAAATTTTCAGCAAATACTGGCTTACGGTGATGGTGATGTTAATATTGATAGATTAGCCGATATATGCCGATCGGATTTATGAAAGAACGAAAAGTCAGGCGGTTGCGCAACTTAGTCGGCCAGCATTGACAGGGGAAATAGACTCCTTAAAAGAACAGATAGAAATGCTGCGTGGAGAGATCTTAGCACTGCGACTGCACAACGCACCACGCACTCGATCTAGACAGCGATCTCATAGCAGAAAAAGGTATTCACCTACCAGAACACACACTGCTGATATTTGTTGGTATCATCAAACTTTTGGTGACCGAGCTAGACGGTGTTCTTTACCGCGTAACTTTAAAAAAGCGCCTTTCGGTAAACGGCGAGGCCAGTGGTCGGTGACGACTGCGACTTCTAGCGAAAGGACTCAACACAGCCGTCTATTTTATGTGAAGGATCTGAATACCGGTACGCTATTCTTAGTGGATACAGGGGCAGAAGTTAGTGTAGTCCCACCTACAACCACAGAAAAGAAAAGCGTTGATCCAACAGTCGTCTTACGTGCAGCAAACACATCCGAGATACGAACCTATGGAAAACGCTCGCTAATGCTCAATTCGGGCCTTGACACTGGTTTTGAGTGGAAATTTATCGTAGCAGAGGTGATGTTCCCAATAATCGGGATTGATTTTCTCCGGCACTATAACCTCTTAGTAGACGCAAAGCGTCATCGACTGCTTAGTGCTGAGCATCACGTCTATATCAGTGGAATAGTTACCGATTCTCCTTCCATGTCGTTGTTAGTGGTTCAGAAAACTCCGGTTTGCCCGTATTTTTTACTCCTTCAGAAATTTCCGGAGATGCTAAAAGTTACATATAAGGATACGCTAGTGAAACATGATATCGTGCATCACATAGACAACCGGACCACCTGTCCATTTTAAACCAAGACGATTAGACCCTAAGCGCTTATTAATTGCCAAGTCAGAGTTCGACAAGCTGCTTCAGTTGGGGGTCATTCGTCCTTCTAACAGTTCGTGGGCATCCCCACTACATATGGTTCCAAAAAAGAATGGGGAGATGCGGCCATGTGGCGATTATCGCGCTCTGAACAAGCAAACCATTGCCGATAGATACCCGATTCCCCATATTCAGGATTTTGTTAATAATATGTCAGGCACTACAATTTTCTCTAAGATTGATCTGGTCCGAGCTTATTATCAGATCCCGGTAGCACCTACCGATATCAGCAAGACGGCGATCACCACACCCTTAGGGTTATATGAGTTTCTTCGCATGCCCTTCGGGCTCGCCAATGCAGCACAAACCTTTCAGCGATTCATTGACACAGTGCTTCGAGGGCTGCATTTTGTATACGCATATATTGATGACTTGATGATAGCGAGTACAACACCAGAAGAGCATATGGAACACCTACAGCAACTTTTCCAGCGATTGAAGGAATATGGTGTAACAATTAACCCTGACAAATGCGAATTCGGCAAGCAATCACTTCAATTTTTGGGCCATGTTGTGAACTCCAAGGGAATTACGCCCATTCCAGAAGTTGTAGCAGCCATCAAAAACTATCCTTTACCCAACTCGTTTAAGAAACTCCGCCGATTCCTCGGCTTGATTAACTTCTATAGAAGATTTCTTCCACACTGTGCGCATATAGCTCAGCCTCTAACAGATCTTTTGAAAGGACGTTCCCGGTCTTTAAACATGACTGAGACAGCAATTAAAGCTTTTGAACAATTAAAGGAAATGTTAAGTTCAGCAACCTTGCTTTCCCGTCGTGACACCAACGCCCCTCTAGCCTTAATGACTGACGCATCAGACACGGCGGTCGGTGCAGTTCTTCAACAGTTCATCAATGGTCAGTGGGAACCATTATCATTTTTCTCCAAACGTCTTAACACATCGCAGACTAGATATAGTACGTTTGGCAAAGAGCTCTTAGCAGTTTATTTGGCGATCAAACATTTTCGATATATGCTTGAAGGTTTTGCTTTTACTATTTTTACCGACCATAAGCCACTCACGAAAGCATTTATCACGAAGTATAACAACTACAGTCCCAGAGAAGTTCGACAATTGGACTTTATCTCACAATTTTCAACCGACATACGCTTCGTCAAAGGAAGTACCAACGAGGTGGCTGATGCCTTATCTCGGTTGACGGTGGCCGCTTTAAGCAATGTTGGAATAGATTACATGGAAATGTCAAAATGGCAGAAACACGATACCGACACACATAAGCTTTTAGAATCTCACACGTCACTGAAGCTTCAACAGTTACCCTTAGGCGATACGGAAACACTTACGTGCGACATATCTACGGGGAAGCCACGGCCTGTAGTGCCGCCATCTATGAGACGTTTAGTTTTCGAGAAATTTCATAACCTCTCACATCCAGGCATTAAAGCTACTGTTAAGTTGATATCGGACAAATTTGTTTGGGAAAACATGAAAAGTGATATTCATCAGTGGGCGAAAATTTGCCTGCCTTGCCAGAAATCGAAGGTACATCGCCACACTGTTTCACCTTCAGGAGTTTTTCCAGTAACAGACGCCAGATTTGATCATATCCATGTAGATTTAGTGGGTCCCCTACCCCCATCGAACGGCTATACGTATGTACTGACATGTATTGATAGATTCACACGTTGGCCAATAGCAGTACCTCTGAAAGATACAGCAGCGTCAACAATATCCAGAAAACTTGTTAAACACTGGATTGCAAACTTTGGAGTTCCTTCTGTTATAACGACAGATAGGGGAGCACAATTCGAAAGCAAATTATTTCAACAGCTAACCGAAATGTTGGGCATCAAACGGTTTCGTACTACCGCTTACCATCCGCAAGCCAATGGCCTCGTGGAACGATTTCGCAGACAATTGAAGGCAGGTCTAATGGTCGTACACAGCGATAACAAATGGAGCGAGAAACTACCATTAATTCTTCTGGGAATTCGCTCGACGATTAAACAAGATTTAGGTTATTGTTCGGCCGAACTAGTTTATGGAACTCATTTAAAGTTACCAGGGGAGTACTTCAGTCCAGCAGTAGAAGTTTCTAATGGTATGTCTGATTATATTCAACGATTGAAAAGACATATTAAGGAGATAAGATCTCAAGCTCCTCGTTATTCATTGCGCCCTTCTTACGTACCTCGAAACCTCAACGATTGCTCTCATGTTTTCGTCAGGATTGATCATGTACGTAAACCCTTACAGCACCCGTATGAGGGCCCATTTAAAGTCTTACATAGAAACGACAAACCAGTCACTATCGAACGTGCTGGAAAAAGTGACACTGAGTATAGATAGAGTTAAGCCTGCATTCATCGAAAGTGGTACCTGTCAACTGACCGAAAGCTACCTCCAAAGTCGGCTCAACAGTTGAATGACAGCGAGAAGCCAGCAACCTCATCTACAACGCCGAAAGCAGCAACCAACCGCACAACACGTTCAGGGAGAAAAGTACACTGGCCACGAAGATATGCAGAAACGATTTTTATATCCTAGTATTTTTATTCTCAGTTCACTCGAACAAGTCGTTAGTTAAAGCACAATATTATCCAATCTCATATTTGTTACGTGTAAAACATGCTCTTTGACACTTCATATCTCAAATTCTTTGTTATTTTCTTAGTACCATGCATTTTAGTTAAAGAGTTGTAATAGTTAGTTGTTTAATATGACGAAATATCAGAACACCAGTATTCGTAATTTGTTTTTTTTTGTTGTTTTGATTACATGTCATCGAATTATTTACAAGCCGCTGCTTAACCTATGCCAATTATAAATTTAATAAGCAGTATTGTGTACCTTTTTGCAATGATTTATTATGTTTCAAAAACATACATTAAAAATTCAAAACTCTCACTTTTCAAATTCATTCATGCTATTTTTTTTTTAAATTAAATTGACATTTTGATATTCGCAACTTTTATATATGATAAGGTTCTGTAGCACTTATTTGCTTATCGCATTTTTGTTTTACTGTAATTGTATTCATATTTTATTATTATTCATTTACTTTTCGAACACAGACATGTTTTTAAAATAAATGTCTATGTTCTAGGGGGAGGCTAATGTAGAGGCCATTGTTACCCCTAACACTGATGTTTGTACTGTATAATTCTTTATTGATATTTATACTATAAAGTTTGATTGCAGTGTAAAAAATTATTATTATTGTTAGCGCGTTGTACAATTGTTGACGTTGGATTCTCTTGGTTCAAATATATATCTGTCGCATCTTCGTTCCTGACTTCTTGATCATACGCGTAATTGATGGTTGTGCGTGTATAAGTCTGGTTACTTACGAAGACGAAGATACGGGATATATAGTTGTTGGTTCCAACGAAGTTACAAATCCAGCAGTATAAAATAAGTCAGTCTCATATTCTGAAGGTACCAATACTTTTTTTATTTACACGTCCTACATCACATTAGCGTTTATACTCTTAATACTACTTCGCTAATTTGATTTATTGAATTATTATACTCAACTGATGAAGCCTAAAATGGTTTCTTCACAACTCTTATTGTAAATGAGTAGTATGTGATTAAAATAAATTAATAAACCCTTTCAGCGTAACCCCATTCAACATACTGTGTCATAAGACGAACATAATCACTGTGCAATTTTGGATCTCTAGTTAGCCGCTTTCATAAACAATCAAGCCTTCAGATGGTTAATGTCTTATTATCAGGTAGATTCCGTTCTTGACGCCATGACAATGCTATTTGGTAGTGCATATCTACCAGCTTAATTGATTCCGACATTATATGAAGTGCAGTACGGACTTCAACTGACATCGGTAAATAGGGATTTAATTCTTCTCTCAACTCACTTTGGTATGACTGTTCCAATCTAGCCTCCAGTTCATTTTGGAATGAGGCATAATTTGTTAGGCCTTTGCATCTAGAATTTTCATTATAAGAACCGAACAGCGTCCATCCAAGTGGCGTTCTTATGGCATGCGGTTTGTAGAAACTTAGGTTGAATAATTAAGAGTTTACTCCAAACCTTAAGTATACGTCAACACAATTAGACTCCAGTATTCATTTACTTCCTTATTCTGCATAGGGATTATATTTTCTATTATCTTACATTGGACGTTGAGAAGTGTTTGTGTGTTTGAATGACTAGAACCGCGCTCCACTGTCTCCTGCCCACGCTGCTAAAATGAAGACATATTCCATAATAGTCTGGTTTCTTCTGTCACTAAATCGGGATATACCTAGGCGCTAATGATTCTACTAGATCATGATAAATTAGTGAAGCATTCGAACAACTATCCAGGAAGGCACAAGTTCGCATAGTTTCCCCGTTATGCTTTAGTAATACGCGTACTACTGCAAGTGCAACCTCACTGGATGTAGTTCCCCACTCAGATTCTCTTTCTATCCCTCTACAAGTCCGGGTATTAACGTGAACATCATTAACACTACCAAACTGTTCTTTCTGTTTTGCATGTTATAAAGTGTGGTGCCGCCTGCCGCATCCTTCGACTGTACACAATCTCGTCAATCGACAATTCTTAGCCATATGATTAGCCTTCAGACGCAAGTTGCATAACTTTCGTATAAACTCTGTTCGTTCATCAACACTTTTAGTCCTGAAATCCGAACATTGATTAAAAAGATGACTTTCATGGCACAGCAAACATGACAGACTGAGATACAAGCGTCTTTGAGGTAACACAGTGTCACCTCCACTAGTATTGGCGTACGACATCCTAATGTCACTGCTGTCTGTGATAGCATTCGTCCTCAGATTTCCGAGGTTCTTGTTATCATGTCTCATCGCAGTTTCGATGACGAGCAACTCATATCTGCAGTTCACTATGTCAGCTTGCTCATTAACAAAGTCTGTCAAATCACTAAACAGGGGTTCCCGTCTGCCCTTGATAATTTTACACGCAATCTTCACCTATTCGTGTTGAATATGAGTAAGTAACTTCAAGACTTATGGTGCCAGAAAGAGAGAGTTTTGGTTGGTTGTAACGAATGCCAATGAAGTGTGCCTAGTTGGTAATGTGCAACTGACCTAAGCCCACTTACCCCCAGGCCGACAATAGAAGAACCAGAATTGAGAACCGGAAAACGGAGAGAGCGTGATCGCATTATATTTTAATCATGCCTTTAGACATACATAAAACCAGACCACTCATTAAACCAATCAAGAATCTAATATTGATATAGAACAAAGGAAAGATTTACAGTGAATGGGTACAACTTGTACACAATTAAGTAACCATAGCCCATATTAATAAACAATATACTAAAAGCAAATATACTAAACGGAAGGACCAGGCAAGGGGAGCGTAACAGTCATAGAAATGAAATGATTACACTGTCCACAGTTATAATATTTGAAATAATGTTCTAAAGAATAGCTCTCGAAGATAATCAATCTTCATTAGGTGCCCGGAATTTGAATCGGAAATATAATTCATTTGCTTAAGCGTCAAGTCACAAACTTGCATCTCTGTCGATAACTTTCTTAGTTCCTTCGGATAATTTCCTCGATTATTAGGAATTGCTAGCAGCTTGTCGGTAAATATATGGGCTACTACGTGCTTAAGCCCAAACATATCCTCTAAGAGCTCTAACGCTTTGTGGTAACCAACGTCAGGTTCTAGTAAGATGCAGTGGCGTATAATAGACTTGGCTTCTCCGTCAATATATTCAATTAAATAGTTTAATTTAGCTTTATACCCAATATTTTGATTGTCGATACACTCTTCGAAATTCCTGATAAAGCTCCAATACTGTACAGGATTACCATTGAATCTTATTATTTCCCTTTTAATCAAGTCTAAGTTTCTCGATATCACGTTTGGTAAGTTAGAACTCAAGTCAATTCCAGCTTCGTATGCAGTTGAGTCTGCTTTATAATTCGTCGGAGTCTCAGGTGTATTGTGAATGAGACTCATTGTTGTCTTCTGGAGCAAGTTTTCCAATTCAATTTCTTTATCCAGCCGAGCTATACGTAGTCTGACTAGCTCTAGCTCTAACATAAGATTGATTTTATGCTTGTTTCCTTCTACACGATCATCATTGTGAATCTCTGACTTATGTGGAGACAATACTGGGATCTCATCGAAGCCATAAGACTTTCTAGACGCCATCTTGCATTTAACTTTACGATGAAAGCAGCACTATTTGAAACTTTGTAGGACATGTTTATGCCTATAAATAACCTACAGATTTCCTCAAAACTGTCGATTAAGAGTCTGGGCTTAACTACAATCAAAACATGAAGAGCTTGGTATAAATCTGTCTGTTTCTAAAACATAAATTAACACAATTATTACAATAAAATAATCAATCAAAATTAGAATAGATAAACACATTCCGAGCAGTGATGGGAAATGCGTCAAAACAAACAATTGTGATTATTAGTCATGTTGATAAAGTATTACAGTTCTCTGAGTGGTTATCAAATAAGGATAATCCATACAATCAGACCGAGTACAGGTGGTGGGCGTTTAAATAAATGTTACTGGTCAGGATAATTATGGACGCAATTACCATGGGGCTTTAACAATTTTCGCCTTTTCACTAATGTAGTCTACAAAATGACATGCATAAACCTTCTTTCATAGCACACAGTCTGTCTGCATTACATGATTGATCCATATCATTGAACGAATTATTATAATTGTTAGTAACATCATTTTACATGTAGATTTTCAATGTAATTGTTTGACTTCAGTATATTGAGCATAACGTTCCAGTTGAGCACAGCTGTGTAAATTCGCTGGGCAACTATTCTACTGTTTTTATTTCATGAATTCGCACTATGAAGAAGATAATTTCTTTGAGGGCCGCAAAAAAGGCCGACTGCTTCCTACATACTTACTATGATTAACCTCAGTTTTTCTTGTCAATCCCAGAGTTAGCACTACCTCTGATAGTTGGAAACACTTTAACTGTATTTTGCTTGTTAGTACCATATACAGTTTATTTATTTATTTATTTTAATCACATACTACTCATTTACAATAAGAGTTGTGAAGAAACAATTTTGGGCTTCATCAGTTGAGTATAATAATTCAATAAATCAAATTAGTAAATTAGTATTAAGAGTATAAACGTGATGTATAAATGAGTATAAATGTGATGTAGGACATGTAAATAAAAAAAGAAAAAAAGGAAAAAGAAAAAAAAGAAAAATCTTAAACAGTTCAATGCGTAGTCGTAGATTAGACTTTGCATAAGTAGGTTTGTTAGCTAACTAATAAACTCAATATAATAAAAAGGTCCAGTTGTAATCAACATTTTGAATTGGTTTATAAGTTATGACAGAAGACAGATAATAATAATAATCATAATCATAATCATAATAATAATAAAGTAGATTGGAACAAAGCGAAAATACGCACTAATAACCATGTAAAATATATAGAGAATTATAGTAATGGAGAGATCAAACAGTGCAATTAACATTGTAATGAAATTGTGAATTTTCACTCAAGTGATATTAGAAGGGTGAATAATAATAATAAAGCAGACAGATGATAATAATAATGTTATTAACGGTATAAATAATAAAGCAGAGATAATAATTATAATATTAATAAAAAAGTAGATTGGGACAGAGTGAAAGTATGCACTATTAACCATATAAAATACATACTGAATCATAGTTATGGAGAGGCCAAACAGTGCAATTAACAGTGTGATGAAATTGTGAATTTTTACTCAAATGATACTAGAGGGGTGAAATTTCTGAATAAAGTAGTGTGTGTGTGTGTGTGTGTACATGAATATGTATATGGTGCTGAAAATAAATGGATAATTGCAGTATGGATTTAGTGTCAATAGGAATATTAGACAACTAATGAACCCAACATAATTAAAAGGTCAAATTGTCATCGAAGTAGTAAATTGGTGTATAATTGATGATAGAAGATGGATAAGGAAAGTTATCGGTGTAATCAAATTATGAGTTTTCGCATAAGTGAATTAAGGTGTGTGCGTGTGGGCTGGAACAATATGAAAATATGCATTATTAACTATGAATCCTTAGGCGTATGGTGTATTATGAATGCATTTGATATATTTTAAAACTGTTTACACGGAGCTGGAACCTTGTTTATATGTATGATCAGTTATTTCAGGGTAGTTGGGGAGGTTACATAGACCCTCACCTAGGTGTTCCTGAAGTAATGTTTTGAACGCGGCTAACGATTTGCTGCAGCGAATGTGCTTGAGGAGTTTATTCCATAGAGTCGCATATCTCACCGTGATAAAGCTCTGGCGCAGCTGTATGCGACATCGCTGGATAGTAATAGTGTTTTCCTTATTACGTAGGTTATGTGTGGAGGTGTAGAGGATGGCTGTGATGTCGACGCGTAAGTTGCGCCACTAATAAGGCGGTACATGAGAGTAAGGTTTAGTTTCAAGCGTCGGAACCAAAGGGGTTCTTGATTTAGATTATCGTATCGTTGTTGATAAATTTGTGTGCTGTAGTCACCTAATAAGCTCTTGGTAAATGCTCGTTGAATTCGCTCGATTTTCATCAGATCTACACGTCTACAGTTGCTGTAGAGTAGACAACCGTATTCTAATATTGGACGAACACACTTTGTGTATAATAATATTTTTGAGTTTAAATTGAGAAAATTTTTCCTTATAAATCCAGTTAGCTTCCTCGCTTTGGAAGCTTGAAATGCGATATGCTCCGAGAAGTTAATGCTATCGGTATATCTGAGCCCCAAATCTTGAGCGACGCTTAGAGGTTTTATTTGCATTTTGCATAGGTAGAGACTGAGGTCCCATCTGCGACCAGTGGAAATGTATCCACTTTTGTGCATGTTTAGGGGGAGATGCCATATTTTGGTCCATTCTGATAAATTATCAATTTCCTTTTGTATTATTTTAGTAATAGTGTTTTTATTTGTAGTTGATGGGAATAAATAGGCAGCCTTTAGGTCATCTGCAAAAGAGGAAGATTTTGCCATGCACAAATTGCTGTCACACATCATTGATGAAGAGAAGAAAGAGTAATGGTCCAATTACGCTTCCTTGTACAACTCCGCTGGATACATTTACTGGCTTTGAGTAGCTAGAACTGATCCTTACGATATGGCGGCGCCCTGTGAGGAATGATTTAAACCAACTTACAAGTGGATTTCGTATGCCATAAGAGTGTAGTTTTGAGAGGAGAAGGTTGTGGGGAACACAATCAAATGCTTTACTGAAGTCAAAATGAAGTACGATAATTGAGAAACCTTGGTCTGTTCCAAGTGTTATATAATCGACAATTCTAAGTGTGATGTAGCACAAGAGCGTTTTTCCATGAACCCATGTTGAGATGGATTGATCAGGTTTTCCAATTATCTGGTAGTCCAGCACCAAGGTTTCTCAATCATCGTACTTCATTTTGACTTCAGTAAAGCATTTGATTGTGTTCCCCACAACCTTCTCCTCTCAAAACTACACTCTTATGGCATACGAAATCCACTTGTAAGTTGGTTTAAATCATTCCTCACAGGGCGCCGCCAAATCGTAAGGATCAGTTCTAGCTACTCAAAGCCAGTAAATGTATCCAGCGGAGTTGTACAAGGAAGCGTAATTGGACCATTACTCTTTCTTCTCTTCATCAATGATGTGTGACAGCAATTTGTGCATGGCAAAATCTTCCTCTTTTGCAGATGACCTAAAGGCTGCCTATTTATTCCCATCAACTACAAATAAAAACACTATTACTAAAATAATACAAAAGGAAATTGATAATTTATCAGAATGGACCAAAATATGGCATCTCCCCCTAAACATGCACAAAAGTGGATACATTTCCACTGGTCGCAGATGGGACCTCAGTCTCTACCTATGCAAAATGCAAATAAAACCTCTAAGCGTCGCTCAAGATTTGGGGCTCAGATATACCGATAGCATTAACTTCTCGGAGCATATCGCATTTCAAGCTTCCAAAGCGAGGAAGCTAACTGGATTTATAAGGAAAAATTTTCACAATTTAAACTCAAAAATATTATTATACACAAAGTGTGTTCGTCCAATATTAGAATACGGTTGTCTACTCTACAGCAACTGTAGACGTGTAGATCTGATGAAAATCGAGCGAATTCAACGAGCATTTACCAAGAGCTTATTAGGTGACTACAGCACACAAATTTATCAACAACGATACGATAATCTAAATCAAGAACCCCTTTGGTTCCGACGCTTGAAACTAAACCTTACTCTCATGTACCGCCTTATTAGTGGCGCAACTTACGCGTCGACATCACAGCCATCCTCTACACCTCCACACATAACCTACGTAATAAGGAAAACACTATTACTATCCAGCGATGTCGCATACAGCTGCGCCAGAGCTTTATCACGGTGAGATATGCGACTCTATGGAATAAACTCCTCAAGCACATTCGCTGCAGCAAATCGTTAGCCGCGTTCAAAACATTACTTCAGGAACACCTAGGTGAGGGTCTATGTAACCTCCCCAACTACCCTGAAATAACTGATCATACATATAAACAAGGTTCCAGCTCCGTGTAAACAGTTTTAAAATATATCAAATGCATTCACAATACACCATACGCCTAAGGATTCATAGTTAATAATGCATATTTTCATATTGTTCCAGCCCACACGCACACACCTTAATTCACTTATGCGAAAACTCATAATTTGATTACACCGATAACTTTCCTTATCCATCTTCTATCATCAATTATACACCAATTTACTACTTCGATGACAATTTGACCTTTTAATTATGTTGGGTTCATTAGTTGTCTAATATTCCTATTGACACTAAATCCATACTGCAATTATCCATTTATTTTCAGCACCATATACATATTCATGTACACACACACACACACACACTACTTTATTCAGAAATTTCACCCCTCTAGTATCATTTGAGTAAAAATTCACAATTTCATCACACTGTTAATTGCACTGTTTGGCCTCTCCATAACTATGATTCAGTATGTATTTTATATGGTTAATAGTGCATATTTCCATTCTCTTCGAATCTATATTATTGTTATTATCATTATTACCATAATATTTACTATTATTCTTATTATTGTTATTATTATCTATCTCCTGGCATTACTTATAAACCAATTTACAATTCTGACGACAATTTGACCTATTAATTGTGTTTGTTTTGTTGGTTAGCGAACAAACCCATTTATATAAAACCTGTACTACAACTACGCATTGAACTCTTTAGAATTTCATTTATAATCTTTTCGCACAGAGCCATACATATGTGTTTTATTATTTTTTTCTTTTTTACGTGCCCTATATCATATTGGCGTTTTACTCCTAATACTACTTCGCCAATTTAATTTACTGAATTATTATACTCATCTGATGAAACCCAAAACGGTTTCTTCACAACGCTTATTGTAAATGAGTGGTATGTTATTAAATTAAAAATAAAATAAAATATAATCGCACTCGTTATCAAGGAAAATTTGATAAGCACCAAACTGCTGATGACGTTTAAAAGTTAACGTCGTTTCTGTATAGGGCGAGCCAGTTCTTGGGTCACTCACTAATTCGCGATAAATAAATAGCTGTTAGTCTCAAGTATCACTGTGTACATGAGAGCATGCCGGTTTACGGGCATGATCAGAATGACATGAGTTTACATGAATACTAATATTTCGACGAAGTGTTACTGTCAGGACTTATGTAACATAAAGGACTGAATTGAGAACTAAACCAACTGCGACATAGTTTACAGTGCTAGGACACTAAATATACATATTGTAGCATGCTGCATATATGGCAAAGTACCGCGCGCTTCTTGACCGATGCGTTACTATTCCAAAAAGCGGCTGAGGGTTAGCGAAATGGATCACCGAGCATGTCCAGGCGCTAGATAGGACCAAGAGTATTCGAAACTTGGGTGTTAAGAAGAAGGCAATAGTATTGTGCCAGTAAGTTCCATACTTGTCTTGCACATAATCTTCTACAGCTAGTGGAAAGACAAAAGAAGAGAGAACACAAAACAACAACACTGGTATTCCGGAGTTAACAAAGCTAATGGGCAGGATTAGTAATTATGCTTCCGAAATACCACATGTTTATAGGCTGATTAAAGTGGAAGAACACTATCATGTGACCAAGACAAGTGAGTGGTGCTCACACACTCAGAGTCCCTATTATTTCGCTGGTGGAGTAAGAAACAATAGTTGGTGTGAACATTTTTAACGAGATTTCAGAAGAGATGAAGTTACTAACGTGCCATACAAATAAAGGAAGTGCATCTGTTTCCCGAATGGCTTGAGGCAAATGGTTCCAGATTCTGGAGAGTTTATTAGTAAAATAATTCAAATAAAGCAGATTTAGAATGCGATATTTTTACATTCGTGGCTGAATTGCACAGGTTATAGCAAGAGGGTTCCTCAAGCTGAATTATATTAGGCGATGAGAACGCTAATTTGTTTAATATTTTATAAAAGAAGATTAGGTTTAAATTTAGCCATTGCCTCCATTAGGTATCTAGTTTTGACTTAGTGCATCTAGTTTTATAGTCTAGAGTACTATCAGCCTGAAGAATACGGAGAGTAAAGCGACGTTGTACAGACTCCAGTCTGAGTTTATCTCTCATGGAAACATTACTGAGAATAAATGTGCAGTATTCTAGCAAAGGTCTAACACAAACTTTATATAGCAGAATACGAGAATCGTTTCTGTAGAAGTTACGTAGTATACAACATAGTAGTCGATGTGACTTAGATGTCTGCATATTGACCTGTTCTGTAAAAGACAGGTTATAAGAGTACCTAAGTCAACTACTGACTGAAGCATAGACAACTTACTACTGTTTATGGAGAGATCAAAATTGAGGCAATAGGATAACCGATAACACAATTTATTGATGCAAAGCTTGATACTATATTTAACAATAAACACAAATTTAGCACACAAGCCTCAACAATTCCTCTTCCTTATACAGCCAAAGGGATTCAAACAAGTTGTACAATTAATCCATGACACAATAGTAAATAAACATCAAATTAGTTACTTATCTAAGGGAAAGTGTTCCTTAGAAAAAGAGCCGAATTGTGACCGCAACCGACCAACCGGATCAAATCACTCAGGCATAGACTGGCAAAATATCAAGCGAACATGGCTTACAAGACCGAGAAACCCGGTAAAACAAAAATGACATGTAGCATATGCTGGTAAAAAAGAACATGCATGAAACTGATTGTGATCGAAATCCAATACTGTTATGATAAAAGGGTCAAACGGAAAGAAACAAGATCTGTTACAGACCGGTTCTTAAGAACCCATCCTGTTATTCTCCCGCATCACAAGGTCGCCCCGGGGCCATGTTTGAAATAGACGCTAGATAAATGCCAGTTTAAAACAAAGTTTATCATTCCATTATATCTGTACATCATTGTATAATAAGTCTGCATAACATTAAACCATTTTAACTATCTGATATGATATTGTTGATCTTGCCTGTAAAAATGGCTTGCTCCTGATATTCAGGAAATAAATTATTATTATTGTTATTATTATTATTATTAATGGCAGACGATCAAATACCAATGGCCGGAAACGACATTCCAAAAATTGTCATCTTGACTCCATTTGGCCTTTACGGATTCATTCGAATGCCTTTTGGCTTGAGGGATGAAGCGCATACGTTCCAGTGTTTAATTGATGGTGTGTTTATGGGGTTTAACTATGTCCATCATACGTCGACGACTGCTTGATAGCAAGCCCAGATATGAAAACACGTATGAAACAACCGGACACAGCTTTTGGAAGACTTCGGCAATATAAAATTACAATAAATATACAGAAATACCAATTCAGAACGATCCAGTTCGACTTCCTGTGGCATACTGTTGATGCTGGTCACATAAAACCCCCAAAACGCAACGTGACGGATATTCCGGAGTGTCTGAAACCAACCACTATCAAGCGGTTGCGAGCTTTTAATGGATCGGCAGGTTTTACAAGCGATTTATACCCAATTGTGCATCTATCATGAAACCATTAGTGTATCATCTTCGAGGAACTAAAGAGGAGGTCACAATGGATGTATGGTGAAACAAAGAAATAGCCAATACAACTATGTTGGCACATCACAATACTGCAGGTCTCGTCAGCATTGCTGTTGATGCATTGGACTCAGCCATTGGCAGAATTCTACAACAATGGATTGACCAAACTTGTCAACCTTTGGCATTCTTCTCACAACGGTAGCAAGATACCGAATCGAGATACAGCACTTTTGGACGTGAACTGTTAGCCATGTACTGTGCTGTACGACATTTTCATCATTCCATCGATGGCCGGGAATTTACAATATTCACCGACCATAAACCACTGACTTTTTCCATGAAGTCACCTTTAGATAAGTACTCTCCACGAGAGCCCTTCCATCTAGACTACATTCCCCATTTCTCTACATATATCTGTTCTCGACATATTTCTGGAGTTAACGATGTTGTTGCTGACGCCTTACCGAGAATATACTTCTTGAATCGTTTCGAAGGAATCGACCTTGCTAAACTAGCTCGATTTCAAAATGAAGACAGTGATCTTCATCAAGAGTTATCTACAACAACTCCCAAATTCCAAACGAAGACGATTTAAAAAGGTAAGGACACCTTAATTTGTGATTCTTCTACTGGTATAGCCCGTTTAATCGTCCCCAGGTGTTATCGACGCATCATCTCCGTTACATTGTACGACTTCTCTCATCCTGGAGCTTGTGATACTGCCAAGCTGGTTACCTAAAGATACTGCTAGCCGAAGATGAACAAGGACAACAAAGAATGGGCACGCACTTGTGTGGCCTGCTAAAAGAACAAAGTAATTCAGCATAATAAATGAGCTCTTGGCACTTTTCTCACCCCTAATATACGATTCGATTACGTTTACCTTGATTTGGTAGGACCCCTATCAGAATCAAATGGGTTTTCAAATATTCTGACATATGTGGACCGATTCACATGTTGGCCAAAAGTGATTTCACTGATAGATATCACTTATAAAATAAATTTGTCGCGCTTTCGTCGAACGATGGATAGCGAATTTTGGTTGTTCATCTACAATAACGACAGACCGTGGACGTCAGTCTGAATCTGTATTGTTTTACCCTCTGACCAAACTCCTTGGAACTGCCCGCTTCAGAATATCCATCTATCACTCACAATCTCACGGTTTGGTAAAAAGATTTCACCTACAGTTGGAAGCATCACTATCAGCTACGAACATCCCTCAGTGGGCCGATGCTTTACCATTAGTTTTACTCGGAATTCGCAGCGCTGCAAAAACAGATGTTGGGCGCTGCGTTGCCGAATTAGTCTATGGAAAGACACTTCGACCACCAGGCGAGTTCGTGAAAATTACTTTGACCCCGACAAACTTAAATCCTAGCTTCTCTGTGAACCAACTTACAAATGCTGTGAGTTCAGTTAAGCCAGTCCAAACTCGACAACAGTCGGCAGACACTTTTGTCCAACATGACATAAAATATAGTGCACAAGTTTTGTAAGTCGCGATGCTCTATACAGACCTCTCGACGAAACCTACCAACAACTATACAAGGTCTTGAAGCGAGAATCAAAAATGGCCACAAAAAACATCAGCAATGACCATCCCCAAAGCAATTTATCTAGGCTAATCTTTTATTGTTAAATTCGCTACAATACCTCCTAAACTTCATATCGAGTAAGTGATCACGCCCAGATCAATGACCAACAAGCAAGAAGAAACTTAAAAAATCTTCATTAAGCTGAAAGCTACACGTTCTGGTAGAAATGTAAAATTTCCAGAACATGTGGACATATATAATACCTGTTATACTTTTAATATGGACGGCCCGTTTCCAATCGTTATATTTAAAATATATTCGCCCCAATTACAACCATGCTATAAATTACGGTCTGTGACCCTGAAAACTACTAATCAGTGCAGCGTATGCATCTGCTCCGTGACTTCTAGTCTCCAGGCCGGAATAAATAACAAAAAGTGGATGAGCCAGTCAGACATAAATCATATTGTATTTGACACAAACCTTTATATATACTCAAAATCAGACCACACATCTGGCCAATTAAGAATTTTACATTAATACAAAACAAAGAAGATTGTGGCAGTAAATAGGGGCAACCCTCACACGACTAATTATCTGTAGTTTATAATAAAAGACAATATATAAACTGTGAATGCACTAAGCGGGAGTGTAGGATAAGTGGAACGTAACAATGATGGAAACAAAATGTGAATATTACTCACAGTTAAAATAACTCAAATAATGTTCTAAAACACAGTCCCGAGAGTTCGTTACTCATCTTTAGTCTCCTAATATAACAACAGCTATTAATTTTTTCCAAATTTCCCACTGTCAACGTACTGTAAAGTAATTTTTCAAAAAAACTAAGTTGGCTATAAATCCTTCTTTGTTTCATGGTATTCATTTTACATATTTTTTATATTTTGACGAAACTAAAACACGTTTTATTCATATGACTGTTGTCAACATTTTGCGTGAAAAACATGGTAACTAGACATTCAGTCAAGTGCCTATACATTAATATTCCAGGTTTAAGAGTCAAGACGATTGAACGCCGGCGCTTATGTTAAGTTAGTAATATTCACTGAAACGTGGCTATCACATAAAGTCGCAGGTGGCGAACTGAGCATTTAAGGCACTGAACTGTTTAGAGACGGCAGAGGACAACGAGAAGGACACAGAGAGGTAATATACCTAAACAGAATATTCATAGACATCAACACTCATGGGCATAGTTAGAGCCCACTGCCGGTAATTTCGTCACTAGCGAGTACAAAAGTTGATAAAGCACTTGTTTTGGTAGACTTTAACACTCCTTTGTTAAGCCTGGTTGACGAAGTGGTCACATCAAATGGACACTGCCAAAAGGCTTGTGGGTGCCATCAAGGATGTGGGAAGTACACAACACCGGGTGGAAAACAGAATGAAAAGTTGTTCAAACTGGACTGCTCACTACACATTTTAATTGATAAATTCCGATATACACGTCCCTATGGCTAGCAGGAACTACGTCATGATAGAGTTTGGCATGGACACTGGTGAAACAATATTTCGGAACTAGAGTATGCCGCTTTCCCACACCTAAACATAGTATAGGGCATTTATTGAACATCTTACCCAGGCAACACTGTCTAAGGACTCAGAAAGCCTGTTCATGGGAGAGCAATGTAAGTCCGTAAAGGGCATCAATATGCACCCCAGCTGAATAAAACAGACCAATCATGACAATAACTTGTTGAGGTGATGAGTAGTACATTTTATAACAAAACAGGAGGCGCAGCACAGGCGAAAGACCATAACAAAGGTCTCTGATCACGAATCCTAAATGTGCTTAACAAACAGATATAACGTGCGAGTCAGAGATGACAGGCGGCAACTCAAAGTATGTTGCACCAGTTCCAAGAAAACCCAAAACACCTGTATGGACATAGGGCCCGAAGGTCGACTAAGAGCCCGGGCGCCCTTACTATTAAGTAAGACCAGCAATGGCCCTCACCAACGCTGAAGCTGCTTTAGTATGTAACACACCGTCGGCAGACAACCGTACTATCCCTAGGCCGTAACCAACCAACCGGAGGCCACATTTTTAATAACCGAATTGGAGGGTGCATCGACATCAAGTCTGGGTTAGTCCTAAAGATACTGATATAGCTTAAGCCCAACAAATCCTCTGGTTGTAACAGCATGTTACTAGGGGGCGGTGCTAAAGCGGTGCAATGAAAAACTCAGTTACTCCATCACTGACCTATTCCAGCACCCGATACAATCACCACAGTTATCGAAGGGTAGAACAGGGCAGCTACATCCCCATTGTACGAAGAAGGTGACAGAATGAACCTAGAATGATACAGGTCAATAACAATTCTACCACATCCATGCAAGAGGTATTGTAGATGCCTAGATGTGGGCGCTCATTGGCAGACGCAGATTGCCACATAAGGCAGGCTCTGTTAATCAAGCATCCTGTTTTAGTGGGACTACTAAACTATTTGTTTTTACGCAAACATTCAAGTTCATGCATCATATCTAGACTAGGCAAAGGCGTCTGATACAGTGTTCTATTGACTCGTAATTCAGAACTCAGTAGCTATGACCTTCACAGAACTAATGCTATTCTGAATATGGATACACCATAATGTGGGGACGGCAGTTCTGTACTAAGGTGAACAGAGTGCATTCAAATTAGAGGACGTCTAAATTCAAAGCGTCGCAAGAATAGATCCTCTAGCCACTGCAATTCCTCATTTTCATCAACTATCGCTCCTTATGTTACGCATGTGTCAAGCTGTGGAGAGCCATCAGCGGTAGCGGAGACGTAGGGGGCCTAAAAAAGGACCTGGTTTGGGTCAAAGAGTGAAGGGTTGACGACGGCCTAACTTTCATGAGATGTGTTACCGTACACCAGATGGCACCCGGAAATTTCAAAATAAAACCTGATGAATACGTGTGCTGTCATGGCATACTGCAAGCACCTTAGAAAAAACTAGATTCTTGCGGTCAATTCATCTGAATTTCTCTACATTCTGGTCACACATCACTTCACCAAACTTCACACCTCACCATTATGGTCTACTCTTACCCAACCTACGGTAATCTAAGATTTATTCATAGACTTGATTGACTACGACTGTACACAAAAGAACAAATCCAAATATAACCTAATTTATAAAAAATAATATAAATGAATGGAAGTAAACTAATAGTGAAAAATAAAAGATAACAGCGGCAGTGATAATAATCGTAATAAAAATCATCAACCAACCAAGGCTGCCAGGAGTAGAGCAGTCATTCAGCTATTTTGTCACTGGACAGAACCAAAGGACTGGAACTAAAACCGAGATACCCAAGAAACAAGAGAAAAGAAATTTATCAGTTTATAATTACATGGTCAGACAGACATTGGGTATTGGATATTGAAGATCAAGGTTGTGAATCTCAGGAGGGAGGCATATTCGCTCTATCTGTTCGTAGCATGGCTCCTGTATCAGTTAAAGACGTGGACGGTCACGTTTTCGTCAAAGCACTGGCTCAGTTCTTGAAGAAAACTGGCAAAGTCCGGTTACCTGATTGGACAGATGTTGTCAAATTGTCATCAGCAAACCAGTTAGCACCGTATAACCCTGACTGGTTTTATGTACGATGTGCTGCTATACTCCGACATCTGTATATCCGTCCAACTGGTTTAACAGGCTTAAGTAAGGCATTTTCAAGAAAAAAGCGCAATGGTGTCAAACCATCTCACCGTTCACTTGCGCATGGTTCAGTCATAAGGAAAGCCATTCAACAAATGGAGGCACTTGGATTATGTCAGAAACGTGAAGGCGGAGGAAGGGCTCTTACATCAGCTGGAAGACGCGATTTGGATAGATTAGCCTATCAGATTTTGAAAGAACGTCACTGATGTCGAATACATGATGTCAGAAAAGCAATGAGCTGTTGTATGCTCAAGTTGCACACCAACTTCTGTAGAGACTTGATCTGTTGCTAACGTTTTGTATGCTTTCTTGTGTAAATGTCGTGAAATACAGCTCATTATATTGGGCTTTTTTGTTTTTGAAATTAAAGGCTGAGCGAATGAGTTCGTGTATTGCAATCTTTATTAATGAGAGAATTCGACGTGACTACAGTCGCTGATCATTTGTGAGGCTTGCTGTAATTCATTATAGTGAGCTGTGCAACCCAATCGAACCTCTACGGTAACTTCGAGGTGGAATACTTTGGGTATGCTTGTGTTATGTATCGTATATTTGTATAGAGCCACGGTGTCTTACTTTCATCACAGCCGTGTTTCTAGATGCAAACTACCTAGCTAGGGCCAGCGTGAAAATCACGATTTTTGGTTAGACAGGGTGGTTGGTATTCCCGTTAGTCGGTCACCGTGACACGCTTTTTTCTCTACTTCCTGGATTTTAAGTATCGCTTACAACTGTGTTCCTTTCAGTTGTATCTTAGTGTTGCATTATTTTTGTGAATTTGATTTCGTTACGCTAGTATTGTATGGGGTTTCACGTTGTCGTATGACTGAGTGATTTAAATATTGCACCTTTAATTAATTGCTTTTACATAAGTAACTTGTTTTGCTAATATTATTTCACTTCGGTTGTTCACAGCTTTATATATTGCTACATTTTTGTCTGCTTGGTGATGTATTAGTTAGGAGATAGAAGTTATTTAATACTGTTAACAATACGAATAAGCAAAGGGGATTGAAATGCAGGCAGTCTTGAGCTGTAATGTTTTGTTATGTATATGTAATACAAGTCTGAGCTCTATTTGCATGATTATCAAGCGATAATGGTTAATACTTAATCATTTAACTATTGGTTTATGTAATGTATACGTCACTTAAAAAGCTGATACCGAAAGGTTGATTTGAAGGCGATAAGATACGTAAAATTGTACTAATGCGAGTAGTTCTAATCCCGTGGTATGATATACAAGTTAACAATAAGTTTGGATGAGGTCAAGTTCCTATTGTAAGTCATAGTTATCTATCAACCTTAAGTAATTTTTCCACCAAATGATCGCTTGTTGCTCTCAGTTATCTCGTAGTGGTATGGCAACTTGAACCTACAGGCGCTTGTGCCCGGTTCTACGTTGCTGCTGATGATGATGATGAACCGATTTGTGGGTCTTAGCTAACAAGGTAAATGTAACTTACCAGCTGGTGGCGATATAAAACATCAGACATAATCTTTAATTTTATTGGGAACTCGATTTGCACTTCAAAAGACAAGCAGAGTTGTCATTAATTTGTGATATGGTGGTATCCTTTCACAGTACTCATGTGACGTTTTAAGCGGAAGTGTGTAAGTCATGACCTGTATTTACGACCTTGAGTAGTGTTGTTGAACTTCGATGAATAAGGAGAACTTGATTTTCCTTTTTTTAGAAAAATAAATATGCGTGCGCGTCAATAAATATGAATGGCTGTTCAAGTTTACTAGTTCTCATAATATCAAACTAACCACAGGATTGAAGGAAATCGCATTTGAGTAGAACTAACTTGTGAAGGAATAAAATGCAAGCGGTTTTTATCAACAAAGTTTATAGACCGAAGTCCATTACTATGTAAACATCATTTTTGACTCGATCTAGGACATTCAACTTAAGATCCGTTCTGATTCACACTGATATTTTACTCGTCTATTTTCACTAGTTTAGCTTTATATTTATTTTTCTCTTATTTGCCCTATTTGCTTAAAACAGTCGTATAAACATAGTCCTTTAGGTTTCCGAGATTTCCAACTTCATTTGATATTTAAAAGACCGTTCTCCTTCAGTCATGGAAGACTTTTTCTAACTAGAGTCATGGTGGTTTCGGGAGTTCTAATTCAAATAAAGCTTTGTTTTGACTTGGTACCAGTCAAATAGTGGTAAACTGAAAGGTACCGACCATACATACCCTCACATTTTTGACTTGATATTTTGCCGGTGATATACTTGTTTAGAAGGACTTTACTGAATTCAATTCTACTTTTACATCATTTTAATGTTAATTCAAGTTGTAGTGTAGCTTAATACTCTATTGGTGCATGTTAAGGTAATGTGTGCTTTAGTGGAATATATGGACTACAGCAAATCGAAGACCTATTTTTTTAAGCCAATGAAGACTAATAACTACCTTTCATTTAGTCGGTTACAGATTCCTGGTAAATCCGTAAATTCTTAGATGTTTTCCAGTTTCTTTGAAGTCACACAGTTAAAACAGCTACTTTGGTACAATAATATTTATTTATTAGCGCACCAGTCCCCTTTATGCGTCTACCAAGAGACTACTAAATTTGAGACGGCAACCCAGTTAGTGAAGTCATGGAGTGGCTCATATTCAATTTCCTCATACCTGTCTCATTGTTAAAAGTAGTACTGTTCCATTTAAAGCAACATTATGTGTTGGCTAAAGTCGGTCTTAGAACTTCAGTTTTCCTGATCAGAATCTACGTAGTACATGAAATCGTTTCACAGCCTTATATGATATAGCTATTTGTTGACCTTAGTCTCATATATTTCTTTCTAACTGAATTGAGGTATAGAAGGCCAGACATAAAAATGGTTGTACACAGTCACAACATACATGCTTACCTAACACTCCAGGTGTGTAAACTTTATTACTGGAAGTAAGCGGTTATACTGAAAAGGTATTTAGAAGTAACTAAAAGACTATGTTTAGTTTTACGTAGATTGAGTTTATCATTTGTCGGGTGTGATATTTATCAACTTTGGTTTTATTTTTCATTTATAGATCGTATGAACTGATTCACTGATAGGATGATGCGTACCGAACTCTTACCCAGGTTACGTTTGCTGATAGCTTTACGTCGAGTATCAGTTCATGAGAATAAACTTAACTCAATGAAATTATTAATGCCAGTTGCTTCACGGTCTGCTTCATTTTTTTCTTTTATCCGATCGAAACTTAGTGAAGCTGCTTCCAGTCAGTCCAAAGAATCTCAGAGTACACCGAATAACATGTAAGTTAGGCTCTCCTCCGAATTTATTTAGTTGAAGTGTTTATCTAGAAATATATCCTGAGCGTAACCATGTTTCACTTATTATCCTTCCACAGAGGTTTAATTATTAAACCCCTAAATGATAAGAAGGTAGACGACAGCAGTGTATAAGGAGTAATATTTATTAAATCATAGATTGAACACACAATGTCTATGCTGAGTATCCAGACAACGTTACTCTCTACGCCCTATTATGTCGCGACCGGGTGGCGAAGCGACCAAACACTTTTAGCTGTTACCTTGATATGGTGGTCAAGCTTGCCTGTCGTGATAACCCAACCAAGCTATATTAGTTGGAATGCATGTTTCTTTAGGTCTTACCATGCCAGGCAGATCTATTGGCGAACAATAATACTAAAGACTGCAACCTAAAGTATGGAGACATTAGTACCACGAGATTAATAAAACGACATAATTCGACAGAAACGAATAAAATAAACGTATGTACGAAGTGTTTTACCAAACTACAACAAAACCAGGTTGAGTTTGTGTTTCTCTTACACTATATTTTATTGTCTATGAAGAAATGAAACATGTTCTGTAAAGTCTTACAAAATTTCTGTTCTCTAGAATATCATCAGAATCGTAACGTTTTATTAAAAGCTAGTCTGAAATTTTCAGATCTTATTATTCTGTGCTGTTTTATACTGTAACCACTTATCGTTCTGAAGATTGTTTCACGTGGAAGTTATATATATATAAATTTTCCTAACTCCTCAAATGATTGTTATATTCTTACTTCATTAATGTATTATTTATTTCCATTATACTGAACCAAATGTCAACTAAATTCAGGATAGGTTGTAAGCAAAAGTATTATTATAGAACGAACGTTACGTCTGTAGAAACAATCATCGAAAATATTTATTACATGAAGCTCAGATTCACATGAATATAATGGGACTGCTTTCTCCAAATTATTAAACACCCATCCTTTTATTAGTTGTACTAATATAAAATTGATGTTAAGTATTGTTTTTTTCCGTACCATGTGTTGTAATATTTAGCTGTTTTTGTCGTATTGCTGATAAAATGATCGGTTAATTTTTGATCGAAGGCTTGCATAATATTGATTTGTTTTTCTACTAATCAAACTGTAAAGGCTAATAATTACAATAAAACAGTTTGTATGTCAATTACTATTCAACGAACACTTAGTTCCCTCAGATTTTGTAACTCAACTGACAAGATACGGTCGGTTACGGCCCAGTTTTTTGTGAAACTGTAATTGTTATTTTGTGCAAACAATTAATTAGTGACTTAAATTGTCCGATTACTAATAATTGCAATTATTCCATTTTAGTAGGTATCAATACTGTATGTTGATAAGTTATTCCAAAATATGACCAAACAGCCGTTCATCGTTGGTTTATTGTCTTTGACTGTTCAATTAATATCAATACTTGATAACTGTTGAACATTTCAGAAAGCGTTTGTATTATTCATGTTGTCTTTTTTGTATGTTCCACAAAAATTTAGTGAGTGGTTAGATGCAGTTCAGGAAGCTGAGAGGTCGGAGCTGTTGCCTTTGAAAGGGTCCGAGACCAATATGACTAGGACAGAACTTCGAAAGTGGAAAAAACGTGCATTTCTTGTAAGTGTTGATTGCTCATTGGGAACACTCTTTTATGTATGTATGATCAACATAAAACCTGGCACATGTGCATCCGTCCGTTGATGTATCTCTGTGGCACCGCAAGATTAACACCACGTTAGTAGAAGTTACTTAGATGATAATAATAATAATAATAATAATAATAATAAAGTTAAGGCTCACAATTTAAGGGAGGGCAATGAGCGAATACATCTGAGTCATTGTGACCGATTCTGAGCTATGTCACTCAGTGTTTCTATCCGCTGGTTATGTCATTCGCGAGGACCCTATCCAGGTAGTCTGCATTTGCAGATACAATTCGAACCAGCAGCCAGTGACTTCATGGACTGATGCTATGTTTTAGTTTGGCCACCTCTAACTCCCATCCTGCTCTTATATCAGCCAACATCGTGCATTAAGGCAGACGGTAGTTGGGTATACGCAACACATGTCCCAACTACCCCATGCGATGAAGATTTACAACCTCATCGACTGATTTACCACCTTTTCCTAACACCGTCATAATAATAATAATAATAATAATAATAATAATAATAATAATAATAATAATAATAATAATAATAATAATAATAATAATAATAATAATAATAATAATAATAATAATAATAATAATAATAATAATAATAATAATAATAATAATAATAATAATAATAATAATAATAATAATAATAATAATAATAATAATAATAATAATAATAATAATAATAATAATAATAATAATAATAATAATAATAATAATAATAATAATAATAATAATAATAATAATAATAATAATAATAATAATAATAATAATAATAATAATAATAATAATAATAATAATAATAATAATAATAATAATAATAATAATAATAATAATAATAATAATAATAATAATAATAATAATAATAATAATAATAATAATAATAATAATAATAATAATAATAATAATAATAATAATAATAATAATAATAATAATAATAATAATAATAATAATAATAATAATAATAATAATAATAATAATTCGTGTTCTATCCGCTGGTTATGTCATTCGCGAGGACCCTATCCAGGTAGTCTGCATTTGCAGATACAATTCGAACCAGCAGCCAGTGACTTCATGGACTGATGCTATGTTTTAGTTTGGCCACCTCTAACTCCCATCCTGCTCTTATATCAGCCAACATCGTGCATTAAGGCAGACGGTAGTTGGGTATACGCAACACATGTCCCAACTACCCCATGCGATGAAGATTTACAACCTCATCGACTGATTTACCACCTTTTTCCTAACACCGTCGTCTAACCTCGTTATTACTTACTTCATGATCCCAGCTGATGCGAGCGATGTTTCGAAGACATCGATGGTCAAAAACTAATAACCTTCGAGTATTGTCTATCCTTAGTGGCCACGTCTCACTTCCATACAGTAAGAGAGGGCGAAATATTGCGCAGTACACTCCTACCTTCGTTGAAAGACGTATATCTAGCCTACGCAGAAACACGCCGTTGTCTTTCCGTTGTTTCTGCCTACGCTCCCACCGACTGCAGCCTGGATGAAGTTAAAGATGAATTTTACAGAAAACTTTCTGAACTTCTTCATAGGACCAAACACTCAGATTTGGTAATCTTGGCTGGTGATTTTAACGCCCAAATAGGTAGATTGAACCAATCTGAAAGACATTTAGGTGGATGCTTCAGTGTTTCAGCTCAGAGAACAGATAACGGCGACCGTCTGCTGCAACCTTGCTCAGACAATCGTCTATTTCTAGCCAACATGAACTTTAAGCATACGGAGCGACATCGTTTAACATGGAGACCTCCTGGCTCTACTCAACGGTGGACTCAAATAGACCATATTGCGATTAGTCATCGTTGGAGAGGCTCGGTAGAAGATTGCCGATCTTTCTGGAGTACATGTTTGGATTCCGATCACGCTCTAGTGCGAGCACGCATTTGCTTGCGTCTTACCGGACGAAGAAAAACTACCACTATGGGAAAACCCATTAGAATTCGCTTCAGCAATGAAACAGCTAAGATTAAATTCCAGGAACAACTGAGGAATCACTTAGGCAATTATAAAGATGCGTCCCGACTAGATACTGATTGGCAAGATGTTCAAGCAGCTGTGGCATGTACAATGATATCTATCAAGGACTTAAATCAACATGTCAAGAAAAATCAATGGATCTCAATGGCTTCTGTTGAATCGACAACCGGAGCAACAATTAATGTACTTGACCGACCCCAAACAGCTGTCCCCTGGGCACTACGGTCACACTCTCAGGTCATCACGACCTCCCCTAATCCTCTTTCTCTTTCAGGTTCCTCAAGAATGACCCTTCCACGGTGTGGGCAACCGGGAAGTGATAACCGCCCTCATATCGCTAATAGCACTCGAGTTCACCTTGTTCATGATCAAACTCGTTCTCCATCTCTGGTCTGTTCTTATAACACTTCTTCTCTTACATTTTCTATGCGCGCCACTTTTACTGGTTACCCGAGTTCCCAAATTATCATACCAGGTCTCCTGAAGCCACGCTCTAAACTTCATGTTGGAGCTTTTAATGTGCGTACGCTGTGTCGAATTGGTCAACAGGCTGCCTTAGCTAAAACATTAGAATCTCTTGCAATTGATGTATGCTGTGTCTCCGAAACACGCATACAGGATCTCAGCATGGTCATCCGTTTGACCTCACCTAGTCAATCCAATGGAACTGCACACTTCACTCTTCGTTTATCTGGAGACCCTACAGCTAGCTCACGTGGCCTTGCATAGCACTAAGCTTACGGGCAGAACAGGCTCTTCTCGAGTGGATTCCTGTAGACAGTCATCTATGTGCTGTCCGTCTAAATGGCACAGTACGAACTCGTAAAGATAGGGACACACACCGATGCCTTTTTGTCGTCTCAGCTTATGCCCCCACTGATTGCAGCACAGATGAAGTGAAAGACGACTTCTATATGAAGTTCTCTAGCCTCCTTCAGAAAGCTAAGCACTCAGACATAGTAATTATTGCAGGAGATTTTAATGCCCAAGTAGGTAGACTAAATCAGGCTGAAAAGCACTTAGGTGGGTTACTCGGCATCCCAGCCCAGAGAACAGACAACTGAGATCGTCTGTTGCAGTTATGTTCAGACTACCGTTTATTCTTAGCTAGCACAAACTTTAAGCATAAGGTGAGACACTGTTTAACCTGGCGACCTCCAACATCTACACAACGATGGACACAAATTGATCACATCGGCATCAGCTACCGTTGGAGAGGTTGTATAGAGGACTGCCGCTCTTTCCGGGGCACGTGCCTAGACTCTGACCATGCCCTAGTGAGAGCACGTATCTCTATGCGTTTTACTGGTCGCAGAAAGGTTACATCAGGCAAACCCTTTAGATATCGCTTTGAGTCTGAGAACGCTAAGATTGCATTTAGGAATGGTTTGGCTAAGCATTTACTCGCCCATGACCAACAGGTTTCCCCCGAAGTAGCTTGGAATGATTTTAAAGCAGGTGTATACGCAGCAGCGCTATCAGCGTCTAACCCCAATCCAATGGTTATGAAAGACCATTGGATCTCTAGAACTTCTAGGGAACTGATGGAGGCTCGAAAACTCATTCCAGCAGGCTCGGAGTATGATGAAGAGCGACGACAATTGAAACGTAGACTGACAAAGAGTCTGCGTAAGGATCGTGAACAGTGGTGGGCAACAAAAGCAAAAGCGATAGAATCATCGGCAGCGACAGGCAATAGTAGACAGCTGTTCCGACTTATTAAGGACACGGTGTCTAAAAATCGGCAGTTAGTGAAATCATCTCTGAAAAAGATGGGTCGTTGATCTACTCTCAATCTAGAAGATTAAAACACTGGGCAGAACACTTTCAGGAACAGTTCAACTGGCCCCCAGCCACTCTTAGCATACCCATAATCTCCAAGCTACCTGAATGGAAAACTGACACAGGTCCCCCAACTCTCAGTGAAGTTGAAAACGTCATAAGTAAATTGAAACGAGGGAAAGCAGCAGGACATGATATGTTGTCTACCGATATCTTTAAGGATGGTGGTCTAGTTTTAGCGTGTAGGTTGACCGATATATTAGCCAAAGTCTGGGAACTAAACACCATCCCATCGGACTGGTCTCGATCGCTGATCGTCCCAGTCTACAAAAAGGGACAGGAATCCTCTTGTGATAACCACAGAGGAATCAGTTTGACTAATATAGTATCTAAAATATTAGCCACTATAATCATCCGACGTTTAACCAACACTAGGGAACAACAGACTCGAGAAAACCAGGCTGGTTTCGACCTGGCCGGGGTTGCATTGATCACATATTCACCCTGCGCCAGGTCCTCGAACACAGACATATGTACCAACGCCCAACTATAGTTGTATTTCTTGACTTAAAAGCAGCGTTCGACTCTGTTGACCGTGAAGTCTTGTCGCAATGTTTGTCATTAAAAGGCGTACCTCAAAAGTACATTAACCTTATAAAGGCTCTCTACTCGGTCACCACTGGTCGAGTCAGAGCATATGGCGAATTGTCACGAGAAACTTCATCCTCAAGTGGAGTCCGTCAGGGTTGCCCCTTATCCCCATTTTTATTTAATTTCATCATAGATGTACTGTTAGAAATCTCTCTCACTTCTTTTAAGTCCTCTGGAATTAATCTCCTTCCAGGAGGCTCTCTTGTCGACTTAGAATATGCAGATGATATCGTCATATTTGGTGAAGACGCACACAGCATTCAAGGTCTCTTGAACACGTTGAGTAACAATGCAGGCATATTTGGGATGCGCTTCTCCCCTCCGAAATGCAAAATGTTACTCCAGGACTGGCCTGCTTCTTCCCCTAAATTAGTTATAGGGAGTGAAGTAATTGAATGCGTTGATCGCCTCACTTATCTCGGAAGTCTCATCACCCCTGGTGGGTCGGTGTCTGACGAAATCTCAGCGCGGATCCAGAAAGCTCGATTGGCATTTGCCAATCTACGGCACTTGTGGCGCAGACGAGATATCCGTGTCTCAACGAAAGGCCGGGTGTACTGCGCAGCAATCCGCGCCATTTTAACATATAGCTGAGAAACGTGGGCCATGAAAACTCAAGATATGCGTCGTCTCCAGATATTTGACTGTAGGAATCTTCGGAACATCGCTCGTATTCCATGGAATAACCGGATTAGTAATAGTGAGGTTAGGCAAAAGGTTCTTGAGAAACACGGTAAATCAGTCGAAGAGGTCATTAACCTTCATCGACTGAGATGGCTGGGACATGTATTGCGCATGCCCGACCACCGTCTACCCCGTCGCGCGATGTTGGCTAGGGCTGAAGTAGGATGGAAGAAGGTTAGGGGCGGCCAAATCAAAACATGGCATCAGTCCATGAAGACCTTGACTACTGGTCTAAGTCATGTAGGTAGATGTAGACTACCTGGTTGGGGTCCGCGTGATGATCGCAACAAATGACTGGAGACACTAGGTGATATGGCTCAGAATCGGTCACAGTGGCGCACGTGTATTCACTCTTTAACCTCATCTAGATCTTAAATTCTATTGTTATTTTCTAGACATCTTTACTTTACTCTTCCCTCTTGTATTCTGTCTATACGTTACCTCAATATTCTCGTAGTGCTATTGTGGTATGGCAACTTGAACCTACAGGCGTTTGTGCCAGGTTCTACGTTGCTGCTGATGATGATGTTGAATCGATAGACTCCCGAAGACTTATCCCGTCAGGCTCCGAACATGATTAGGAGCAAAGAGTAATCAGGTATAAACTGACAAAAAGTCTGCGAAACGACCGAGAGCAGTGTTGGGTAACGAAAGCAAAGAAAAGGGAAAAGGCTGCTGCGTTAGGTAACACTAGACAACTTTTCAAATTAATAAAAGAAACCGGGGTTAAAAAATCCAGCGTTAGTGGGACGATTTCCGAAAAAGATGGAACGCTTATTAGCTCTCAGTGTAGACGTTTAGAACGATGGGCTGAACACTTCAAGAAACAGTTTAGTTGGCCTTCATCTACTCTAAAACTTCCCACTATTTCGAGACAGCCAGAATGCAAAGTTGACTTAGGTCCCCCGACTCTTGTCAAAGTCGAGAAAGCTATAGCCAATCTAAGGCGAGGCAAAACAACGGGTCCAGACGGATTATCCCCAGAGGTCTTTAAGGATGATGGTCCCACTTTGACAACCAGGCTGACTGATATTTTGACAAAGGTTTGGGAACTTGACATAATTCCGTCTGACTGGTGTCGATCGTTAATCATCCTAGTATATAAGAAAGGGTCAAAATCGTCCTCCGATAACCATAGAGAAATTAGTTTGACTAATATAGTGTCTAAAATACTAGCTTCTATAATTATTAGACGTGTAATTGCAACTCGTGATCTACAAATATGAGAAAATCAGGCTGGTTTCAGACCTGGTCGCGGTTGTATAAACCAGATATTCACCGTTCGTCAGGTTTTAGAACATATAAATACTTTTCGGCGCCCAACAATAGTGGTTTTCCTTGGCAATGTCTTTCATTGAAAAGTGTACATCAGAAGTACATAGATATTGATAAGGCTCTTTACTCAAGCACTATTAGTCGTGTCAGAGCATATGGCGAACTGTCATCTGAACTTGTAACCTCAAGTGGTGTCCGTCAAGGCTGCCCACTTTCGCCGTTTTTGTTTAATTTCATAGGTGACATACTGTTGGAAATTACACTTTCATCGTGTGACTCTTCAGGAATTGATCTCCTACGAGGAGATCCACTTATTGACTTAGAATATGCTGATGACATAGTCCTGTTTGGCGAAGACGCTGATGCGATGCAGAATTTCTTAACAGCAATAAGTTCCAATGCAACTGAGTTCGGAATGCGTTTCTCCACCTCTAAACGCAAACTATTGCTCCAGGACTAGTCTTCGTCAAAACCTGAGCTAAGGATAGGGAGTGAAGTAGTTGAGCACGTCGACCACTTCACTTATCTTGGAAGTCTGATTAGCCCTAATGGGTTGGTCTTTGACGAAATCTCAGTACGAACTCAAAAAGCTCGTTTGGCTTTTACCGACTTACGTCACCTATAGCGTAGATGAGATATTCGTCTCAACGAAAGGGAGTGTACTGCGCAACAATTTGCTCTGTCTTACTGTATGGGTGTTAGACGTGACCATTAAGGGTAGATGACACTTGAAGGCTAATAGTTTTTGACCATCGATGTCTACGAAACATCGTTTGCGTTAGCTGGGGATCACCAAGTAAGTAATAACGAGGTTAGACGACGGGTATTAGGCAAATGTGGTAAATAAGCTGATGAGGTTGTGAATCTTCATCGACTGAGGTGGTTGGGACATGTGTTGCGTATGCCCAACCTCCGTCTACGTCGACGCGCAATGCTGACTGATATAGGAATAGGATGGAACCATTTCGTAAGACTGTACATAAGCGACTGTCGACAGTAATCTATTCGAGAAGTGCCTACTTCGTTCTCATACTTAACGCAATACCTACACCGGCTAGCCCACGAGAAGTTGCTGTTGAGTTGCCAGATAAACGAAGAGTGTTTCGCGAAAGTTGTTCACTCTGACTAGGTGAGGCCAAGTGAATGACCACGCTAGGGTTCTGTATGCGTGTTTCGGAAACACAATATACATCAATGGCGCGGGATTCTAATGTCTTAGCTAGGGAGGCTTGTTGCCGTATTTGATACTGTGTTTGTACATTGAATGCACCAATGTGAAGTTTGGAGCGTTGTCTTAGTATACTCGGACGTTATTTCGTGGGCCAGAATCGTTGACATTGATGACAGGAAGAAGTTGAAGATAGAGATGTAGGCTTGGAGGTAGGTGCACTATAAATTTATGAATGATACAAAACTCATGATGTAAAGATAGTGAATTGTACAATTGGACTAGTGACCGATGCTGTGCCGTATCACTTATCATCTCCATTTGTTGGTTATGAGTTATTTCCTGGACTTTGCTTAAAAGGTCTGCGTCTTCCTTTCGCGACTCCGGGTGACATGACAGAAAAGCGGTCGCAGTAGTACAAATGCGTTAACTCATTATCTTCCCTTAAATTGTGCGCTTAAAATTTTTTTATATTCGTCTTTCCACGAACTAGCTCTTTCTTCCTGTGTTATATTCTGTATGTTCACTTTTTTCTTACTACCACTGGCGTAACTACTACCTTAGTGCTTAGCTTGCTGTGCTGCCTGAATGTAGCAACTTGAACTGACCCATATAATTCCCTGGTTCTACGTTGTATATGACTGACTGAGTGAATATACGGTTTCTGGTATGTTTCAGACCAACAGTCTCTGACTCCATAGAGTGATTTCATGTGAATGTTTCCCACCGAATTCAATAACAACCAACAGGAAATGGTTGAACATAAGTAACATATTATAAGCAATCTGATTGATAGTTTGTAGCCTCATCAATTGATTTTCTTTACTACTGATTGCCATGCATAGTCCAATCAGACACAAGCAATATTTCGATGACACCTTCAATCGAATCTTACAGCTTATGTAGGACCTTTACCTTCATAGAGCATATTTCACAAAAGTGCAGCAGTATAGCGCAAGTTACTACCCAGTACAGAATTTGTTTGGTTTTAACAAGAGGATTTCTAATCTTCTGAACTGAGACGGTTAATAATCCTTACAAGTTTGAATGAATCTCGTCGAGCTTTTAGACTCTACTTACTATCTTAGTGTTAGCTGGACCACTGTCTTTAAAGACTCATAGAAAATAATCCGTTAAGTCTTGGGTTAGTGATTGAACTATTTGGCTTCCAGTCAGTAGATCACACGTTGCAACCTCAACCCATTTACTTCAGTTTGGGCAATTGGGTAGTATCACTAGACTTCATGTGTTAACAAGTATGTAATAAATAATTCTGAACCCACTTGCCTTTCATTCTTTTAATTTACTCTTTGTTACAACATTAATGTAGCATGTTTACTGGTAGTACACATTCATGTTTCGTTTGCGCTTGTCGGTTATATAACTGATGGTATTTAATACATAGTTTGTACTACTTTTTCATTTTTAAATAAAATTTTCGTTACAGCATATTTTAGAAATGTTCATCCAACGTTCAGGACCAACTCGTAAAGGATTCACTTCATTTATTCAATATGCACTAACTAAAATGCCTGAATATGAAACTTTTGATGATTTAGAATGTTACAAAGCAATAATTCGTTTATTTCCTACTGGGCGGATGACTGTAAAACGGTTTTTCCAAGCTGATTTCGTACACTTTCCAAAACAACAACAAGTTATGATCGATTTACTAAATCAAATGGCTAGATATCGTAAGTCGAATCTTTTTTTATCTTTCTACTTGAATACAATCATGATTCATTAACCTTAGTGACTTGTACTATGTAACTAGGAGAAATGGACAGTAGTTTTGAGCTCCTTCTTCACTAGCATTAAGTTACAGATGGGTCCAAACTATTATTATTGATGATTCTTGTTTTACTCACCTTACATAAAAGCGAAGGAGTAACTCATTGGTTAAGGTTTATGATTTCCAGCCATAATTCCATGTTCGAACCTCGTTTTATTTATTTCGGCCTCGGCGACCGGATAGTATCATTGGCACACAGTTAGACTATAGTTAAAAGGCAAGTACATGAATCTGTATCTGACAAGAGGTTGATGTTTGTCAGATTCATCGCAATAACACCCTGGGATCGATAAAGTCGGAAATTTTTCTTGGGCTACTACAATATATATATACTGAATACGCCACAGATTGATGTTTGCAGGGTGCCATTGAAAAGCAGTGAGCACTGGACAGCTGTTTTGTTCTAGTGTGGAACTCTTCAGCAATGCGCACCCCCGGTTCCGCCCCAGGGTCTTCAGGTTGGCGAATACCTAACCCTCTGCACCGCTGGGTCGGTGTCCAGTGATAGAATTCCCACTTCCATCAGTTTGTGACATATGGCGCGATGATAATCCATTGTGATTGGTGGTAACTATCTGACTTTCAACAAGTCTGAATTCCACCAATCACGACTTCAATCAAATAAAAATACTAATCACAAATATATATATATATATATATATACTAGGTTGTTGATTGAACTTTTTACTTGCATTCAGGATAAGTAAACAACAATTCATGTTTTGTGTACAGAAATGTGAAAATGGCTGGTCAGGTATATGAGAAGATTCAGCCAATGGTAAAAAGAATACCATATTGTCAAGTTGTAATTGAGACACGAGTGGGAAATTATGCAGTGAACTTTTAGTTACTCATGAGTAACATAATCATGTAACTAAATCAGACAATATTAACTCCGCATTTATAATTTTATATTATCTGCGTAATTCATTAGATGTACTTCCAGATGATGAAGTTGGTCAAATGATTATCGATGTTTAGGGTCTTCAGGTTGGCGAATACCTAACCCTCTGCACCGCTGGGTCGGTGTCCAGTGATAGAATTCCCACTTCCATCAGTTTGTGACATATGGCGCGATGATAATCCCATTGTGATTGGTGGTAACTATCTGACTTTCAACAAGTCTGAATTCCACCAATCACGACTTCAATCAAATAAAAATACTAATCACAAATATATATATATATATATATATACTAGGTTGTTGATTGAACTTTTTACTTGCATTCAGGATAAGTAAACAACAATTCATGTTTTGTGTACAGAAATGTGAAAATGGCTGGTCAGGTATATGAAGATTCAGCCAATGGTAAAAAGAATACCATATTGTCAAGTTGTAATTGAGACACGAGTGGGAAATTATGCAGTGAACTTTTAGTTACTCATGAGTAACATAATCATGTAACTAAATCAGACAATATTAACTCCGCATTTATAATTTTATATTATCTGCGTAATTCATTAGATGTACTTCCAGATGATGAAGTTGGTCAAATGATTATCGATGTTTTCGGCTGGCGTAATCATGCAATGCAGCATTATCGACGTTTAATGTATTGGATGCCCAAATTGTATTATTGTAATCCCTGGCCACTACCATTGCGAATCACTGACGATCTAGATGTAGATCCTCTTAAATTAGGTTGGCTAATTGCGGAAAGAATTTGCCCTGATCGTATGACAGAGTTTACTGTTGTCCAGGTTAGCTAATGGATTAATTATTTTGCAAATGGATAGATGCAGTTTTTAAACACCTAGTCCCTTTTATATATTTCTATAGTACGATGAGAAGGCGGGGGTTCATCTAGAAAGTATGAAGTATTTGTGCTATATGTCTCGAAAGTTCTCTTCGCATACATGCGTGTCACGGTATTTATGCATATAACTGGAGAACTAATGGTCAATTAAATAAATGGTTGAATGACTACAATGTGATAAATGAAGAATAAAGGTATATGAAATAAGGCAGGTAGAAAATTGTGCTGATTGGTTGTATATGAAAAATGGAATAATGAATTGAACTCTACTTATCTAATTGGCTTGATGTTTATTCATCAAAATTAGACTTATCTTACAATTGAGCTGATGAGATTGTCTTATTTCAGAAAGTTTACTAGTCTCAAAGAAAACATCTTTTTTATGTCCTATAATTGTACTGGTTTAATATGTGTAGTACTATACATAGTTGCGGATTATTAATTAATTGTAATAAATGAAATTTTGCTTGTAGACGTAGTAATAACTGTATAAATACTTACGATGTGACCAGTTAGTGCAACGTAGAATCTATGATTATATATGTAGTCTGTTTAAAGTAATTTGACATGAATAATTCCCCTAGCAAGTTTAACCTAAAATTACAACGGATTGATATTCCTACCCGTATGTATTTGCTTTAATTGAGGAGTTAGAGGAAAGTTAGAGGAAATATCCATGCACATGGGTGACACACTGACAAGGTTGGCATTATGAATCATTTCACATTTAGCATATCAACGTGATTAGTTAAATTCCATGAAGCACAATCCGTTTTGAAGAAGTTTCAGTGCCATTTTAATAAAATAATTTTGTTATCCATGTATCAGGATAAAATCTAAAATAAAAAAATCCAATAAATTTTCATGTTATTATTTAGAAAATAAATTTAAAAACACATCGTTGAGCAGTTTGTGAGTTTTATGAAGGCTAATAATCCACCTTTTCTTGTTCTACCGAATATTATTTTTGCTATTAACCAGATCAGAATGTACTTTGTTTATTTTTAGCAAACTACGATACTAAGTAAGGTAACTCATTCAGTGCGTATGGGTTCATGTGGTTGACTTTGGGACTACATTCCATGTTTGTGCGATTTTGTTACCATCGAAACCAAATGGTTCGAAAGTTGGTTCAAACGTTTGCTATTTAGTAACCGAAATCCAAACTCTTTAACCACCGAGTCATGTCTCACAAATAAATATGTCCATTATAGTTTAATAGTTCATTTGATTTTGAATTTCATATAATAAATCAATAATCGCAATATTCATTCTTATCAGCAGTATATTTTATTTTCATCTTCGTATTGTAAGTAGTAACGTCCAGTTTTTTTATGTTATTATGGTCGAACACATTAACATCTTGTTTTCTTCATTACTGCTTAATTTTTGGTCGTATATCAGATATCGTCGACATCTACTAGTGTTGATAAGCCAGATTCACTTATCAGTGCTCAAAGTCCTGAACAACGTGCATTGTTAGCCTATTGTACTAAACGAAATCACAACAATAATAATGATCATAATCAATGTTTAAAACCAATAATTTATTTAGATGGACCACACTATGTATGGTTTCGAAATTTGCAAGTAAGCGAAATTGTTGGAATTATTCTTCAGTGAATACGGTATTTATTTCTTTAATTTCTTACAGCACTCATTGCATTTATGACTTGGAAGCGTCACTTGCGTATCTTGGAACGATCGAGTAACAATACTGAGGTTATTCACAGAGCATTAGCTAACGATGACAAGTCAGTTGATGAAGCTATGAAGTTTCATTGGCCGAAATGGTTAAGAAATGTACTATGTGTGTCAAACCACCTACTTGACGCACCATGCTAGCTGATGTGTGCGTATGTCTGTGTGTGTTGGGGAGGGGGAGTAAGTTGATAAAAAACTGGGAGCGGTCAAACAAAACATGGCGTCAGTTCAAGACTTCAGTGACTGTTAGTTTTAGATATGGTGTTGGTAGATGATACAGACTACATAGTTTGGTTTATGCGATAATCGTGATCACTGGTTAGAGACATAGTTGGATAACTAGGCTCAGAATCAGTGATAGTGGCGCATATTTATATAACAAGAATATTAGATTAACTCAACATGGAGAATACAATTCGTTAAAATTAAATGAAAATGTGTGTACATGGTTGGGGTCTGCGTAATAATCGTAATTAGTGGTTGGTGACTTTCTATGATGTGGCTTAAAATTGTTCTCAAATGGCGCAGGTGCATCCATTCTTTATCCTTCACCAAATTCTACGTTTATGAATTCATCATAATTTTTTCACTGGTTTGTATTTTCTTGAACCTTATCTTTAGTTCCTAGTCCCTTCCATTAATCTTAATATTGTTACTGCCTCTGCTACTCTGGGATTTGACCTGACTAGGACCTGACTGGGACATAGTAATTTGGACTGATGCACGTGCGTACCATGTTTTACATTGTGACTGACTAACCACGCCAGTCAATATTGCTCGTTGAGCTAAACTGTGGTTACGCATACATAATACATATCCCAACCACTTACGTCTTTGAATGACCTCTTCAGCTGATTTGGCATCTTTGCCTAGTACCCTATATTATGACACCATCATCGCTCATCTGTTGTTCCACGATAGTCGAACAATGCGTCTAGGAAGTTTATGGTCGAAATCCTACAGGCTACTCATATCTGCTACTGTCATAGCCTGTAGTGAAATTTGAACCCAGGACCTATAGATTCAAAGTTAACACATTTTTCACAAAGCTACTGAGTTCGCTAACTGCTAAATTGTTCGTTGCGTATAAATATAATTTTGAATATCAACAACCAGATAATTTGAATCTTTACTGATAGGTAATTAATATTATTACAATTGGGAAAAATAGACTTCAGTCACTAGGAGCTCTATTTTTGTTTATATTTTTAATTGTCATACAATTATTATAAACAAATAAGAAACAATGTTATTTGATCTTGTTTTGACTCGGTTTTGACACCGATAGATATTTTAAGGTGATTTAACACAATTCAAATATGGATAAATTAGTTAACTTTTGAATACAGCCAAACTTATCACTTTAAGTTGAATATTTTCACCAACCCAGTTTATTTTCGATGCATGTAGTAAGTACCTTTTTAACTCTCTTATTGGCTATGATGATGGTCAAGGTAGTGTAAGTGGTTGTACAACTATCTTTGTAATGCATAAACTTGATTTATCAAGATGAATTCTGATCGCTTCTCCTGTATGTAGCAAATGTATGCATCAACCCCATTGGTACGTCTATTACATAAGCATTCAGTTTTAGAAAAACAAGCTTTTGCATACAGTTGAAATTCTTACAGTCACTATTCTTTATTACCAGAAGCTTCATATTTTCTGTATCGTTCTATTACGTAATAGTGTGAAGCCCTGTTGAAAACTATTTCGAAATAAGTATTTTGTCATTCAATTGTCGTTTTGCTAAGTTATTGGATGGGAATTTTCAATTCTATCACTACCCATTCAAACGGAATTTTTCATATCCAATAAAAAAATTCTTAAGTGGGTTTAATATAGGAAATGGGTTTTTTTCTGGAGATACACTGAACACTCCCGTAAAACACTAAACATTAAATTTGTTAGCCAAGAATTGAGTTTTGCAATCAACTTTCTGTAGTATATTGATTTAGTAATTAAGGAGCTCAATTCAGCTATTAAGTCGTGGATTCAAACTCCATTCACATTGGTTTCGGGGATCAGGTAATTGTCACTCATAATGTAGCTCAAAGCTGAGTGTATGAATGTATATCTGATGAGTAAAAAATGTTTTATGTTCCATTTGGATTCGCGAAAAATGTTGTAAATTGGAGCGTAAAGGAATTAGCATTTGATTGTGTAAATATGATTTTTTAAATTTTACTTCTTCTGTACCCAAAGGCGACCTATTATACTCTGTGGACAGAAATCGATGCTGATCGATTGAAAAAAGAAATTGCTACTGTGAAAGCGAACCAGGTACCAAAGTATAGTGCAGAAGGTAAACGTTTTTGTCATTAAATCTTGTTTTGTTTTTCATGTTATAAAATGATTTGTTGTGGCTCTTTTGTCCAACTGTGCTGCTACCTTGACGTGGTAGTCGGGCTTGCTTATGGTGATGACTCGACCGGGCTATACTAGCTGGAACAATCGCTCCTCAAAGTCCTACCATGCCAGGCAGGCTGGTTGAAGGGCTGTGAGACCGAAAGCAGCGTACAGAGGTGTGACGGCAGTAAGATGTTTCCACCTAGACAACTAGGATGACAGCGATGCTACCTTCCCACGAAGGGTGGGGTTGGAAAAGGCTAACCCTAAAAGTGCACACCTCACCTTACTCCATGGATCCCCGTCTCCGACAGTAAGGCCTCAACAAGTATGGAGCTACAACAACAAAAATCTCTCTCAAAAAGGCCGTGTGTGAGCAGTTTCAAGTAGTTGCTCCTTGGGTATTGAGGTCACGCTCCCAGGTCTTTTAGGCCAACGCTAACCCAATTTGTTTTTTAGGTACACCAAGAAGAAGAACCCTTCTACAGTGTGGGCAACTGGGAAGAGATAACTACCTCTAACAACACGCAAGATCACCACAGTGGCTTTTCTGACGCCCCACTAAGCACAAATTTACGGACTTCACGGTGTCAATCATTGAAACACTAGTATATATTCTCTAAAAAGGCGGTTTACACTCAGTCGCGAAATTTCAGGAATCTCAATCTATTGGAAGATTACAATTATATAACTTAATTTTATAGTGGGTCACAAACTCGAGACCTGCTTACTGACTTTAGTTTGGGGAACTGTATAGTGTCTATAGTTCCCTGCAACTCTCTACACAACTCCAGTATAACTGAGTACACAGTTGTTTAAATCAATAGTATTCGTTCAAACTGTTATATCTCGTGCTTGATGACTTTGACTAGCCGCAACGCAATCTTAGCACTTGAACGCCTTGAACCCTCTTAGTCGCAAAATCAGAAGTCAGAAGACGAGAAAACAGGAAACTTTATTCCAGTGAAAAGGGAAGTGAGTCGTGTACAAAATATTCGTATATTTATAGTGACTATTCATCAAAAATTGCAATCATAAACCATTTTATTAATACAATGAAATATTGTCAAATATACTCTGTGAATATAACTTACATTGACTCACATTAAAATGTGATGAAAGTTTATAAATCAAGTTTACAAAAATCAATACAACTTGATAAAATGAACAATTGTATTTTTAGGGATATCGAATCCCTAACACCTCCCCCTTTTTTTTTTTTAAAAAAAAAAGAAAACGGCTGATAGGTTTCTCGAGACCAGTTCAGCTTTGTGGTAGTCCGGTAAAAACACTAGGCACCTCCAAGCGTTCTGGAGGCTTCGTTGAGGTTTCTGGGAGCCAATTCATCACCTTCCCTCTTCACGGTTTTTGTATGTATGATTTTCTACTTGGGTCAACTTGCAACCTTGTTACCGTGTTCCGCTTGCGGTCCATTACTCGGGGTTGTTTGATTGTTTTGGCGTTGAATCTTCTGCGTTCCTTCTTACTGGGGCTCTTTGGAAATGTGTCCACCAGCATTTGAAATGGAAGTCGTCCATGCGTTTTCACTGTTCCCCCGTTCTTTCGCATTTGATTGACATGTCTTGTGCACGTACCGAAATTTCCCCGAACTAAGTATAATACTTTTCCGATCCTGCGTTCAACGACACACGGCTCCCAGTTTCTATCACCTCGAAATGATCTGATAAGCACTTTTTCACCCACCTGAAAACTACGGATAGTCGTCTGTTGACTTTCACCGTTGGATTTATTCGTTCTTTGCTGAGGCAGCATACTGTTAAAAATAGTCCGCACCTTCCTTCCGAACATGCACTCTGCCGGTGACTTTCCCTCTGGTACGGCTGGGTTTGGCGTAACACGATAAGACATTAGGAATTTGTCAACAACTTGTATCGGCACACTATCTCCTCCTTCTTTTTTCAGAGCTCTTTTCAATGTATCAACGAATCTTTCAGCTTGGTCATTGGATTGAGGATGGTACGGTGGAGATTGCATGTGTGTAATTCCGTTTTCGCTGCAAAAACGCTTGAATGCGGACGACATAAACTGGGTTCCATTATCGGTCACCAGGACCTCTGGGACGCCGAAACAGGAAAAAAGTCTGGACAGTTTGCGAATTGTGGCCTCTGACGTCAAACTTTGCATGTGGTATACTTCCGGCCACTTTGTGAAAGCGTCCACAACAACTAAGTAATTTCTGCCTTGTATTGGACCAGCGAAATCAGCATGTATTCTACTCCAAGGGGCGTCTGGTTTCGGCCAAGGTTGAGGTTCGGCTTTGGCTGGACTCTTTGAAGCTTGTAGGCAGGACCAACAGCTGCGGCACTTCGTTTCTATATCCCGATCCATTGACGGCCAGTAGGCGTAACTTCGAGCTAGTGACTTCATTTTGCTAATACCTGGGTGGCCGCTGTGAAATTGGTTTAGGACCTGCTGACGGAGGATTTCAGGGATAACAATACGGTGGCCAAACATGATACATGAATCGACAATTGTTAGGGCGTCTCGCCGACGGAAGTACTGTAAAAGTTCGCCCTGGAGTCGCGATGTGGGCCACTGATTGAGTATATAATAACGTATGATCTTGATTGTTCTGTCTCTTTCGCTAGCCTCCTTGATGGCTTGGAAAGTAACCGGTAGTCCAGAAACCGCGTCTGTCAACACTGTGTGGACATCTGCTTCGGCTTCTATGTTAGCCACAAGTACATCCTCTTCTTGTTTTGTATGGGAGCCGATTAATCTTGAGAGGGCATCTGCTTGACCAAAATACTTCGTCGGTTGGTATTTTATCTTAAAATCGTAACCAAGCAGAGTAGTGGCCCATCGTTGCAGACGATTTGCTGTATAAACTGGAATGCCCTTTTTGGATCCGAAAACTGCAAGTAGTGGTTTGTGGTCTGTCAATAATGTGAACGGTCGGCCAAATAGCATTTTGTGAAACTTTTTTACCGCAAAGATAATAGAAAGGGCTTCCTTCTCTATTTGACTATAGTTCCTCTCCGTCGCTGTTAATGATCGCGCAGCATGGGAAATCGCCTTTTCTGATCCATCTGGGTAAACATGTGAAATCACCGCACCAATTCCGTAGTTCGAAGCATCTGCTGCAACCATAATGGGTAGGGTTGGGTTATAGTGCGTTAGAAGTAAGTTCGATGATAGAAGTTGTTTGATTTCCGTAAACGCTTCCTGGCATTTTTCTGACCAGATCCATTTGGCATTTTTCGACAGTAGACAGTTCAGCGGAGCTCGCAGGCGGTGCAGGTCTGGAAGAAATACACCATAATGACTGACCATCCCTAAGAAGGATCGTAGGGTTGGAACGTCTGTCGGCGGTGGCATCGTCTTAATAGCTTCAATGTTATCCGGGTCAGGTCTTCTTCCATCCTTATCCACTATAAATCCCAAGTAACGTACTTGCTGCAGATGGAAATCACATTTTTCGGCACGCAGTCGGAACCCAAAATCTCCAATTCGCGTGAGCACTAAATCCAGTTTCTTTTCTAAATCGGCTTGATCTACACCCATTATGAGTATATCATCCAAATAAGCAGCAGTACCAGGAATGTCTTGTAGCATAGCGTCCATGATTTGTTGGAAGATTGATGGAGCTGTCTTTACGCCAAATGGAAGTCTGTTATACCGAAACAATCCCTTGTGCGTATTTATAGTTAGATATTGTTTGCATTCTTCAGCTACTGGAATTTGTAGATAAGCATCTGATAAGTCCAATTTTGCGAAGTATCTTCCTCCATTCAACTTTGCAAATAAGTCTTCTGGTAACGGCAACGGGTACTGATGGGCTTCTAATGCTTCATTAAGGCCTGTAGAATAATCTGCACATAGTCGGATGTTTCCATTGGGCTTCTTAACGATCACAATTGGAGCTGCCCATTCGGAAAAGTTTACCGGCTCGATGACTCCACTTTCTTGAAGGCGTGCTAACTCATGCTCAACAATAGGTAAAGCCGCATACGGCACTGGACGTTTGGGTCGGAATACTGGTGTGGCACCATGCTTGAGGACTAGCCGTGCTTTTGCTTTATTACATTCTCCCAGTTCTTCTGCAAACACTCTGTGGTGTCTTTCTAAAACAGTGTTCATCCTTTTTACCGACATCTCAGACGTCCTGACACGGCTGCAGACATGATTAATCGAGTGGTCGGCCAGTTTCAGAGTTTCTATGAGGTCGAGTCCCAACAAATCTAATCCTGGACTCTCTGTGAGGTATACAGTTGCATTTGACTTTGCATTTCCCTTCGCAACTTCACAGCATACCTCTCCAACAATATTTAATTTACCTCCTGATGCACTGTGGGCTAGCTGAATTGTTGGGCACACTGGGGGTTTGCCAATTTGCTTCCAAGTTGCTCGGCTAATAAGCGTTATGTCGGAGGCAGTGTCAAGCTGTAGACGAGTACGATGGCCATTGACCTCTAAGGTAACATATTTTCTTCGGCTGGAAAGCTGTGTGCTAGTGTGAGCCACCATTATTTTGTTGGTTACTGCACGGGCTTTGTATTTTCTGGAATAAAGTCTTGGTGGACGACGACGATGTGACTTCCCTGTACAGTAAGTCTCTTTGTGTCCTTTACGATGACACTTAATGCAACGATGGTCTTTGTATGGACAAAACTTCTTATAGTGCCATTCTCCACATAACCAGCATGGGGAAGGAGGTTGTAAGCCACATTGCTTTTGCACACTAGAATCTTTTCGCTCAGTTATTGCGTGAACGTACGGAGGACGACTACCAATCTCGACCATAGAAGTATCATGCTTCAAGTTCACCAACCTCTGACATTCACTGGTAACTTCTTGAAGAGTGATGCTTGGACACTGTTCAATTTTACTCAGAATTCTGGTTCTGATGTTAGAATCTTCAGGTGATTGCAGGCTGCATACAAATACCAAACATTTAAACTGGTCTTCTGTCATTGATGATAGTTTGAATCGTTCACACTCACGATTCACTAAGCCTGCATGTTTCACCCAGTCGTCATCGCCTGCTTTTGATAGTTTAAGGCACTGGTAGCGAATGTTGAATAAGGATGATTGTTCACCAAAGATTTGCGACAGAATCTTTATTGTTGCTTCGAAACTAAAATCTCTTGGGTTCTTTGGTAGGATGTAGTTAGTGTAGCGTTCATGTTCAGCCGTGCCAAGTTTTCGAAGTAGCATTCTGACTCTTGCGGCATCATCAATTTTTTCCAGGTCGACTGTGAATAAGTCTTCGTACTTCTTGAACCACGAATCAAATGTAATACCAGCTAACCCATCGAAGTGGAAATCATTTATGGAGTTCATGATTGAATCGGCGTGAGATGTGCATGAGTTTTCTGATAGCCCCTTCTGGGTAAGATTCATTTGCTGGGTTAAAGTTTCTAGCATACGTATCTGGAACTGTTCATAGCGTTTTTCTTGGCGTTCCAGCAAGGCGTCAAGTTGTTCGAAGGTAAATGACATTTTGATGAGTTCACCCCGTCGCCAGTTGTTATATCTCGTGCTTGATGACTTTGACTAGCCGCAACGCAATCTTAGCACTTGAACGCCTTGAACCCTCTTAGTCGCAAAATCAGAAGTCAGAAGACGAGAAAACAGGAAACTTTATTCCAGTGAAAAGGGAAGTGAGTCGTGTACAAAATATTCGTATATTTATAGTGACTATTCATCAAAAATTGCAATCATAAACATTTTATTAATACAATGAAATATTGTCAAATATACTCTGTGAATATAACTTACATTGACTCACATTAAAATGTGATGAAAGTTTATAAATCAAGTTTACAAAAATCAATACAACTTGATAAAATGAACAATTGTATTTTTAGGGATATCGAATCCCTAACACAAACAATAATTGTGACCACCCTCAAACCTTCGAACGTAATATCAGAAGATCAACTGAATGACTATCAATCAACCAATGCCTGTTACCCCCATATGGAACATAGGCCGCGGACCAGCATTCTCCAGCCAACTCTGTCCTGGGCTTTCTTTTCCAGCTCTTCCCAAATGCTCTTCATGTCTGTCTCCAATTCTCAATGCAATGTGTTCTTGGGCTTCCCTCTTTTTCTTCGGCCTTTCAGATTCCAAGTTAATGCTTGTCTTATGACACAGTTTGATTGTTTCCTCAACACGTATCCTATTCACCTCCAGCGTCTTTTCCTAATTTTTCCCTCAGCTGGAATTCGGTTGGTTTGTTCTTTTCCACAGAAGGTTGTTGTTGATGGTATCTGGCCAACGAATCCGAAGAATCTTGCGCAGACAGTTGTTTATAAATGCTTATATCTTCTGAAGGATACTTTTCGTAGTTCTCCAAGTTTCAGCTCCATACAACAGAACTGTCTTCACATTTGTATTGGAAATCTTGACTTTAATGTTGACAGACAGTTGGTTTGAGTTCCAGATTTTTTTTAAGTTGTAGAAATGCCGCCCTTGCCTTACCAATCCGCGCCTTTACATCCGAGTCAGACCCTCCTTGTTTGTCGATTATGCTGTCCAAATATGTAAATGTCTCAACGTCTTCCAGAATTTCTCCGTCAAGTGTAATTGGGTTAGTGTTTGCTGTTTTGTATTGGAGGATCTTGCTTTTCCCTTTGTGTATGTTGAGGCCTACTGCTGCCGAAGCTGCTGCTATATTGTTGGTCTTCTTCTGCATTTGATGATGTGTGTGAGAAAGAAGAGCTAGGTCATCTGCGAAGTCCAAGTCATCTAGTTTCGTCGATGTTGTCCATTGTATTCCGAGAGTGACTTCAGATGTTGCAGTCTTCATGATCCAGTCGATGACCAGTAGGAAGAGGAAGGGCGAGAGTAAGCAGCCTTGTCTGACACCGGTCTTCACTTCGAATGAATCTGTGAGCTGACCTCCATGCACGATTTTACAATGTAGTCCGTCGTAAGAATTCCGTATGATGTTGACTATCTTCTCGGGTACGCCATAATGTCGTAGAAGGCTCTATAATATTCTCCTATCCACGCTGTCGAATGCTTTTTCATAGTCGATGAAGTTGATGTAAAGTGGTGAATTCCATTCGATTGATTGTTCAACAATGAACCGTAGAGTAGCGATTTGGTCAGTACACGATCGGTCTTTACGGAATCCGGCCTGTTGACCTCGGAGTTGGGCGTCGACTGGGTCGTTTATTCTATTCAATAAGACTCTGTTGAAGACCTTTCCTGGTACTGAAAGTAGAGTAATGCCTCTGTAGTTCTCACAATTGCTGAGATCGCCCTTCTTTGATATCTTGATGAGGTACCTCTTTTTCCAGTCTGCTGGAACTTGTTCTTCCTCCCAAATCTTCCTGAAGAGAATGTGGAGTATCTTTGCAGTTGCTTCTATGTCTGTCTTCAGTGCTTCCGCTGGTATATTGTCTGGTCCTGCTGACTTACCATTCTTAATCTGTCTGATGGCCATTTTGATTTCTTCGACTGTTGGTGGGTCTGTGCTTAATGGGAGACCCGTGGCTGCTTCTTCGATGACTGGTGGGTTCAGTGGGGCTGGTCTATTCAAAAGTTCTTGGAAGTGTTCTACCCACCTGTTCCGTTGTTCATGCACTTCAGTGATTGGTTTGCCAGCCTTGTTCTTGATTGGCCGTTCTGGCTTATTGAATTTCCCAGATAGTTTCTTCGTTGTATCGTATAAGAGCCTCATGTTTCCTTCTCTTTCCGCTGTCGTTGCTAGGTCCTCAACGATTTCCGTTTATCCGACCTGATGCTTCTTTTCACTTGCTTGTTGACTTCGGTATATTCGGCCTGTGCTTTGGCTTTCTCTGCTCTAGTCCGGCTGTTATTAATCGCTTTCTTTCTGTTCCTCCTTTCTTGGATCTTGTCCAGAGTACCCACAGAAATCCATTCCTTTTGGTGTTGTTTCTTGAGACCCAAAACCTCCTGACATGTTGAGGTTATTGTTCCCTTAATCTCTTTCCAGTTGTCTTCCATATTAGTTCCACCTTCTTTTTGTAGATCATGAAATGCCTGGAACTTGTTGCTGAGAATTAATTTGAATTCGTTGCGTTTGTTAGTATCCTGGAGAAGGGCTGTAATAAACTTGTGTAATACTGCTGCTCCAGTTGTCCAGTGATTCCTCAGCTTCAGTTTCATTTTAGCCACCACCAAATGGTGATCGGAAGCTATGTCAGCTCCACTCCTTGTTCCTACATCTTCCATGGTCCTTCTAAACTTTTTATTGATGCAGATGTGGTCGATTTGGTTCTCCGTAATGTGGTTCGGTGAAACCCATGTAGTTTTGTGTATACGTTTGTGGGGGAATATGGTGCCACCTATAATCATTTTGTTGAAGTCGCATAAGTTTACAAACCTCTCACCGTTATCATTCCTTTCTCCCAGTCCATTTTTTCCCACGATGTCTTCATACTCGGTGTTGTCTACTCCAACCTTGGCGTTGAAGAAGCCCCCATCAGAATGGTCAGGTCCTTGGCTGAAAATTTCTCGATGATTGACTGCAGCCTCTCACAGAACTAGTCTTTGTCGTTTTCGTGGCTGTCATTGGTGGGTGCGTAGCACTGAATGACATTCATTGTAATCCCTTCCTTCGTCTTGAAGGATGTTTTGATGATCCTAGGTCCGTGAGGCTCCCATCCTACAAGAGCCTTTTATGCTTCTTTGGACAACACTAATGCTACTCCTTGTGTGTGGGGGGCGTTTTCTTCTTCGTGGCCGGTGTATTAAAGCACATTTCCCGAGGATAACCGTTGTTGTCCAGCTTGCAACCAATGCGTTTCGCTTATTCCAAGTATCTTCAGGTTGTATCTTCTCATTTCTTCAGCTATTTGCATGGTTCTACCTGTCTCCCACATCGTGCGGACATTCCATGTACCTATATTAATTGTTGCTCTGGTTGTCAGAAGAGACATTGGCCTCGTGGCTTCCGAATAAACTCGGCTTTCACCATGAAGCGTCATAACACACCTTCCAACTCCCAGGGCGGAGTAAAAATGGTTATAAAGGTTTTTACTGGTTAGCGTTTTTTAGTAAGGTTGTTGTTTTACGGGATGGGGTTACTAACCCCATGCACAACCCTCCTCCTTTATACGGGCTTGGGACCTTCAGCAACCCTAGAGGGCTCCAGGCGGAGTTGAGTAACTATAAGTGTCTTTAAATAAATAAACAATCTGTAACGCTTATATTAACCTAATTTCTTTCATCTTAAAGTATCTCAGACAGCCGGCGAGGTTGCCCCAGTAACTTCATCCATAGAGCCTTATTTTATCTAACCAGTGACGGTCGATCCACTTAATAGGTGTCAAAGGAACTCTAACTTCGGAACCGCAATAAATTACCAGATCCTGACAATCTACTTCAGCTCGTTTCATGAATAGTGGCTTGCTAAACTATGCATTATCAGTTCGTTTGATATATAAATACCATTATAGTTATGGTGCTAAACAGTAATTTAAAATATACCCTGGTATTCCAAAAGCTGAAAATATCAGTTAATTGAATCGAAGTGAATGGTTTTATTTTAGGAGGAGACTTGCTATCACTGGATTCAATTTCAAGAAACATCGTTGATTTTCACTGTTTATAATAAATTCTAGACTGAGACGAAGTGAATATTTATTGGACTATAATTTCCGATAACTAAGCGGTTGAACTTATGTTCAGTAGAAATGACATTTCACTTATTCTCATCTACTTAAATGAAATCGTCTTAAACATGCTAACAAATCGCACCACTATATTATGTAACATTGAACTTGTTTTCTACTATCAGTATTTAATAAAAATCCGTTAGTTGGCATCCACTAATCAATTAGTCTCTATAAGTTATCTAATAAATATGGTAATTATGAATTACATCAAATATTCTGTGGACACTTAACGGAATCAGAAAAAATCATCAGTTCAAACGATTTTAGACGTGAAATAACAATTTAATCGAAATAAATAGACTTACAGCTATGTTTCCGTTAAATCAAGCATTCAGATAAAACCTATCAGTACAATTGGAAAGTGTTCCTAAAGGAGAGTTGGTTTATTGATTAGAGTAATTAACTTTCAACTATTATTACAAGTTCCAACCACTTTTTTGACAGCCTGATAGTATTACTTCCACTGACACTTAGCTTGACACAAAACCGAATATGCGAACCTTTATTTGACAAAGAAGCTTTATCGCTATTGTCACGTCAACACAAACTTATTGAAATAGGATTTTTATGACCCCAGTTCATGTGTTTACTTGGCAGAATACACAATAATAATAACAGTAATAATAGTGGCTTTATTCTCAAGTAGCATTTTGTACATGAGAGCATACCAGTTTACAGGGATGATGGCTTTATCTACTTACAAGAGTTTTAGTAAAAAGTCACTGTTAGGGAATTCATACTATATGAAGATGTTAATTAAAATCAAGGCCAACTACAACAAAGTTTACAGTACTAGAGTTTTAGAAGTACGTGGTGTATTAAAGTGCACTTCTGACAAATAATCGAGCACTTTTTGCCCCCGGCCCTACGATTCCAAGAGACGGCTGGGAGTAAGCAGAATGGATCATACTGCATATCCAGATACGGGATTAGGCCAACAGTATTTGGAATTTGGATAAAGGCGCCAACCAAACACATATCGGATATCCTACCGTGGTGATGGTATCCATGGGAGTTGATTTTGAGCGGTGAGTTATTGATGCATTAAGTGCGTTGCTAACTAGCATTAAAGTAAGTTGCTTAAATGGGATCAGTTCCTTATAGGAGATACCCATAAGCTCGAGGAGAAGTTGATATAGAGGAATGTATGAATCAAGGAAAGAAAATTAATTAGTAGCAATAAAACAATTAGTTCTAAACCAGTATTTTTTTGTTGTTGTTTTTTTCTACTACAACGTACATGATTGTACTGTTTAAAGTTTTAAAATCTTAATGAGCCATTACTGATTAAATCGAGGTTAAGTGGTAAGTCATGAAGGATTTGATATAAATATTTATGTCCCAGATATGAAGTGATCAGGCATTTGAATTTCGGAATAGAATCAGTAGTGCAAATATTTTGTGGTAATTTATTCCAGAGTTTGCTGTAGAATACCGTAAAAAACTCACAGCAATGGTGCGTTTGGTGGCTACTGATAAATAATGTTGCCCCGTAGTTCCGGACATCGTATCTAGGCGTTTAGTTCCACGGGAGGAGAGAAAGCTGAGGATGAAATTCCGTTTATTATTTTATAGGCGAACACTAAATTATATGGTAGTCGACGACTCAACAGAGGTTCTAAAGAAAGTGATTTACATCAAGTTGTATTGTCCAGGTTATTGTTATATCCCAGAATTTGACGTGTGAAACTTTTTTGTACACTTTCTACACGTATCCTATGTTATTCATGCTTTAAAAGATATTTGGGCAATACTCGAGTGTAGGTCTTATACACAACTTGGAGGAGGTAAGTTTGACCTCCGTTGTGTAGAAGGTTTTAAGAAAGGAGCTTGTTAATCTTGTGTATCTGGAGATTGTGGAGGAGGCATTTTCGTGAACTTTTAGTTACCAGAATATAACATGTGATAGCTAACTTTTCTTTGTATACTGCCTATGCTTTACCTTCATTAAACATTCCTTTCAATTTTTATTTTTTCAGAACCTTATAATCTTTCATTCTTCAATTATTCTAATGATAGTTCAAATATAGTGTTGAATGATTCCAGCTCCCCAGTTCATTTACTTTTTTCGCATATGAGTCTCCTACCAACAGTGAATCCAACTGGTGCTGAACAGCTGCAACATCGTGGTGAAGATATTATTTCTACAAAATTTATAGCTAATTGCGAACCGGAATTTGATAAACGTTGGCTGTCAATTCGTCAAAGTCATGTTTATAAATATTTACCGTCAAATCTGTGTCAACATGAACAAGGCGATGGCACAATACTTGCTGTTGGAGTTGTTGTGCCAAAACCAGATGCTTTGGATAATCAAAGAAAACATTATGATTGGGAAATTTCTAACAAGATACGTCATACAGATCTGAAAGAATCGGAACAACAGCAACAAGGTCAGTATGAAAGATCAAATTTTCCACAAGTTCCTTTACCTGCATCTCCTGTACTCATACGTCTTTGGTTAAATGAACTACGTGCTAAGAATCCATTCTTTGATGATGCTACATTAGTTATACGGGTCCCGATGAATATTGAACAAAATAAGTCTACAAATAATAATAATAATATGGATGATTCAAAAAACCAAGATAACGATTTGAAAATTAAGTCATACATTTGATGAAACTAGTACATTATGTAAATAAAGTGTATATATTTTATCTAAAGTATTATTATACTGGTCAAATTGTACATATACTTCTTACTTTCCCAATAATTCTCTGACCCTGGTGATTATATTCATGTTAGATTTTTGCTGAAACGTGTATTTCACACTCAACACTTAGATCTGCCTATCAAATTATTAAGCATTAATCGCGAATGAAATTGAATTTTTCCTTCAGAGTTATGTTTAAAAAGTAATAATTTGCAACCTGTTATGTGCTTTATTTCACTGATCACTTGTGAGCTTCACGCTAATACACACGTGTTAAGTACTTTCGACTTCTCACACTCGCTATTTGGAAAAGGTTTGTAGCATTTGCCGAATCAAGCAACCAACAATACGTTGCAAGAACGAATGGCTGAAGGGTTTGATAATAAAAAGCCTTTTAATCACCAGTGAGAGTCCGCTGTATAGCCTCCAGCTTTTCAGTTCATTTTAGCCCCAACGACTGGGATCGCGCCTAACATCGCTAGTTCACGCTCCTCCGTCCTTGTATGCCCTAAACTTCCATTGTCCTTCTAACTTTTATTGATGCAGATGTGTCGATTTGGTTCTCCGTATGTGGTTCGGCGCATGAAACCTCGTTCAGTTGTGTGCCCTACGTTTGTTGTGGAATATGGTTGACAACCCGCCCCCTTATGACCTCATTTTGTTGAGTCCGCATATAACTTTATAGCAAACCTCTCCCAGTTAATCAATTCCTTTCTCCCAGTCCATTTTTTCCCACGATGTCTTCATACTCGGTGTTGTCTACTCCAACCTTGGCGTTGAGAAGCTTCACCCCTTCTAATGTCCTGTCCTGTGGCTGCAACAATTTCATCGATGATTGACTGCCAGCTCCTCTCACTCCCCTCTAGTCTCTTGCTCCGTTTTCGTGGCTGTCATCTTGGTCTTTGGTGCCGTCTACGCACTGATGAGCCACTTCTTCGTGTATCCCTTGCCGTGTCTCTTCTTGAGGAGTTTTGATGATCCTAGGTCGTGAGGCTCCCATCCTACAAGAGCCTTTTATGCTTCTTTGGACAACACTAATGCTACTCCTTGTGTTGGGGGCGCGGTTTCTTCTTCGTGGCCGGTGTATTAAGCACATTTCCCGAGGAATAACCCGTTGTGTCCACTGCACAATCGTTTTCGCTTATTCCAGGTATCTTCGGTTGTATCTTCTCATTTCTTCAGCTATTTGCATGGTTCTACCTGTCTCCCACATCGTGCGGACATTCCATGTACCTATATTCATTTTGCTCCTGGTTTTCAGAAAGACATTGGCCTCCGTGCGCCTTCCGAATATCGTCTTATCACCATGCAAGCGTCCAGTAACACAGCCTTCCCACCTCCCGTGGCCGGAGTAAAAATGGTTATAAAGGTTTTTACTCGCGTTATGTTTTTAGCTAAGGTGTTTTTTACGGGTGGGGATTTTACTAACCCCCAATGCCAACCCTACCCGTCCTTTATATCGGGCTCTGCTGTAACCTCAGCAACCTAGAGGGCTCCAGCGGATCGTTTGATAAACTTAGTGCTTTACCTCTATAAACATCCTGTACCTTTTAGTAACCTAACTTTCTTCTCTTACGTATCTCAGATACAGCCGTCGAGTTGCCCCAGTAACTTCATCCATAGAGCCTTATTTTATCTAACCAGTGACGGTCGATCCACTTAATAGTGTCAAAGGAACTCTAACTTCGGAACCGCAATAAATTACCAGATCCTGACAATCTACTTCAGCTCGTTTCATGAATAGTGGCTTGCTAAACTATGCATTATCATTCGTTTGATATATAAATACCATTATAGTTATGGTGCTAAACAGTAATGTTAAAGAAAAAAAAAAAAAATAAAAAAAAAAAAACAAAAAAAAAAAAAAAAATAAAAAAAAAAAAATAAAAAAAAAAAAATAAAAAAAAAAAAACAAAAAAAAAAAAATAAAAAAAAAAAAAATAAAAAAAAAAAAAATAAAAAAAAAAAAAACAAAAAAAAAAAAAATAAAAAAAAAAAAAAAAATAAAAAAAAAAAAAATAAAAAAAAAAAAATAAAAAAAAAAAAAATAAAAAAAAAAAAATAAAAAAAAAAAAATAAAAAAAAAAAAACAAAAAAAAAAAAATAAAAAAAAAAAAATAAAAAAAAAAAAAAATAAAAAAAAAAAAAAATAAAAAAAAAAAAATAAAAAAAAAAAAAATAAAAAAAAAAAAATAAAAAAAAAAAAAATAAAAAAAAAAAAATAAAAAAAAAAAAAACAAAAAAAAAAAAAATAAAAAAAAAAAAACAAAAAAAAAAAAAAACAAAAAAAAAAAAAATAAAAAAAAAAAAAAAACAAAAAAAAAAAAAACAAAAAAAAAAAAATAAAAAAAAAAAAAACAAAAAAAAAAAAAAATAAAAAAAAAAAAATAAAAAAAAAAAAATAAAAAAAAAAAAAATAAAAAAAAAAAAACAAAAAAAAAAAAAAAACAAAAAAAAAAAAAACAAAAAAAAAAAAACAAAAAAAAAAAAATAAAAAAAAAAAAATAAAAAAAAAAAAACAAAAAAAAAAAAACAAAAAAAAAAAAAATAAAAAAAAAAAAAAACAAAAAAAAAAAAAATAAAAAAAAAAAAAATAAAAAAAAAAAAACAAAAAAAAAAAAAATAAAAAAAAAAAAATAAAAAAAAAAAAAATAAAAAAAAAAAAAATAAAAAAAAAAAAAAATAAAAAAAAAAAAAAAATAAAAAAAAAAAAAATAAAAAAAAAAAAAACAAAAAAAAAAAAATAAAAAAAAAAAAATAAAAAAAAAAAAACAAAAAAAAAAAAATAAAAAAAAAAAAATAAAAAAAAAAAAAAAATAAAAAAAAAAAAATAAAAAAAAAAAAACAAAAAAAAAAAAAACAAAAAAAAAAAAAAAACAAAAAAAAAAAAAAAATAAAAAAAAAAAAAAAACAAAAAAAAAAAAATAAAAAAAAAAAAAACAAAAAAAAAAAAAAATAAAAAAAAAAAAAAAACAAAAAAAAAAAAACAAAAAAAAAAAAATAAAAAAAAAAAAATAAAAAAAAAAAAATAAAAAAAAAAAAATAAAAAAAAAAAAACAAAAAAAAAAAAACAAAAAAAAAAAAAACAAAAAAAAAAAAAAATAAAAAAAAAAAAATAAAAAAAAAAAAACAAAAAAAAAAAAAACAAAAAAAAAAAAATAAAAAAAAAAAAAATAAAAAAAAAAAAAAAATAAAAAAAAAAATTCACCGACCTGTGTCACAAGACAAGCACTGGCTTAGATCCATCACTGCCCAAGAAAAAAATAATAGATAAAACCAATGAGGATACTTGATATCGCTGGAGTTCATTTCAAGACACATCGTTGATTTTCCACTGTTTATAATAAATTCTAGACTGAGACGAAGTGAATATTTAGTGGACTATAATTTCCCCGATAACTAGCGGTTGACCTTATGTTCAGTAGAAATGCATTTCACTTAGTCCATCTCTTAAATGAATCGCTTCAACATGCTAACAAATCGACCACTATATTATGTAAACAGTTGAACTTGTTTTCTACGATCAGTATTTAATAAAAAATCCTTAGTTGCATCCACTAATCAATTATATCTCTATAAGTTATCTAATAAATATGGTAATTATGAAATTACATCAATATTCTGTGTACACTAACGTAAAGAATCAGAAAAAATCATCAGTGCAAACGATTTTAGACGTGAAATAACAATTTAAATCGAAATAAAATGAGCTTACACTATGTGTTCCGTTAAATCAGCATTCAGATAAAACCTATCATACAGTTGTAAAAGTGTCCATAAAGGAGTTGGTTTTAGTGTTAGATATTAACTTTCAACTTTTTTGACAGCCTGATAGTATTACTTCCACTGACACTTAGCTTGACACAAAACCGAATATGCGACCTTTATTTGACAAAGAAGCTTTATCGCTATTGTCACGTCAACACAAACTTATTGAAATAGGATTTTTATGACCCAGTTCATGTGTTTACTTGGCAGAATACACAATAATAATAACAGTAATAATAGTGGCTTTATTCTCAAGTAGCATTTGTACATGAGAGCATACCAGTTTACAGGGATGATGGCTTTATCTACTTACAAGAGTTTTAGTAAAAAGTCACTGTTAGGGAATTCATACTATATGAAGATGTTAATTAAAATCAAGGCCAACTACAACAAAGTTTACAGTACTAGAGTTTTAGAAGTACGTGGTGTATTAAAGTGCACTTCTGACAAATAATCGAGCACTTTTTGCCCCCGGCCCTACGATTCCAAGAGACGGCTGGGAGTAAGCAGAATGGATCATACTGCATATCCAGATACGGGATTAGGCCAACAGTATTTGGAATTTGGATAAAGGCGCCAACCAAACACATATCGGATATCCTACCGTGGTGATGGTATCCATGGGAGTTGATTTTGAGCGGTGAGTTATTGATGCATTAAGTGCGTTGCTAACTAGCATTAAAGTAAGTTGCTTAAATGGGATCAGTTCCTTATAGGAGATACCCATAAGCTCGAGGAGAAGTTGATATAGAGGAATGTATGAATCAAGGAAAGAAAATTAATTAGTAGCAATAAAACAATTAGTTCTAAACCAGTATTTTTTTGTTGTTGTTTTTTTCTACTACAACGTACATGATTGTACTGTTTAAAGTTTTAAAATCTTAATGAGCCATTACTGATTAAATCGAGGTTAAGTGGTAAGTCATGAAGGATTTGATATAAATATTTATGTCCCAGATATGAAGTGATCAGGCATTTGAATTTCGGAATAGAATCAGTAGTGCAAATATTTTGTGGTAATTTATTCCAGAGTTTGCTGTAGAATACCGTAAAAAACTCACAGCAATGGTGCGTTTGGTGGCTACTGATAAATAATGTTGCCCCGTAGTTCCGGACATCGTATCTAGGCGTTTAGTTCCACGGGAGGAGAGAAAGCTGAGGATGAAATTCCGTTTATTATTTTATAGGCGAACACTAAATTATATGGTAGTCGACGACTCAACAGAGGTTCTAAAGAAAGTGATTTACATCAAGTTGTATTGTCCAGGTTATTGTTATATCCCAGAATTTGACGTGTGAAACTTTTTTGTACACTTTCTACACGTATCCTATGTTATTCATGCTTTAAAAGATATTTGGGCAATACTCGAGTGTAGGTCTTATACACAACTTGGAGGAGGTAAGTTTGACCTCCGTTGTGTAGAAGGTTTTAAGAAAGGAGCTTGTTAATCTTGTGTATCTGGAGATTGTGGAGGAGGCATTTTCGTGAACTTTTAGTTACCAGAATATAACATGTGATAGCTAACTTTTCTTTGTATACTGCCTATGCTTTACCTTCATTAAACATTCCTTTCAATTTTTATTTTTTCAGAACCTTATAATCTTTCATTCTTCAATTATTCTAATGATAGTTCAAATATAGTGTTGAATGATTCCAGCTCCCCAGTTCATTTACTTTTTTCGCATATGAGTCCCCTACCAACAGTGAATCCAACTGGTGCTGAACAGCTGCAACATCGTGGTGAAGATATTATTTCTACAAAATTTATAGCTAATTGCGAACCGGAATTTGATAAACGTTGGCTGTCAATTCGTCAAAGTCATGTTTATAAATATTTACCGTCAAATCTGTGTCAACATGAACAAGGCGATGGCACAATACTTGCTGTTGGAGTTGTTGTGCCAAAACCAGATGCTTTGGATAATCAAAGAAAACATTATGATTGGGAAATTTCTAACAAGATACGTCATACAGATCTGAAAGAATCGGAACAACAGCAACAAGGTCAGTATGAAAGATCAAATTTTCCACAAGTTCCTTTACCTGCATCTCCTGTACTCATACGTCTTTGGTTAAATGAACTACGTGCTAAGAATCCATTCTTTGATGATGCTACATTAGTTATACGGGTCCCGATGAATATTGAACAAAATAAGTCTACAAATAATAATAATAATATGGATGATTCAAAAAACCAAGATAACGATTTGAAAATTAAGTCATACATTTGATGAAACTAGTACATTATGTAAATAAAGTGTATATATTTTATCTAAAGTATTATTATACTGGTCAAATTGTACATATACTTCTTACTTTCCCAATAATTCTCTGACCCTGGTGATTATATTCATGTTAGATTTTTGCTGAAACGTGTATTTCACACTCAACACTTAGATCTGCCTATCAAATTATTAAGCATTAATCGCGAATGAAATTGAATTTTTCCTTCAGAGTTATGTTTAAAAAGTAATAATTTGCAACCTGTTATGTGCTTTATTTCACTGATCACTTGTGAGCTTCACGCTAATACACACGTGTTAAGTACTTTCGACTTCTCACACTCGCTATTTGGAAAAGGTTTGTAGCATTTGCCGAATCAAGCAACCAACAATACGTTGCAAGAACGAATGGCTGAAGGGTTTGATAATAAAAAGCCTTTTAATCACCAGTGAGACACTGGTAAGATGAATCTTGTAATGTTTGGGTTATTGGGGAGTGACGTTATCCACTATTGTGTAGATGTCAGATTATTTCTTGGGTAGTGTATGGTGTTCGCGTGACCGAAGTATAGCAGGATTCTTGGAATTTTCTTAATTTTCGAAGGGCTTTGCAAAGAAGGGCAGCTTAGTTATGGGAATTTTGGTAATAAGCGTTTACTACATTTTTCACGTGAGTATCGTTAAGCGTAACTGATAGAAAACTAACCAGAGAGTGAGATGCGTTTAAGGCACGATGAGTGAATTAGGAGTGTTTATGTTGAGTAGCCCTGCATCTTGGAAATGTTGTCCAAAGCAAACAAAAACCAGTCAACTCACGACGATCAAACAGCGTGAGAGTAATTTCCCGTTAAGGAGAACTCACAATCGATATCCACGTCGGATCAAGATAAAGGGAAGTGTTCCAGTTCAATTACCTTCTGTGTTCATGCTGACCCGTCTGGATTGCTTGCTGTTTATTCCAACTAATATATAATACGTTTATATTTATCCAAAAACCACTACATTCAGCCGTAGAGATTTCTACATGAGCTTCATGGTATATTGGACAGCTCTGGACTATATGTATATATTCTACACAGGTAAACATTGTACATACTAGAGGGTATGTATTCACATTTCCAAACTATATGCTGTAAATCAAGTAAACTTAACAGGAAATAAACCGTCTGTAACTCTCCTGGGTTACTGCCAGTCCTAAGCCCCTGTAAAGGAAGAGGTTTAGGCATGGGGCTAGCATACGCATCCCGTGAAACCCAAGATTAAACAAGCCAAACCATTTAAATTCTGCACTGGGATTTGAGGGAATGTTTATAACGTCTCATAATGAAAGCCGAAATTCTTCGGAAGTGATGAGGTCGATACCCCTTCTAACAACTAGAGCAAAAATTTATATAGGTACGCGGAATGTTCGGACAATGTGGGAGAGTAGGAAGACCAATCAAATAGCTGTAGAAATGAAGAGATACAACTTGACAATGCTCGGAATCAGCGAAACCCATTGGACTCAGGCTGGACAGAAAAGATTGGCTTCGGAAGGGATGCTGCTATACCTCAGCAATAGACGAATTGAGTAACAGCATTATAATGGTTCAGTACAGCCTTTCTTAGAGATACTGACAAACTCAGTGAATTCTAAATAGCTCTCAACACCAGGTTCCAAGCTTAACAAGATCTACTGATAGAAGGAAAAGCCACTATGGAGAACAGCTGGATCTCCACTGAGACTCTGAGCGTAATTCAACAAAGGGAGAACAAGAAGATAGGAATCAACAACAGCCGAACAAGAGCAGAGAAAATCAAGGCACAAACTGAATATACAGACGCAAATAAGCAGGTAAAGAAGTGCATTAGAGCCGACAAACGGAAATACATCGAAGGCTTTGTAACGATGGCTGAAACAGCTGCAAGAGAGGGAAATATGAAACAGCTATATGACACAACGAAGAAACTAACAAGCAAATATGGCAAACCAGAGCTACCGGTCAAGAACAAAGAAGGCAAGACAATCACCGAGATTCAAAAACAAAGGAATAGATGGGTAGAACACTTTGAGGAACTCTTGAATAGGCCAGCTCCACTGAACCCACCGGACATCAAAGCAGCACCACAGATCTTCCGAAAGATGTCACTCCACCAACGAGGGAAGAAATCAAGATGGCCATCAGACAAATCAAAAGTGGGAAGGCAGCAGGACCGGACAATATACCAGCTGAAGTACTCAAGTCAGATATCGACCTAACAGCAAGGACACTCCACGTTTTATTCAATAGGATTTGGGAGGAAGAACAAGTGCTGGCAGACTGGAAGGGAGGGCATCGAATCAAGATGCGAAAGAAAGGAGATTTGAGAAAATGTGAGGACTATAGAGGGATCACACTACTGTCAGTACCAGGGAAAGTCCTCAACAGAGTGTTGCTGAACAGAATGAGATTCAGTGGATGCCCAACTTTGAGATCAACAGGCTGGTTTCGTTAAGGATTGGTCGTGCACAGTTTAAATCGCAACACTACAGATCATCGTTGGACAATCGATTGAGTGGAACCCGCCACTGTACATCAACTTCATTGATTATGAGGCGTTTGATAGTGTAGATAGGAGAACACCATAGAAACTTCTTCTATACTATGGCGTACCAGAGAAACTCGTCAACATCATCTGGAACTCTTACGACGGGACAGTGCAAACTTGTTCATGGAAGAGAGCTGACAGATGCATTCCCAGTAAGGACCACAGTCAGACAAAAATGTCTTCTCTCGCTCTTTCTCTTCCTTCTAGTGGTTGACTGGATCATGAAGACCTCCACATCTGCGAGAATGCATGGAATTCAATGGGCAATTAGGATGCGAATCGATTATTTGGACTTCGCAGATGATCAAGTTCTTTTTGCTCACACACACCAACAGATGCAAGCGACGGCAACCGGTGTAGCAGTAGTAGGCCTGAACATACATAAGGGAAAGAGCAAGATTCTCAAATACAGCACAGAAAGCACCAACCCACTTGAAGTTGATGGACAAACTCTGAAAAAAATGGACATTTTCACGTATTTAAAAAGCATCGTCGATGAACCAGGATCCGATGCAGATGTATAAGCAAAGATTGGCAAAGCAAGGGAAGCATTCTTACAGTTGAAGAACATATAGAACTCAAAGCAGTTGTCAACCAATCTCAGTGTCAGACTTTGCAATTCGAACGCCGAAACAGTTCTGCTGTATAGAGCTGAAACTTGGAGAATTACTGCAAACATCATCGGGAGCGTACAAGTAAATATCAACAACTGACTACGCAAGATACTGATTGCCCGTTGGCTTGAAACCATCAGCAACAGTCTACTGTGGGAGATAACAAACAAGCTTCCAGCCGACAAGGAAATTAAAAAAAGACGTTCGAAATGGATAGGACATAAATTGATGAAATTATCAGACATCATCACGAAGCAAGCATTAACATAGAAACCATGTTGGGAAGCGGAAGCAAGGAAGGCCAAATAACAGATTGCGCCGAGAATTGGAAGTAGATATTAAAAGGATGAACGGCAGCTGGAAACAGCTGGAAAGGATTGTTCAGGACAGATTTCAATGGAGAATCCTGGTGAGCGGCGTATGTTTCTCTGTGAGGGGTAACGGGCGTAAGTAAGTAACAAGGGAGTAATATTTTTGTAGCTTAGCCACTTGAAAAAAACAAGAATGATATGTAAAATGAGCACATTTTTTAAATAGTTAATTAGTAACAGCTGCATACAAAAATGAGCATCCAATGAACTGTTGTACACCACGCTAAGTTCGATTAGCCAGTCTAGCTGCGGCTGTCCATAATAAACTTAATTGTGTTGGCTAGTTTTCGACTTTGCATTACAATCGCGTCGTAATTTGAGTAATCTTGTGTTTGTCGACTATTGTGTAGATTTATACGAGATTTCGACTGAGTTAGGTTAACATCACAGTGTCAACTGTACGTGCTCGTTAGTGTACAACCACTCACAACGTAGTAAATTGGTAAGTGTTGTTAAGATATATCACCATAATTATCGTCACATTACCTGCACTTAATATTCGAATTCACGTTGCTATGGAATATTCTTCAAAAATGCGGATTATGCAAGATTATAGTGGTTCATTCAGAATTTCCAAAAACTTTAGACTATTTATTAACGTAGTCATATGCTGGACTCGTTATTTCATAAACAAAAACTAAAGACCATTTATTCAGTAACAACTCATTTAAACGAAACGCATATCACAAAAGACCAATTTAACGATTCGCCTGTCAACCTGTAACTGCACTTGTATAATCATAATACATAATTCGAATCTTTGAAATTTGTTGAAACAATGCACCAAATAAAATCTAATGAAGATTTACAAAGCTTACGAAATTTTTTACACGGGCAGCAGCATTATGTGAGCGTGTTTAAAGAATATCTTGTGACAAATCACAATTTCAATGTCAAGTTGAAATAAGCAAACAAAAATGACCTGAACCACATTGATAATATACCAACAACAACAGATAATAGTGGAAAAATGGCGAGTATAAAACAGCTGTATTCAATAAAAGATTTGGCAAACTTCAACAATTTCGAAGTAAATTTGTCCCATATAAACGAAGTTATAATTGAATAAACTGTTAATCACAAACTAAAAACGTGAGGCCAAAGTGCATATAGTGTCACAATCGTATTTATCAGCCAAAAACTATAGAAAGCACGATATACCAGCATACCCAGCAATTAGTGAAAAAATCTTAAAGATGTACTACGACTAGACTGTAAAATACATATGCCTGCAGCCATTTTGATTAAAGTCTGGTACAGAAATAATGTAAGGTTTATTAAAAATATTTCTATATCATCCTGAATCGGATCACAGCACGCCGTTCCTATCTTCCTTAGAAACTATAATTTGTAAAAATGTCTTCACGGTAGTATTTTTTACGGTAACATCTTTTGAGACCTGATTTTCCAAATTGGTGGAGACTTTGTTTCATTTAAAATCGTTTTTATAAATTGACCAATGCAACAACAACCCAGAATTTCCGCGTTTTCATGGGGCAAAAAATAAGTGTGTAACCTAAATAAAACTTAAGTAATCAGATATAAGACAGTTTTACTACTAAATATTTAGCATATGTGTAAGGATAATGAAGGTGAATTGCCGCGATTATTAATGGAGAAAAAGCCAAATAAATTATGACTTCTCCATGAATGCACATTGTGATTGAAAACGCATTTGCTTGTTATAACGTAGATTGTGGTATTGAATATCGCCAATAATAAGTAAGCGATGGAAGATATTGAGGAAATCACCGACCTGTGTCACAAGACAAGCACTGGCTTAGATCCATCAATGCCCAAGAAAAAATAATAGGATAACCAAGGAGGAGACTTGATATCGCTGGATTCAATTTCAAGAAACATCGTTGATTTTCACTGTTTATAATAAATTCTAGACTGAGACGAAGTGAATATTTATTGGACTATAATTTCCGATAACTAAGCGGTTGAACTTATGTTCAGTAGAAATGACATTTCACTTATTCTCATCTACTTAAATGAAATCGTCTTAAACATGCTAACAAATCGCACCACTATATTATGTAACATTGAACTTGTTTTCTACTATCAGTATTTAATAAAAATCCGTTAGTTGGCATCCACTAATCAATTAGTCTCTATAAGTTATCTAATAAATATGGTAATTATGAATTACATCAAATATTCTGTGGACACTTAACGGAATCAGAAAAAATCATCAGTTCAAACGATTTTAGACGTGAAATAACAATTTAATCGAAATAAATAGACTTACAGCTATGTTTCCGTTAAATCAAGCATTCAGATAAAACCTATCAGTACAATTGGAAAGTGTTCCTAAAGGAGAGTTGGTTTATTGATTAGAGTAATTAACTTTCAACTATTATTACAAGTTCCAACCACTTTTTTGACAGCCTGATAGTATTACTTCCACTGACACTTAGCTTGACACAAAACCGAATATGCGAACCTTTATTTGACAAAGAAGCTTTATCGCTATTGTCACGTCAACACAAACTTATTGAAATAGGATTTTTATGACCCCAGTTCATGTGTTTACTTGGCAGAATACACAATAATAATAACAGTAATAATAGTGGCTTTATTCTCAAGTAGCATTTTGTACATGAGAGCATACCAGTTTACAGGGATGATGGCTTTATCTACTTACAAGAGTTTTAGTAAAAAGTCACTGTTAGGGAATTCATACTATATGAAGATGTTAATTAAAATCAAGGCCAACTACAACAAAGTTTACAGTACTAGAGTTTTAGAAGTACGTGGTGTATTAAAGTGCACTTCTGACAAATAATCGAGCACTTTTTGCCCCCGGCCCTACGATTCCAAGAGACGGCTGGGAGTAAGCAGAATGGATCATACTGCATATCCAGATACGGGATTAGGCCAACAGTATTTGGAATTTGGATAAAGGCGCCAACCAAACACATATCGGATATCCTACCGTGGTGATGGTATCCATGGGAGTTGATTTTGAGCGGTGAGTTATTGATGCATTAAGTGCGTTGCTAACTAGCATTAAAGTAAGTTGCTTAAATGGGATCAGTTCCTTATAGGAGATACCCATAAGCTCGAGGAGAAGTTGATATAGAGGAATGTATGAATCAAGGAAAGAAAATTAATTAGTAGCAATAAAACAATTAGTTCTAAACCAGTATTTTTTTGTTGTTGTTTTTTTCTACTACAACGTACATGATTGTACTGTTTAAAGTTTTAAAATCTTAATGAGCCATTACTGATTAAATCGAGGTTAAGTGGTAAGTCATGAAGGATTTGATATAAATATTTATGTCCCAGATATGAAGTGATCAGGCATTTGAATTTCGGAATAGAATCAGTAGTGCAAATATTTTGTGGTAATTTATTCCAGAGTTTGCTGTAGAATACCGTAAAAAACTCACAGCAATGGTGCGTTTGGTGGCTACTGATAAATAATGTTGCCCCGTAGTTCCGGACATCGTATCTAGGCGTTTAGTTCCACGGGAGGAGAGAAAGCTGAGGATGAAATTCCGTTTATTATTTTATAGGCGAACACTAAATTATATGGTAGTCGACGACTCAACAGAGGTTCTAAAGAAAGTGATTTACATCAAGTTGTATTGTCCAGGTTATTGTTATATCCCAGAATTTGACGTGTGAAACTTTTTTGTACACTTTCTACACGTATCCTATGTTATTCATGCTTTAAAAGATATTTGGGCAATACTCGAGTGTAGGTCTTATACACAACTTGGAGGAGGTAAGTTTGACCTCCGTTGTGTAGAAGGTTTTAAGAAAGGAGCTTGTTAATCTTGTGTATCTGGAGATTGTGGAGGAGGCATTTTCGTGAACTTTTAGTTACCAGAATATAACATGTGATAGCTAACTTTTCTTTGTATACTGCCTATGCTTTACCTTCATTAAACATTCCTTTCAATTTTTATTTTTTCAGAACCTTATAATCTTTCATTCTTCAATTATTCTAATGATAGTTCAAATATAGTGTTGAATGATTCCAGCTCCCCAGTTCATTTACTTTTTTCGCATATGAGTCTCCTACCAACAGTGAATCCAACTGGTGCTGAACAGCTGCAACATCGTGGTGAAGATATTATTTCTACAAAATTTATAGCTAATTGCGAACCGGAATTTGATAAACGTTGGCTGTCAATTCGTCAAAGTCATGTTTATAAATATTTACCGTCAAATCTGTGTCAACATGAACAAGGCGATGGCACAATACTTGCTGTTGGAGTTGTTGTGCCAAAACCAGATGCTTTGGATAATCAAAGAAAACATTATGATTGGGAAATTTCTAACAAGATGCGTCATAATCGATGGAAGATATTGGGGAAATTACCGACCTGTTTCACAAGACAATCACTGGCTTAGATCTTTCAATGCCAAAGGAAAAATAATAGGATAACCAAGGAGCAAACTGCGCAGGTATTTGGAGAAAAATATGGAAAAAATTAACAACACTTAAGAAGAACTAGGAAAAGAATCTACGGGATATATTTTGTTGGCTTACTCCCTACAGGGGGTAAAAGTCACTGATTGCCCAGAGTACATTTGCAATTCTTCTGCCAACCAAGCACTTCTGTTTAATGATTATGGACTTGACTATTATTCCCGCAACCCAAACGGATAACAACATGTCATCAAAGAACGACTAATTGTTGTAACTTCTTGCCGTAAAAATTCAAAAAAATGGCCTACAATAATACAATAAATGTACAAAATAACAAGGAATGTGATTCCGAATTATGTAGCCTCAAACTAATATAAATGTTTGTGCAATCGTTCTAGAGTCAATGTCTCCTAACAACGGAAGCCGACCAAACCATACAATGTTCAGTTGTATCAGTGTCCAACTCAGGTGCGGCAAGCTCAGAGTTACGTTCATTACTAATGGTGTAATTCAGGATAATTTTGGTATTTTGTAAGACATACCGCAGCCCTTAATGGAGCTGTAAACTCTTGAATATGAATCGTAATTCTTTTACGCTCTCTACAAGTTTTCAGGTATTTTAATATTCCCACAGATCTGCTTCCGTGTTAAGGGTAGAGGAAAAGCTAACATATATGTATCTGAAAACAGATCATTGTTCCGTATTAAGAATAAAAGTGAAAAGTACACTCTATCGAATAAGAAACTTATAGATGCTGTGTGTTTCATAGCAGACCCAAACAGAATATTATGGCATATTTAAAAAGCTTTATCGAAAAGCGAATGAAAACTCAAAATGTCTTGGTCTTAACGCTTGCTTTTGGTGGGAAGTGTGTTAAATTTTTTCTACGCCCAAGCCATTTCGGTTACTGTTCTTCATCCTATCGTCTTCTCGGTTCACAGTTTTTTTCAAGGCTTCTTTAGACATTTCGTCGGTTTTTATGGCTACTTTTTCACGTTAATTTTAATGTTTGTACATTAATTTGTTAAGTGGCTGCGTAATGCATTTTATAACGTCTACAAAATACTCGGTCTTAACATGCTTTCCTATTACTTGTCTTTCAAATGGATAATTTACGAGGACATCCAAGGAAATCCAAAATACTGAGTCTAAATATCTGCCAGTTGATAATAGATTCTCCGCAAGAATAGTCAACGAGTGAGACCCTCCGTTATATACGCCGTTTCAGCACTTTTTAACGCCTTCAAACGTTCCGTTTTATTAATAGAAATAAGATTTTTGGGGAATAAGCCCTTATCTTTTATCGTGCGACTGGAGACAATAGAGCACAATGCACGAAATCTCTTACTGTTCAGTATAAGGTAATGGGAAATATGATCTTTATGCATAATATCACAAATATCATAAGGTTCGAGGATTAAATCGTAAACCTTATTAAAAATAATTTATAAAAAGCTTCCATACAACCATTGGATGAACAAAAAAAATTGCAACTGTAACTATTATTGTTTACATAACAGCAAGATCACCATCATGTGACCAGCCTTATTTCCAGCCTTACTTACTAACATGCCCAACCTAGAAATCTATTGGATACTTTTTTCGAAGTTTTTACAATGAACACGTTCAAATCAAAAGCAGACAGTTGTCGGAGTCTTACTCAGAACTGTAAATACAAATCAGCTAGTCAAGTTTCAATTGTACTGCTAACCGTAGATTTGCTTAAGCACATTACTCAAGGTCGTTTCTATGCATTTTGTTCGACCACTTCATGAAAGTTTACAGGTTATACGAATTACGTCGATATTATGCTACGTCATCATCATTAGCATTTGCTTTTAATACATTTGTGGTTTTTATTATTACGTTGCTTCCGTGGATCATTTCGTATGTAACTGGTTGTAAGCTGTCAATTTATTTTGTAATGTTCTTTCACTGTTTACGTAGATTTTTACACCGATTCATATGCTTTCCCAGAAAAACCATTTGTTTCGTTTAACGGAAACATGTTTCTGTTTCTTCAGAAAGATGATGGTTTTTTATACTATACTAATTTACCTTATGAGGAGACTGATCATCTAATAAAATCTGCATTTAGGCTGCCGGAAATTAGCTTTTACAATCACAAGAATCATAGTGTAGATGAAGAAGAAGCTATAAGTGTTCAGATTAGACTCCCTATTATGTTCTCTGAGAGAATAGTTGGTCTAGCAGCTGTTTTGTTTGTTGATGTAACTTCGTGGGTACAAACTACTATTATTAGATGACATTGTTTATAGCGCTTTTATAATAAACGAAATCAAGTTCCAGTAGTTATTACCAAATTTTTTAACTCTTATGCAAATGCATTTTTGTATTCTGGGGATCTTTTGTGGTCTGAAAAATATTTGACTCCCACTATACAGGTAAGCTCGCGGTGTACATTACTATGATTAAGCAGGCTAGAGTTTATCATGAGAATGATATGATTTCAAGAAACATTCTTGAGTTCTACTTAGACATTACAAGAAGCGGTAAGTTGTTGCCAGTTTTTTTGCTTTTATTTATCAGGATATTATTCACTGGCAGATAGAATATGTGTCCCCGTATCACGTGAAAGTCTTTCAAGAACATTTGACATAGAGCTGTCTGTCCATCTGTCTTCATTAAGAATCACGTAAGTGTGTTGTTTGTTCAACTCTGCAAAAAATATATGAGTGAAGTATAGCATTGTAAAAATGTGTACTACGTTAGCGTTGTGGACATATTACTTGAAACCTTTACGATCAAAAACTGTGATATTTGTAAATGAGGATCTTTGTCTGGTCAGCTTAAAAGTGTTCTCCATTGTTGAGGGATAGACCTTTTGTTATGCAGTGAGTCGAGTACTCAAGAAGGAACACATGGAATAATCCTCAGTACGTTTGGAACGTATGTTAATATTAAGACCTTTTCGAAAAGTCGATATCACTAACGCTCTAGGTAGGGAATTTCATAAACTACATCTTCTGAGCATGAAGAATTTTACACGAATTTTGTGATGGCTTTTTCATGTTCTAAGCTAGAAAGAAATGTCGTTGAGCGTTCTTTACCATTGAACTTTATTTGTGATCTCAGGGTCAAGAAAACTATGAGCAAGACCAGACATAAAAACCACATCACACAAAAGTCTTCTCTACTGTATTAGTTGCAGGTTTATTGCTTCAGAAAGAAGCTGAAAGTAATTCATTTAAACTATCATTTCAACGTCTATTATTTAAGTGTTTTCTTGGTAGAATTATATTGTGAATATAATTGGTTGTGAGATGTATGTATGTACAACGTAGAACCTGGTACATATGTGCATAGGTCCAAGTTGCTACACCTCAGCAGCACAGCAAGATTAGTATCAAATTAGTAGAAGTAGTAGTTACTTAATGATAAAATATGGAATATGATACAGGGATAAACAATTAGCTCGCTGCGAGGTATAATATAATTATTGTAAGCTCTAAATTTAGAGGAAGATACGGAGTGAATGCGCCGGGTCTGTTGTGACCGATTATGAATTATTTTACTCAGACTTTCCAGCCATTGCTTATGACATCTCAGCAAACCTCAAGCAAGTAGTCTGCATCTAACAACACGACTCGGACTGGTTGTGAAGAGAGATAACCTATTAAAATCGAAGTAGAAATCAACTCTGTAGGCGAAAATATTTTCACTTATATTGCTTAAAATGGGAGAGTACAATGACTTATTCTGCTTGTCAGCTTTTGTTTTGGATGCCTCTATGTGAGAATCCATTTTCTACTCATGTAACTTTAGACGGAAATTTAGGGGGTTTATAATATCACTAGATTTTTCATACCACTGTACAGAAAGTTTTTAATATATCATAATAATGTGTATGTATGTACAATCAACATAGAACCTGGTACATGTGTGCATCAGTTCAAGTTGCCATACCACCATGGCACCGCAAGATTAACACCACCACCATTAGTAGAAGTTACTTCAATAAAATAAAATAATAATAATAACAAGGAGTGTGAACATATAGAATATGGTTCAGGAAGCGTACAAAGAAAGTTATGGAATAATTTAAAACTCATGATTTAAGGGAGGACAATGAGTGAATACCTCTGCGCCATTGTGACCGTGTCCATTCGTAGTTTTGTTTGATAATAAACGTGAATCATGCTAAATGTGTAAGTAAATCACCACATAAAGACAATCTCAATACTTTAATTTGAAATTGATCGCGAAAGTCTGTCACTAACATGTCTTCACTGTAGACTTTACCACATCCTAAATATTTAGCTTTATTTTTCTTATACGGTATATTGTGGAGGTACTGAGCAAACATGAGTTACAACCTTTTATAAGGTATTTGTTTTTTGCTTCTTATTTTAAACATGTATGGCGGTTCTTTATGTTGGTTTATTCCAATGGTCTATTTATTGCTAGTTTGCTCAGCGCAACACTATTTTTGAGACACCAGTCACTTTATGTATAGCTTCCAAGTTGGTTATTTTGCTAAAATAGACTCATTTACTTGAAGTTAGCAGATGGATAGTTATGTTTGGTGATTGCACTGAAAATTCCATTATTTTAAAACTGTTGGAAGGCATCTCCGGAGTTTTCGTCATAGGAACATTTGAATCAGTACTTAAGTATGTTGAAGTCACCATGTAAACAAAACTGAGGTTATTCTTAAAGTACTACGTACAAATAATAAAACGGCTAAAAATGCTGCTGATCCTCGTTGATACACAATGTTGGATTGTGACAGTATTTTGGAAGGTATAGGATAACCAAACCAAGACATTTGACTTGGTGTTTTTTAAGATGGTTAGTACCATTATTAATAATTTACTGGCACCTGTTTCGAAGTACTTAGTATTCGAGTGTTCTCTACAACAACACGATATATCGTTACTAGTTATTGTCTTTTATCATTCTGGAAATCGCTTCTTGTTTTCGTTTTATATTATCGTATTATAGGACTAACCCGGGATTTTGGTATACTATCAAACTTGCATGGATTCAGTATTTATCGATCGGGTTGGTGATTTTCTATTTAACTGAAAAAATAAGAGGATACATTTATGATAAACAAATGATTAGAACAATTGTTTATTCAACTATTCCCAAACTGATTGATGACTAAAAACATACATAATTGTATTAGTTTTAAGACAAAAAATATATGTTGTAAAGAAGTTTGATTATTGAAATGATGTACATCTTGGAAACAAACTATTTTATTTGTCTATCCAATTTTTAATTATCTTAAGTATATTAGATTGATAGCGTCCACTGTTTTACCACACATGTGTATGTATTGACTGATTGGATGTAATCTATAATAATCCTTCTTTGATCGACGTTTCGTGCTAGTTGGCACTCGCTAGCAATAAGTACTTACAATTCTGGAGGAAGTGAGTCTCCATTTAGGAATAGAGTTCCCGTCATTTATGCTCACAGTTTGAGACGTTATCATAGCTTTCTCAGCCTTGTTAATCAAGATATAAGTAGGCATAATGTTGAATCACGTGGAGCACAGCCTTCTAAACTCTAGTGTAAGTATGTGTTACATTGTTTTAATCACCACAATTAGACAAAATCTTTAACCAACTACGTCAAGTCAAGATTCTAGAGCTTATTCCAGCAGATAAATCCAACTAATTGTCTGAAATTAATTACATGTTTATATCCACCACAGATTAATTTAAATTAGCGCCTATAGCCTGCAAAATTGAACAACCGGTTAGCTATGTATAACGCAGAACCTGATACATATGCATCGGTCCAAACTGTCATACCACTCAACATCACACCAAGATAAATACAAAAGTTATGGAAGTAGTAATAACGGTGTGGATATAAAAAAATGGTGACAAGAATGCTTCATGGGAATAAGTTGGTTTCAAACTCAGGATACAAGAGAAAATAAGGAGAAGCTACACTTACAATACAGTGACTGATTCTGGACAGTGTTATTTATAGTTTCTAGTCATTGGTTGTGACAGCTGGACAGATCTCAAACAAGTAGTCCGCATCTATCAACAAGGTTCAATCCAAATATTAATAACAACATGGACTAATGCTATGTTTTGGTTTGGTCATCCATACTTTTCTTCTATCCTTCTGCAAGGTCAGTCAGCATTTCGTGTCGAAATAATCGGTGGTTGTACATATGTAATACATGTCTCAACCACCTCACTCATTGAAGTTTTAAATCTGCATCAACTGACTTATCGTATTTCGCTACTACTCTTTGTCTAACTTACGACGTGGTCCCAGCAACGCGAGAGACATTTCAAAGACATCTACGACTAAATGCTAATAGCCTCTGAATGTCATCTACTGTTATTACCACGTTTCGTATCTGTATAGCAAAACAGAGGACTGCTATGCAGTATAATCGTCTTTTAACTAATTGACAGACTTCTCGCCTACTCCACAGAAAACATAAATAAAATAACCAACCATAATAATAACAATATAAACGGAACTTAGTGTTACATTTTTGTAGAATTTAGCTATTCCTGACTAATGTCTAGCTTGCTAACGAAACTGAAATTTCATTTCAAAGTATAATCCAGTATAAAGTATAAAAGTCACTGTTTATCAATTATCTATTCATGAGATATAGAGGTATTACACCAAAGAAACTAAACATGAAGTAAATTTTTTTTTTAAATAACTTACATTAAATCAAAAAAATATTTCATCAGGCAATCTTCATAACATCCATTAAATGTACAATTGTAAAAAATATTATAAATTCGAAAGAAAAAAGTTGAAAGAATTAATAGAACTTAAAATATCTGTTTATTTAAATCCCATTTAATGTAGTAGTACCAGACCATCGTTCAATGAATTCTTTCACATCTGAACATTCAGATGTTCGACTAATTTTTGTTATATACAAAAATTTATTCCAATTGACTTTACTTGCAATTCTTTTTGATGGTTCGAATATGATGCCATTTCGAAGAACAGGATAACCTGAAATAATACATGGTAAAGCTGATAGACCAGTACCAGGTGAATTTAATGAAGCAACATAAACACCTCTTTCATCTTTTGGTAGTGTTTGGTCAAGTTTTTGATCCATTGATATGGCTAATATCCATTCACGTATAGATTCATGTTCCTTGTCGGTTGTATAAGCATGCTCTGGGATAGGTACTTCCATAGGTATATCGGTACCCTATGACGAAATAAAGAAATATATGAAATTTATTAAAATTTATTCAAACGATAGTTAAACAAAGAAACCTATTCTCGCCATCATAAATTGTTATATTGTAGAAATCTTTTGCTGAGGTCACCTTCAACCATTCGAATCACATCCACGACTCGTTTAAATTATCAAGTTAGGTTACAAGTCACAAGAGAAAATGACCAAATGAGCCAATTATTGATAAACTATTCATTTGTCGTATAAATGTACCAAAATTTGATAACTAGTCATTTACAAGTTGTATGCGCTAAATTTTACGGCAAGAAATGAAACTAGCAACTATAAAACTCATATTGCCAGTCACAATTCAATTTAAATAAAATAATGTTGTAATTGGGTGTTGTGGAGGTTGTTAAATATCAATGTGATATCGCGAATCGGTTTGAATAGGACAAATATTGATCACCAGGAAGTACTAGTATTGGACTTCATCAGTGTGCACCTACGACCACATCAGGGATCGAATCCAGGACCCACTGGCCGACTTAGTGGTCTATTGGCAATGCGTTGGCCAAGGAGCCAGAGGGTCCTAGGCTCGATCCATGATGAGGTCGTAGATTCACACTAGGTAGATTCATACTAGGGAGAAACAGCTGTCTAATACCTCCTAGTAATCAATGATTTTCTAATTCAGACCCACTCGTGATATCAAATTGACATAAAATTATATATAATGCTATAACTACTCACTTGAAAATCAGTACTATCCAAAGAATCGGATGAATTATCCGGATCTTCAATGGCTTCAACCAGGTCTAAATAACGATTTAAAAATACAAAAGCCATATTATTCCATCCAATTTGACGACAATCAAGACCAGCTTCATAAAAAGCTTTGTCGGCTGGTAGTATATCAGAATGTCGAAGCAGTGAAACACTGATTTGTGTAACAATCTGAAAAAAAATTTGTTTTAAAAAACTAAGGAATCTAGTTGAAGCAGAAACAATGATTGGAAGTAAAACACTGAAGTTAATAAGTACAGCCTACGGTAGCTTTTAGTTTAGAGAGGATACTTCATCAAGGCAGAAACAATGATTTTGTGTAATTTCAATTCAAACGTCAAGACAGCTCTGCTGTATGGAGCTGAAACGCAGTGAACTACTTTAAACATTCTCAGAAGGGTACAAGTATTTATAAACAACCGTTAACCGGAAACCATCACCAACAGACTATTATGGGAGACAACAAAACAACTTCCAGCCGAAGAGGATCTCAGGAAAAGACGTTGGAAATGGATAGGACATCCATTTCGGAAATCATCAGACGGTATCACGAGGCAAGCATTAAAATAGAATCCTGTTGGGAAGCGGAAAAGAGGAAGGCCAAAGAACACATTGCGTCAAGAATTGGAAGTAGATATTAAAAGGATAAACAACAACTGGAAATAGTTGGAAAGAGTTGTCCAGGAAAAAGTTCAGTGGAGAATCCTGGTGAGCGGCGTATGCTTCTCTGTAAGCGGTAACGGGCGTAAGTAAGTATTACAATTTTACAATATTTAGAGACATTGCACATTAATATATAAGTAAAAATAAAAGTAAATAAACGAAAACAAATAGACAGAAATTGATAATACCAGTGAATCATACCGTAAAGAAGATGATTTCATGGAACTTTGAAACAATCTACTCATAGTCGTAACATTTAAACAGTTGAATATTTGTAAACTATTTTAATTTTTCTGTTATGCCCCGGCAAAGAATCGGAAATGTTGATCTGTTGTATCTATTCTTCTTGACATTCAGATCCTTACAATCAAGCTGCATTTGGCTACACATTCAGAAACTACGATGTTTGTATCGTTTAAATTGTAAACTTTTCACAGACTGTAAAAACACAAATTAGTAAGGCAAGCATAGTATTTCTACAATGAAAGAATACCTGGAACTCAAAACAACTACTAATCAACACTGAGATCACAATTTTTAATAAAAACGTCAAGTCAGTTTAATTGTCCGAAGATGAAATTCGGAGAACTACGAAAAGCATCATTCAAAAAAATACAGGAATCTACAAACAGCTGTTTGTACAAGATACTTCAGAACCGTTGGCCAGATACTATCAGCAACAACCTTCCGAGGAAGAGAACAAACCAAATTCCAGTGGAAGACGAAATTAGGAAATGACACTGGTGGTGAATAGGACACACATTGAGAAAATTATCAAACTGCGTCATTAGACAAACACTAACTTGGAATTCTAATGGCTCAAAGAAAAGAAAAAACCAAAGAACACTTCCCACAAGGAATTGGAAGGAGACACAAAAGAACGAAATGTACTTGGAAAGAACTGGATAGAAGAGCCTAGGACAGAGTGTGTTGGAAAATGCTGGTCTGTGGTTTATATCTCACGAAGGGTACCAAACGAATGATTGGACGGACTAATGATTGTTATATGTTTCCTAACCAAATTATTGTAGTCTAATTATGATCCTATTATCCCAAACCATGTATGTAACTCTCCTGATTCAGCGTTTTGTATTTTGCATTTCATGTTTCTAATAGGTCCGTCATACTATTGTTGACATTGTTTTTATTTGATAAGTGTCTTTGCTGGTGTTTGTTCATTTCTATCTGTACTTCTGGGGAAGGCTTTGATCACTCAGTCATTGTGTTGACTAATTGTCACTTTTAATTCTAACAGGTCAAAGTCATAGCACAAGTCCCATCCGTTTATCTTCTCCTTGCAACTCCATAGTCATTAGAGTTCCAAGGTTAGAGTTTCACCTATAAAAAATTCTGTCTCAACGCTGAAGTCAATAGTATACAGTTACAGTTAATTATTTTACATATCACTAACTATCTGTTTTGCTGATGAGTGAAATATTACCATAACAGTTAGCAAAGCGACTGGCTGTCCAAATATTTCTTAATAACACCTAAAGGTGTGCTTCATTACTGTAAGTCTATCTAAGGGGAGAGATTTCTGTTTCATTTCGAGCTATTAGCTCATATGGTTGTAGATATTGCTTATATACTAAGTTATACTTTCAAATGACAAAGCACGTTTAGTTTAAATACTCATAATGACTGATCACGAATGTGATATTTATCTAGTCCTTAATAGAACTAATCAAATTCAATACATCATGTTGAAATTCGGTCATTAGCTTAAGTTATTTGATATCATGTGCACCATGTTCATGAGAAAAGGTGATTTGTGAATAGTCGGCAAGAAACCCTGCATGCGTTAGATTTTATGTTATTTAATACTTCTAAACAAAACATATATGAGATTTTGAGGGAACTAATGCTTCCTACTTTATTCGATTGCAAATCATCTAGTTTAATAGTCCACAATTGTTGCTACTGGACTATAGGCGATTTAAATTACCTTCTATAGGACCAAGATATTTACAGTAATTTATTACTGCGTAGTAACCAATGTGATACTTGTCTTATGAAAATGTATCAATCAAGTGACTCAGAGTTGAATTCACCATGAAGCATCAGTTCCCTCAAGACTGCAGGTACTCCTTGTGGAGGACTACTTATCAACCATTCTTAACTAGTCTAACATTGAATTCTGGAACTACTACTACTTAAGACCCTACAATTACATATATATAATTTTGGTTTCACTAGTTCATACTGCAAACATAACAACAAATCAACTCAGTGTATGATATTTATACAATATGTTCATAGACTGTCTGTGTCAACCGCTTATGAATATTAATGTTTAAGCCTGCCGCTAGTATTCGTGCAGAGGTTTAGAGACAGATTTTCTACACCTGGATAGTATATTGACGACTCGAATTTTTTAACTTAAAGAAAATAAGAACGAATTAGTGTGTAAATAAACAGTTTCTGGATTATGAAATACAAAATAATATTCGGTAAACATGAGTTGTTAGGGTAAACTTGTCTGAGAGATGATTAGTTGGTAAAAGACATTGACATTTTTTCAACTATGTGAATATTGTATTCGTTTACTGCCTTAGTCTAAAATAGGCACTCCAGTCGATGTAATGCTAGTAATGAACTTGGTTAATATAGTTTGATGTATTCAACTGAGATGGGAAAAGTGTTAACTAAAGAAAATAGTCTAAAATTTGTAGTTGGGTGGCGGAATGGTACACTACAAGTGATTATTGGCAATTTTCTATTGCATATATACATGTTAACATTATTCTAATAGCAACTAAATGCACTAAATTACTAAGTTCATAGTAGGCGGGAATTTATTTATAATGCACTTTTAAATTACGATAAATTTATCTATATTATTTGATTGAATGCGTCACAGATTGTTGTTGGCAGGGTACCATTGAAAACCAGGGAGCAATGGACAGCCGTTTCACCCTAGTATGGGACACCTCAGCATTGCGCACCCCAGATTCCGCCCTGGAGGCTTCAGGCTGACGGCGAACAACTAATCCTCTGCACCACTGTATCGGCATTCAGTGGTAGAATTACTATTTTCATTTATTTGTGATATATAGCACGACGATCATTCATTCTCATTGATTACTGCCTGGGACGAGCACTGCTGAGGAGTTTCCTTACTGGGAAGAAACGGCTTCCCAGTGCTCCCTGGTTTTCAATGATACCCTGCTAACATCACTCTGTGACATATTAAATCAAATAAAAATACCAATCTCCACAAAAATAATCATCTCAATTCATTTATCTATATTACGTAAACAAACTAATCAGTAGTATACAAGACCCACCTCTTTAGCATCATGTTGTGATGATAATAAAGCTGAACGAGTAGCATAGTAATGAGACACTAATAGCATACGTTCAAATAGTTTTATAATATCTGGTTGTATATCAGAAGTGATTTGTTTTAAATTTTGATTTAAATCAAATAAAATATCACGTAGAGTTGACCATGTTTGATAAGCATCTGATCCGTATAGTCCACGTTGATTTGTTATGCCCTAAATAGAAATCAAAAATGTTAATATGTTATGTACAAAGAGAGATATCATACGAATGTAATAAGCAATAGAACATATACATAGAAAAAACAGTGACTTTAAGGAGTGTTCCATTTTAAAACATGAGCTAAGGTATCAATAAGCTGAGGATTTTGATCGCTTACATCTCACGTAGTGACCGATTAAGCAATATTAATATGTAACGTTGAATTAGATGAAAGTGAAAAATCAGTCAGTCAGCTTGTGTATCTTCACCAACCGAGGTAATTGGAATAGGAGTTACATATGCTCAACCAGTGCCTATCTCGTTTCACAATGTTGGCTAATGCAGAGGGAGGATAGAAGAAAACTATGTGCGGCTAAACTAAAGTGTGACATTAGTTCATAAAGTGGGTGACTATTGGTTCTAGCTGTTTTGGTAGATGTAGACCTACCTCTAACAGTTGTCCCATGGCAATGCGGTCACGCTCTAAGGTTATCAAAACCACCCTTAATCCACTTTCATTTTCAGGTTCCTCAAGAAAACCCTACCACAGTGTGGGCAACCGGGAAGTGATAACCGCCCTCATACCTTTAACAGCACAAGATCACTTTTTTAGGATGATGACGATGATGAGACTACTTGGTTAGAGTCCATGCAACAATTGTGGTCAGTGGTTGAAAACACACAGTAATATGGCTACGGACCAATGATAGTGGCACAGGTGCATTCACCCCTTATTTTCATCCAGATCTTAAGTTTCATTATCTCCTCAAACACAGTTTTATTTCATTCATAACTATCGAACCGTACTGTGGTGATATTATTGTTGATTTGATCTAGTCGTTCTAACAAGACGTGGAAACTTAAACTGATGCATATATGTGCCGGGTTTTGCTTTGTATATGGGTGACTGGTTGTCCTTTCACTGCTAACTGAGTTGGATATAATCAACCTACTGTGCGATCGAAAATAGCGTCAATCATAAGTGAATGATTATCACAGTAAGATATTTTATTAGCTACTTAATTCAGTACCACCATAGGAATAACTCGCGGTTTGACTCTGGTTTTTGGAGACTTCTTATGAAAACTAATAGAATACAACTGATAGAGTTCACAAAAATCTATCTCTGAAGCCTTCTAAGTTGCAATGGTTAGTTAGTTATAAAGCAAAACATATAACTGTTTACACTTCATAAAACTAGACGTAATATGAAATCTACTTTATCCATCACAATTTGACGGTTGATTTATACAGACTAATCGGTGACCAATTAGTAGTTAAGCCGAATCTACTAATTTAGCTAACTAATAATATCCTTGTAAGTCAACGGAAAATATTCAAATAACCTGAAAGAATACTTGGCGTTATTGTCCTTATTTAAAATTTCACAACGGAACACATGAAAGTCTTCACACTACTCCACAACTTTAAGATGAATTACTGTAGTTTCGGCAGGACTATAATATTAGGACGAACCAATGAAATTGTGACTTTTCATCTTTAGGTCATTGCTCACAGTTTAGTTGACAATGATGACGTTATCGTTAGCAATTTACAGGAGAAAGATTTACTTCGAAAAACATGTTAATGTGATTGTTAGGCGTCTATGCCCTTAAAGAAATGCTAAGTGAAAAGTGACAAACTAATATTCCGATACCAATGGTTGCATAGCAACTGTCAAGATCGTCCCTATATTATAGTCCTGCCGTAGTTTCAGTGAAAGACTGTTATCATAGTTATAAAATAAACTGAAAATGGAAATAATTATAAATCTACTTCAACTTAATGATTGTAATGTGATATTAATTGAGAGTAGTCGTTAATTTTTTAGAAGAAAAGTTAGTAGAATGTTAAAAACTACTCTGACTTAGTAGAGTTCTTTAGAAACTTTTAAAGGAATTATCATGATCTTCATTTCATAATTATCAGTTTTAATATTAATTTTAGTATATTTTCTAAAGTTATATAAGATCTCAATGTTATACATAGTCGATATGTAAACTATGCTTCAAAAGTTAAGGTACTTCTTTAATTCCTGGTCACTGTTATATCTGTTCGAAGTTGAAGAGTTTAAAGTCATTGTTTACAAATTCATGTACAACATCAAGATCTAATGTTTTATTCAAGAATTCTAAAGTTGATATCAATTCATAATATTAACTATCATCAAAAACAAAACATTTCTAAATATTTCGTAGTAAAATTAGCTAGAATTTGAATGAATAGATTAGTGACATGTATCGATACATGACAACGTCAGTATGAAGATGCAAACATTTTCATGGCATAGGTTTATAGCTTAAAGGGATGGTTCCGAGTATACTAAGTTTTCTGAGCTGGATGGTTTAATTACGAAACACTCATCGACATTCTAGACGACATCATCGGTGAAAACTTTTGATAGAAGTGAGCAATGAGATTTTCTGCATAAGTGAATGGTTGTTCTTGTTCTATCATTTGTATGTACATTTATCATGATTCTCTTCGCTCTTGACTTGATTCATAGCATTGTGGTTTTGTATTAGATTTCTAATTAGTTGATGAATTCTAACAAATTCAACATGTTTATTAAATACTGATTGACCTGAATGTCAAACTTTTAAAAATTCTCTGATATTTTTTGTTTCTTCTTCCTAAAATGACAACAATTTCCCACTTAAACTTAAGTCCATAACTGTCTGTGTGTATAGATCGTCCATAATGTTAATAAAAGTGCTACAATTAAATCATTCAGTTCAGAGAACTCAGCATAACTAAAAAACACTTTCATATTAACATTTACCATTCATTTTGTATAATTCAACTGGGATGGCTATTTTTGTGGAGATTGGAATATTTACTTGATTGAAAATGTCACAGATTAGTGTTGGCAGGTACCATTGAAAAACCAAGGAGCACTGGACAGCTGTTCCCTTCTACTGTAGAACTCCTCAGTAGTACGTACCCCAGATTCTTCACCAGAGGCTTCAAGCTGACGGCGAACACCTAACCCTCTACACCACTGGCTCGATATCCCATGGTAGAATTCCCAATTCTATCAACTAAATAACCACTCTCCATAAAAATAACCATCCGAACTGAATTATAATAATCAGCTCACTGGTGACTAACTCCAAGATGTCTCTGAAGCTCTAGTGAGAAGTCGTGATTGGTGGAGTTCATACTTGTTAAGAGTGAGAGTTATCACTAATGACAATCCGTGATCGTCGAACTATATATCACAAAGTGAGAGAAGTGACAATCCTACCACTGGATGTCAGCCGGCCCAGTAGTGCCGGGCGTTCACCACCAACATGAAGCCTTTGGTGTAGAATCTGGGGTACGTACTGCTGAGGGGTTCCACACTAAAACAAAACAATTGTCCAGTGCTCCTTAGTCTTCAATGGTATCCTGCCAACATTTTGTATAAGTTAAATAAAGAAAAAAGCATAATATACTACTCACTTGAAATATACGTTTATAAATATTGAAATTTTGTTTATAAGCTGGTGTACCATATTTTTTATACAATAGCATAGCATCATAGACACGTGAATCTTTAATTAGATTAGCTGCATATTCAGCAATATATTTATGCAAAAGTTGATGCTCTTTTAAAACTTTCGACGGTAATTTAATGTTATTTTCATTATTTATATTATTGATATTTTTAATTTTATTGTTTATATGTTGACTATTAAAAGTTTTTTCTGCTTCATTTAATAATTGTTCAGCTGTAGACAAACATTTTTCCCATTTGCCTTGTTTTGCATACATATCTAAAGCTGAAATAATATCAACTCCAGCTAGTGTTTCAGCTTGTCCACTTATCTGTATGAAAAAATGATTTTTACAGAAGATACATGGTAAATAAGTATTATTTAGTATTAGAATGAACTTGTATATATTCCCGTTGATTTGTTATAGACTGAAGCTGGTCAGTCATTGTTGCTATATGTGCATCCTGAGCGGATTGCCTCGATATAGAGAATTTTTCACAAGTATTATATAAGTTGGATTGTGACTGGTAAGTGGAATCCAGGACGCACGTTTCGTCCTATTTGGGACTCATCGACTGGATGTACCTGTATTCCAATGTTGATGTTCACAGTTCCCATCCAGCAGATGAGTCCCAAATAGGACAAAACGTGAGTCCTGGATTCCACTTGCCAGTCACAATCCAACTTATATAAGTATTCTTTAGGTTGGATTGCTACTAATAAACAGAATCCAGAACACACATTTCGTTTTATTTAGGACTAGTTAGCTGGATGTACCTGCATTCAGTGGTGGTTTTCACACCGGAACTCAAACTCAGTTCGTTTTGTGACAAATACATCTTAATTATATATACATGGCAAATTTATGAACACTTATGAAAATACTTCTGAATTACATTGATAATGATCGCATTATATTGAGCAAGAAGTAATGTGTTCACTAGTCACAGTGAATTTATTTTTCCTACACAAATCATTTATGTACAATGTAGAACCCGACTCGTATGCGGTGGGGTCATAGATGCCATATCATATGTTTTAACATTGGATGGTTGAACGTAGTCAAAATTACTAAACATTTTAGATTGTGCCTAGACTTCTTTTTTAAAGTCCTATAGTGTAAAGTAGGGTGATGAGGACTGAATTCTACAGAAAGAGCCATTTGTCTCAAGACCACAGATAATCTATGCTGATGATTCCTATCTAGCGCAGAAGTACAGCTTAAGGTTTCCTGTTGACCACCGTCAGTAATCAAAATGAAAAGTTGATATTGAGTACTAGCTTGCAGATCTTTGAAATGAGGAATGTAGTTATTTTATAAATTAATGCTTCTTCATCTAACGGAATATTGACCAAAATAGACTATGCTATTGAGTCGCTTAAATTAGTAACCAAACTGCAACTTAGTTGATATGTTATGAGCATGATTCACAACCACAGACCAAAACTCAACCGCCACAGGTTGTATAATAAACAATATATAACTATTTCATTAGACAGTTATCGATTTTGCAGATGTTTTAGATTTCGACTAAATTCAAATCATAGAATATTACCATTAATAATCATCGACAACGAGTATGGTAATCAGTGGACAAGGTTATGAACCGACATCTACCGAGATTATTGAAACATACATTATGCATAGCAGATCACCTGTTCCTTAGTCGTATAATACTGGTTGGCAAAGGAGTAAAATTGATAAAAAAAATTGAAACTGTTAAACCATATGATAGGAACAGTGCATAAAGTATTTGACTGTTAAGATAATTCACGATGGTAGATGCAAACTATCTGGTTTGGGTTTATGTGGTAATCATGAACAGTGGCTGGAGATATTGAGTAGTATGGTTCAGATACATGTGTATTCACTCTGTCTCCCTGAAGATCTTAAGTTCCACTATTCTTTAGCATACACTTTGTTTAATTTTCTCTACCCGTGCCTGTGAAATACTATTGTCGTGTCATTCTTGTAAATTTGATCTTGTTGTGCTAATGTGGAATGACGGCTTATACACAAGTGTCAAGTTGTAGGCCGTTCATCACTGACTAACTGACTATAATCATAAGTATGGGATTGTTCGCGCTCTGAAGTTAACTAAATTTACAGGTCCCGTATTAGTTTAAATATATACTAATTTATACATTTTTAAAAAATGATATCTAAACATTCAAAAAAACAATAATAGTTAATCTAAGTTGGATTGTAGTTGGCAAATAAAATCCAGGACACGTGTTTTGTCCTAAACATGACAAGCAGGAGGATGTACCTGCATCTCAGTGGCAATAGTCTCACAGGAACTCAAACTCAGTTCGTTCCGTGTCAAACCCCACTACGTTCATTACTACTCTGCTGAGTATGAGTAGCAAAACTCGTGCAACGAGTATATATATATATATATATATATATATATATATATATGCATATATATATACATATATACATATATATATATATATATATATATATATATAATTTAAAGGCGTTTTTTCTTCCCGTAGATTCATTATGGATTGAAGTTGATCAGTCTCTGTCACTATAAGCCCAACACAAGTAGATTGTCTCAATACAGCCTTGCCAGAATCTAACTTAATTTCTATTTGCGACTCACCTCTATATCGAGGCAGTTTGCTTAGGATGTACATATAATGATAGAAACTGGTCAATTTCAATCTATAACAAATTTACTGGAAGATACAAATGACTTTAAATTAAATAATTAATTCAGTTTAAAAAAAGATTTCTTTCAATCGTTTACTTTTAATGCTTCTTTATACTTTGCATCAACATATGCTTCCAAACGAGGCTCTAATTCACGTGCTACACATTTAGCTTTTGACCAATTTTCACCAGCTATAAATGCATCAATAGCTTTTTGTATTTTATCAACACTTAAAAGTAATTCACCCGCTAGAGTATGGCGCTAAAATATCAGATATAATGAAAAAATACATTAGATTATTCAGTGAAATAGAAATATTCTATAAATGATAATATGAAACGATTAAGATAGTAAACATCCTTTGAAATCATTCATAGATAAAGTAGGGATTCTTTCATTCTAAATTTCAATTTATGCTTCAATGTAGTTGTTTCAATGTATACTGGGCAATCGATTCAATTGTTAAACTAATCAACTTGAATTATTTGTTGTAATTTTATATTGTTAAGAAGTATACATAAAAAAAAATAGTAGTATATTCCATATATATTAATTTCTTATTGAAATATACTAAGCATAATCTACTGATATTCCATAACTCAATCAAACAGGAAAGATGTAGTTGGACAGTTTATTATCTATCTCAATATTACAAAAAAGCTACTTTAGTAATCATATTTGTTACCATTGTGTACAGTATCAGTGTTAATCTTCTTCATAATTAATGCATTACATTCTACTCAATTGTATTAATTTATTATCATCCTAATGATATGAATAGGTAGTTGATGTTTTTCTATCAGTTTTCCATGAGTAGTATGATTAGTAGTTATACAATGTAACACAAAATGGAATGCATAAACTTGTACTTGATTAATACATTCATGAAAGTGGTAAGTTCTATTCTGTTAAAGATGATAAAACTCAATCAATTATCTGTGAATATAAAGTTGTTATGACGTGAGAAAAAAAGGAATGAGGATTTGGTTGGTTGTAGCGAACGCCAATGAAGTGTGTCTAGTTGATAATGCGATACTAACTTGGGCCCACTCACTCCCCCCCAGGCCAACAATAGAAGAACAAGAAATGAGAACCGGAAAACAGAGAACTGAGAACCGAGAACTGGGAGCGTATTGTATTTTAATCATGCCTTTATATACACATAAAATCAGACCACACAGTAAACCAATCACGAATCTAACATTGATACAAAACAAAGGAAAGATTTGCAGTGAATGGGTACAACTTGTACACAACTAAGTAACTGTAGTTCATAGTAATAAACAATATACTAAGAGTAAATACACTAAATGGGAGAACTGGGAAAGGGAAACGTAACAGTTATAGAAATGAAATGATTACACTGTCCATAGTTATGATAAATGAAATAATGTTCTAAAACACAGTTCTCGAAGATAATCAATCTTCATTAGGTGCTCGGCATATCAAAAGTGTTGTACATTTACTGTACTATGTTTTTCAGTTTTGGTGGTCGGTTAGAACGACATTGGTCTATATTTCTGATATTTTATTTACTGTATTGACTTCGATCTAATCAGTAAAACCAAACTAATTGTACGTCATGAAGAGTTATCCAAGTTCTTTATTCTGAACATTTAGCGTTATAACAGGATGAATAAATGGAAATCACAATTTCTGAAGTCTACTTTTTTATGATACTAGAATCTGTACTGTTAAACTGTATTTACCAATGAATTAGTAAATAAGATACCTATAATTCTAGAATCACTTTATATATACCCATTAAGACATAAAAAGGGATCTCTTTTCACCTAATTCATCATCATGCTGTACAACTGCATATAAATTACAGGTTAATAAATAGTGTGAGAATTTGATTAGTTTTCATATTAGTATGGGACTTCTCATATTATCTTAAATAAAGTATGCAGATTATCCATTTTCTAAGATGATGGATCTCAAAATGATTAAATCTATGGCTTTGCAACCTACTGAACAGATTCTTCAGTATCATGAAAATACGGGGAGGATTAAATTGCTTTACCCTGATTATTTGAACCTACTAGGTAGACAGAAGATTCCACATAGCAACTAATCAAATTATTCACTGGTTTATATTTAATCAATATATATATATATATATGTATATATACGGTTGTACATTTTGATGATGAATTCGGCGAAAAGTGATCTCTTCGCTAAACAAGTTTTATAATTTGTCTAACTTTCTATGGATTCATTAGCGATTGTGATATCAATTCAAATTCTAAAGTTATCCGATTTTCTATACACGGTTCCTCTAGATTAGTCATTATTATATTTTGTATTTTCTTCTTACGAAGTGGTCAGTTTTGTAATGTACAAAAGTAATCGTTCTTACTTATTAAATGACTCTCTACTTTATTGCTACGTTTGTTCTCACTCTACAACTTGAGTGGAATTGACTAGTCACTGATTCTACTAAGTAGTCAACGTTTGAGTAGTTAAATGACAGTTTATTCGGTAAAATTTTCATTGGATCCTTCTAAAATAAAGTTAAATCAATCTTGTTTATCTATGTTTTACTTATATACTAGCACCTACGGTCATTTAGTTAAGTAACAGTTATCAATCTACAAAACCAATATATCACATCAAATATTGATTGTACGTTTTCCTGCAGTAGTCAATAAATTCATTCATAATTTACTAGCAAATCGATGTATCCTGGAAACCAGGATATCTATCATCTTATGTCTCAAAAATTATCACGTGGATTTTTAAACCGTTGAAGATTAATGCCGTTTACAATCAATTACAATAACAACTATTCTATTTTTAACAGATTGCCAAGCGCTATGTAGAACATGGTAGATGCTCACTTTCACTTATGTAAGAGAATATTCAGAAGCATACCATCTAAACTGATCAGTAATCAGTAAACACAGAGATATACATTCAGTATATAAATCCACTTGAAAGAGTTTATATGTAAATGGAATAAAATAGTCGACAGAATAGAATCATTGGTGGAAATTACATTCTGATATGCAACACTTATTCATTAGATGAATGGAGAAATGAATAAAAGTGCAAGATATATCACTTGGTGAAAATTAGGAACGTTCTGCATTATGTTTGCTTTCCTGTTCTTAATTAATCAATTTCTAAAGTGATTACATGATATTAACCCTGGTTTTACATTGAGATAATAATATGCTTCATAAAACTCTGTAACAGTAAGTGGTTGTTCATGAAATTCTATTACATGTGCATACATGTACATACATGTTAGTGGATAATTTTGCATTTTAACGAATAACTTTTATCGTCTTTGTATTTTTCGTTCGGTATATTAGGTTACACTACACTGACATATTCATAGCAAACACTTTGATGTATAACATCAACTAACAAAGGTAAATAGGAAAATAATCTAAAGTTCTGAATATGAATCACTTAACGAACAGGGAAGACGTTGCAAATTATCTCAGCTAGAGAATATATAGGCAATAATTAACAACACTTTCATGGTTAACTTACTTGAATCGATGTTAGCCGTGAAGCTACCAATTCAACAACTTTAACTGAACTATCAGTTGGCAAAAATTTCACTGCTAAGTTAGCAGCATACATCCATGCATTTTCACATATTTCTGGTGTTAGTTGTTGTTGTTTTACTGAATCATTTAAATTATTATCAGTAGAATTTATATTTGGAGTAAGTTTTAAGTAATATTCAACTGCACGTAAATATTCACCACGAGATTCATAATCTTTTGCTTGTAGTAAATAAGTATTTGTTAACTCATCAATTAATGAAGTAGATCGTTGTCGATTATAATCTGTTGACTGTTTACGATTGGATGATCCATGTCCACCAGTAATGGCACGCATTCTTTCTTCCCGTAATTCTTCCTTTAATTAAAAATAAATATTATAAAAAGTTACCATTTAATTTAAACACAAAGAAATTTTGAATATTATTTACATTATAACTGAGTGTTGCGAAAATTGTTAAGTTTGAACTTTGATATTTCAAACTAGACTGAGTTAGAAAGTCATTAAAAACTAAGAAGTACTAAGTATATTCTGTTCTAGTATTAGACTTTCAGGTAGCGCTCACCTATAAGCCCGTACCAGGGAACTACTTGGGTTTCTGACCAGTGTGTGATTGCACAGTGTGATTATTTAACCAAGATAAATAATGTTCGACGACAAGATGAAGGAGCTGTCGAATGGTGTGACTTATATAACTGGTTTCATAAGAGCAGTTAAACGGAAAAAGTAGAAAATCTGTTCAGCCTATCTTTCGTTTCGATAGAAATCAAGGGCCCATTGAAAAATATTATATTTTTTTTGGCCGGTCCAATATATATATATATATATATATATAAGAATATCAACAATTAAAGCATATTCCATCACTTTGTAGCATTCTCTTGAAGGTTTTATTTAAAAAAGACGTTGACTAATCAAAACACTTTTCTCAAGCTGCTGACTTTCGAAGACTTTTCAAGGAACTAGTAACAGCATCTAACAAAAGTTTCGATATATCCTCAAAATCCGGAACCTTTCTTCTTCAGATAGCCCCAAACTAAATCTACACTTCGACTTGAATACAGGGAAAAGACAGGAATATAAGTTTCAGTTGTTACCCAAACAGAACACGCCACGTCGAGATTCTGATAGGTTCTGTAAACTGATGATTGGATAGAATATCTTCCGCTCTTTCAAGAGTTCTGGAGGCTTCGTTTAGGTTTCTGGAAGCCGTCATGATAAGTTTGAATATCTTTTGCCTAGAAATGAGTTTTCATTTCATTCATCTGGGTAATATATCAGCAATATGTGTTTCAGTGAACAATTATCAAGATGTTTTATTTGCTCTATGGAGTTATGTTCTTCAAATTTATTCATTGTACGATGCCATTTTGAATTCAATGTCAAAATCTACTAGTCAATACAGTGTATAGTGACGTTATTTCAAAAATTTACATCACATCAGTCAGGAAGTAAGTAATCATCAACAAATAAGTATTGATTTACTTTTAACTCTTGAACTCGATTAGGCAAATATGTTTCAGCTACTCGTATTGCTTCTTCCCACATACCGGCTTCACGATATGCACGTACTGCCATGTCAGGACGTTGAGCCCTTAACAGAAGTGCTTCAGCTTGGGCGAATTCTTTCTCACCAAATGCCAATCTAGCTTGTCCAAGTAATACATCATTCACACTATCTGGATCATGTTCACTAGCGACACGTACAGCTGAATCCCAATCCTGGTTGTGAACATACATAAGTACAGCTTCTCTAGGTTTGCCTGCCTAATAAATAAATAAAGTAAAGAGGAATCAATTATATTCGAAATTGGATTGACATATTATTACTGCATGTAAGCATCTGTTTTATATGAAATTATTAGCAACCCAAATGAATTATTAGTAACGTTACTGAGCACCGCACTCGGTGACTTGGGTTCAAATCAGTTAGAAACCATCAACTCCCTCAATATCGCAGATACGTATTTCTCATAAATGCCCATCAATATGGAAACTAGATAAATCACAACATCTTTCCGAGTAATTCTAATTATCTAACGTCAACTGTTGTCTAACACGGTGTCAAGTTACTTAAACAAGTGACCACTTTGCCAGTAAGTTAGTAAACTCTAATCAACAATAAGAACTAGACAAACATGACAGTAGTTAACGCTCAGTGACTAACTAATGTTGAAATATTCATTATCAGCCTATTTGATGGTAAAACACACTTATATCACTTGATAAGTCACATGCTAGATAGATTACATTACACTATAAAAGAGGCTAAATTGATGTCATTTACCGAATAACATTTAAGACAACATTAAATATTCGTTTTATTACTGATGAGCACTTAGATATTTCAAACCTAATATCTCTCAGAAATATTGCTATTATTGTATCAATTTCAGTTAGTCAAACAGTCAGCCAGTCACTCATGAAGAACGTAGAATTTGAAAGATATATGCATTGGTCCAGGTTGTTGAATACATTCTCCACAACAAGACGAATACCAAATTAACAGCAAAAATGTTTGAATATAGAGAATTAATTCTTAAACTAACGATTCATTCGTGGATATAAGGTATAAAAAGGTCATTAGGCTCGAGATTTAAGGGAGGATAAAGAGTGATTGCACCCAAGACATTGTGACCAATTCTGAGCCATATTATCTAAAGTCTTTAACCATTATTTAAATAAAACTGTGTGAAATCTAAACTACTAGCTTGTATTATAAACACCATGGCTAAGACTAAAAATCAAGAATTATGTGGATTAACGCCAAGGTATGCCTGACCCCCCCCCATAGCTTCCAGCCATTCTACTTCTATGGCAGTTAATACTGTGTGTCGGTCTCAACATCAGTTGGGCATACTCATTACATATTCCAACTACTTAAGTCAGTAAAGGTATGCTACCACATCAACTAATTTACCATATTTACCTAATGTTCTATGTCTCACCCTAGCATTGTTTATTCAGTTGTTCTAGTAAGCATGGGAAATATTCTGAGTGCACCTATGATCAATTGCTAATAAATCAAAAATGTTATTCATTCTCGAAATCGAGCAGACTGCTGGGCAGTACACAAGCACTTTGGTTGGCAGACAAACATTCGATCTATTACATAAATAATTAAAGTTGACAAAAATCGAAATGAATCCATCAGGGAGTTGGAATTCACACATTAGCCGTTAATGTCATTTGCAACAGAAGGTAATAAAAAGGTAAAGCAATCATAAATCCTGTAGTTTCAGTTCCTGAAGTATGAAAAGTTTCTTAAATGTAAAATGATTATGTCAAAGGTCTAACAATATTATGAATATCAGAGCAATTATTATTAAATGTAGGTTTAAGTTAGTAGTGAAATCCATTGTTCGCATTTCGTCAAATTAGGGACTCTTCAGTTGGACATATTTGCATTCCAGAGTAGAATTTTCGTTTCAGAATCCACCTAAATACCTTTTGGTTACAATGCCAATGCATCAACTCTTAGGTTTTACGTATGTTAATAGTGACTGGTCATCAATAGTCCATAACGTCAACAGTGGAATTTCAAAGCTTCAGAAATATAAAACCCAATAATATTTTAAATAAATTTCACCTTTACAAATTGTTCTTCAGCTTCAACAAATTTTCCTTCATCTTCCAAAAACATTGCATACTTATTATGAGCTTCAGATAAACGTTCATTGGAACAATCGGATGACTGTGCTAATTCAAATGCAAAATCGAATGCACATTGTTCTATTGCATAATCAATGGCATTTTCGAGTAAGCGTAAGCGAGTTAACAAACGAACAGCAGATTCGCCGCCTAAATGTTTTGCCCATAAATAAGCAACTTGTTTGCGTAATTCTGGTTGTTCTGTACAATTCGACGCAACACGATAAGCATCTTCCCATCGATTAATTGTACGATACATATTTACAGCTGATTTCCAATCCTTAGCCTTACAAAACACAACAAAGTAAAAAGAAACGTTTAAAGCTACCTACTGTTAATTGCAAACTTCCAGATATTGAGCATTAATTTATGATAAATGCTCAATGTTTCAATTCTTTGTTAACGATAGAAATTACTCGGTTCCAACCAAAATGTCTTAAATTCAGTAGTAATCAAAGAAATGTCGTCTGTTAGTTCCTCTCGTCTTCGTAGTTGTTCTACAGCTAATGTCACTATGTACAAAAGTGTCTGTCAGTTGAAAACAACTTCACGGCTTTCATTACCTTGGATTTTTCTATACCATGTCTTAACCACATAAGCAATAAGATGAGATATCGTCGTAAATATTGATCGCACTTTGCCACGTATTGACCAAAGTTAAAAAATGATTCGATAGCAACTTTTAAGGCTATAAATGGAACCTTAAACTTTTGAGTTCGGTATTGTGTACAGTCCTGATCTAATATCGCTGAAAGGAATTCAAACTAGAACAAAATAATGAATACGTTTTTCGGTGCTTTTTGAGATGACGGGTTCGTCAGCTAGAATCAAGATAAAGATTATTTATTCTGTTAATCGTTTTCTTTAATATCTACTTAGAACTCAACACAATTATTCGTTAAATTGCCATACCATACCCTTACAAGGAGTAAAAATTAACACGGTGGAAGGATAAAGAGGTCCAAATAATGCATTAGCAACGACAATGACAAAAGACTAGACATCAGATAATATGATTCAAGAAAACGAGTTGAAAACGTATGTATGATGAAACATAAAAAAGTAAATCCTAATTCAAGCAAACGACTGGATGCCAATATAATGCTTTTATTCGTCTTGATCCACGTAATCCAACATCTCCAAGCATTCATTATGGTTATCACTCAGACTTCAATCAGGTAGTTTGTGTATACACACATTGTTTAGACCAATTGTCAATAAATCTATGAACTGATTTAGCATCTCGGTTTAGCCGCTTAGGACTCTCGTCTTACTTATATTTCAACCAGCATTAAACCTAAAGTCAAGCGATAGTTAAGTGTATATAACACATGTTATAGATATCTTAGTCAATAAAGATTAACAATATCATTAGCCGATTTTACTACGTATGCCTAGTACTCAAAATATAACCTCGACATTTCTCAGTTGATTGTTCCAAGATACATTAGTAATCAATCAACGATAATTGTGACTAAAAACCTTTAAAGTATGCATGTTTTCGACTTTCACAGTACTGTTACACCCCGTTACTCCCAGTATATAGTCAGATCTAATATAAAACATAGTATATACAAAGTTATCAGATAATCAGATAATTCATCAATGTAGTTTCAATTGTTAACTATTTAGCACAAAGTTACTACAAAGAATTAAAATCCAGAATTGATTAGACTATATGATTTCTGAAGGATCATTTGATTAGATATTGATTTATGTACACACGTAATCTGTAGCACAAAGTTACATGTGTCAGCCTTTGTCTGCATACTTTTGATCTAATCGTATTTTGCTACCACCCCATCTCTTATGTCATCCATATACAGAGATACCTATGCATATATTTGATTAATAATGTTGTTGTTTAGTTCAATTGTCGTTTACATTTCACAAGTTACATGATGATGATGATTTCAACATTAACATTCGTATTTTACAAATAATCTGAAGAGAGGATGAATTTATATCCAATTATCCTTGATATCTAAGTGATGTTGTATCTGCCTCAGAACTGGCTATTGTTTATCACTAAAAATTTTGAACTAATAATTGTAGAACCTGATCAGAGAGTTTATCGAAAGGAATATTCTTCGTTCAAATGTCTTTATTATTTAATGGTTAACTACTCATAGGTAGATACAAACATTAAACACAATTAAATGATAAAATACATACCTCTAAATAATATTGTTCAGCTTGTTTCAGATTGCCTTCAGTTTGAAGTTGTTCAGCTAAATGTAAATAGGTTTGATCTAATAGGTCAGCATTAAATTGTTTCACTAAACGTAACATATCTGTATATTGATGTGCATTTTTATACATAGATATTGCTCGATCAATTTCTTTAACAGTTAAGTATAAACGTTCAGCTTCTTTGTAATTGCCGACATTTTCAAATTCTTCAGCATGTGATAAATACATACTAAAGTAAAATGATAGAAAATTGTAGAATGGATAAATAAAACTTTTAAAATCATCAGATAGATATAGTGATATATTTCGGTATACTTCATAATTACTATTTCAAATATGAAGATGAGTTGAAGTTAACTACCATGACAATGTGCTCAGTGTGTCGGACCTAGACCCTTATGTCATTCTTCCATTCATTTAATAGGCTAATAGTATATAAACAAGTGTAACGTTCATTAAAGACTTCATTTTAAGTTTTAACTACTACAATATTTGTATTCAGAATACGGTTTATTGGTGGGGGGGGGCGTGGTATAAGTAGATGATTTACACTAAATATTTAAACTAATAGACGATAGCTAAATAACTTGAATGTAACGAAGCTTCGTCATCAAGCCTGAAGGTTCTGACTCCAATCATTCTCTATTCTCTTAAATGCAACCTGACGAAAATTTTTATACCGAGAATGAATTATATGATTATTTTTAATGCTTGGTAATTTACAGAAATGATAAGATACAATACCTTTTACTAGAACAAATGTATCATCTACTTTCTAAGGATTAACATCGAGAAATAATTTACAGAGTTTTAGTGAGAAGCCATGATCAGTGAAGTTTTACAATATCTGGCGTAGAACTGGCGTCGTCATCAGTAGCAAAGGATAATGATCGCATAATATGGAGAAATTGATTGAAGTTATGGATACAAACCATTAAATGGCAACTCACTGTTATCTAAGAATGTTGTGAATGAATTCAAAAACTAGGTGTCTAACAGTTCCAAATCTTCAGTAACTGCCTAGTTACAGTAAATCCTTAATGTTTATTTTGAAAACTTAACAACCTCTAAAATTCTTGTATGTTATGACATGATTCGTTGAAGAAATAAATTAGAATTACATTGTTGTCATTTCTCACAATTATAGGACTATAAGTCTATAACAAAACGAACATCTAAAAGTTACCTTCTTCTTGATGATCCTTTATGTTGAAACAACAACCTTGAAGTAATCAATTTCTACAAAAAGCCAACAATATAATAATAATAGAACAGTATCATTATGAAAACTAACTTTCTTACCTAGTCAATTCTGTTTGATCCATAATCGTAGAGGCTAGATAATGTGCCTTTTCCCACATTCCTACTGATGTATACATATTAATAGCTAATTTTGGTTGATTTGCTTTAAGAAATATTTGTTCTGCTGTATCATATTCACGGCATACAACATAGTGTTGTGCAAGTTTAAGAAAGTATGATGCTAATTGTTCAGATGATTTTTTATTTTCAATTGATGCTAAAATATGTGAAGCTTTTGTCCATTGACGAGAACTGATAGCTGCATCAGCTGCTTTGATATATGCACTAAAATATACACAAACAATTAATTAAAACGACAAAGAATTAATTATACACACTTACGAAGGAAATTAGAATACTAACGGTCAGTTAAAATTTGATTATATCCAATAAGAAACTCAATTATTTCATACGATACCTATGAAATCTCATGATTGCCAAGTCCAGTGAGATCGTATGTCATGTAGATAACATACTTCTGGATAGAAAAGTGACTTTTAAAACATATAACTTCTATACATTCAAGCTGTCTGATTAGGTGAGTATTATAAGCCATACATTGTAATTGACTTGAATTTAAAAAAAATAACAGTAATAGGCTACACAAGCAATAAAGATGAATTTGATAGTTATGGTTTCCAGAATAGGTGTTATATAGAGCGATCCAAGAAGAATAACTAACTTTCAAAACTGTCTTTTAAAAGACTATTTCATTTGTTTTGAGTATATGTAAATCAATTATGTTATTTATATTATTGCCATGATCCTATGGTACTAACCTCGTTGGAGACCCAGGAACTGTTATCATATTATTTGTTATTTAGGAACTATAATCAATTAAATATATATCTGTACTCTCAACTTCTAGTCACTATTATTTCTGTTCGGTATAAATGTTATTATTCTTATTCGTCTGCTATGTAATCAGATTTTACATATATATAAATGCATATTTGAAATATAGTATGATTTATCTGTTAGGTTCGTCGGCTTGGGTTCTTGCTCTTCCGGACTGAGACTGAATAGGCATCAGGCAGACGTTAGGTAGTTGTTGAGCTGTCATATCTGTCATTGGTAGCTGTAATTTCGTGTGGACAAGGTCACATCAATTAACTGATCGTACGTCCCTATCGTAATTGTTTAGCGACATAACAGTGGGAAAGACGAATAGCAGAGAAAATCAGACCCCTACTGTTTACTATTATAGATGATCCTAGAAACATTAACGATTAGAAAGATAGTCAACAGAATAACCATGAAAGTGCTGACTAATAAAATCGTTTAAGAGACACTAGTCACTGCAAATATATTACTAACCTATTACTTAAGCTTATATAACTCACATACACTGAGAATAATAAAGTTTCAAGCTGGAAATAATCTGAAACAGAGATGTATACGCTAGGATTACAAAATGAGGAGAGTTTATTAATCGTAATATAGTTGTGTGGTTCTATCAACTGGCAAGTTAATTCATTGCAATGTCTGTACTAGGAAAGTTTGAAAGAAATGTATTGTATGCTGATACTTACTTTATTAAAACTGCTTCTGATATAATATGCACCACCAGGACGGAAGACTAACTTCGAGTACTAATTTCCAGAGGATTATATATATATATATATATATATATATATATATATATATATATTGTCATAGCTCTAACCCCCTGCCATATGACTTATTAACTGTTCTTATGTCATATTCCGTCCATGAACTGTAACTAATTACCTGTGTACGTGTTCTTTCAGTTTTCTATCATTACTGACTTAGTCTTGTGTTGATGTTATTTTTTCAATGAGTCGGTTGCATTGTCTGGCTTTTCATGTATACAAACGGATGACTGAGATATATAATTGACTTAGCTAGTTGACGTCTCAAACTTGTATTCTTCTCATTCAGAATTGGGAATAGTAAGCATCAGGGCAAACGTACGGGTATCGATTAGACAGTCTAATTGTCATAGTTCACTGTACTGCTTCGTACGAGGTTGTTTTGGTAAATGATGAATCGTTAATGCCATAACAGTTTCTTAATGTAGTAGATATTTCGTAAAAATGTTCAAGTAGTACACAGATGATAGATATATTCCGTACAGTTTCAAGTAGTGTTATAAAGTCAAGGTGAACTTTTATAAGCCTTACTGTACTAAGATTAATTTTCCTTGAAATGGCGGTAGACTTTTATGCTGTTTATATTAATTTTCATAAGTTATATTAAGTCAGTTATATCGTGAGAACGCGCAGCCAATCACAATATGTGAAGAATAGTAACCTCAATAGGACCAATCAGGATGCGTACATGTTTGCTCTGTTATTACTAACCCCTAGAGCCAGAATGAAGAAGAAATGACAACTGAACCAACCATCAGGCTGATAGATTATATATCTCACTCATCCATTTATATATATACAAAACCTGACAATGAAGCGCACCAATAGGGAGAATAGTATTTATACAAAACTGAAACAATAGTGACTAGGGACTGACGGAATAGATACATAGTTAACTGACTATAGTTTCCAGATAATATATGATATGATAACTGTCCCTGGGTCTAGTAAGAAGTTAGGGTCATGGGAACATGACAATAATAGAAATTAAATGATTGATTTACATATTCTCAAAATAAATGAAATAGTCTTCTGGGAAACTGTTCTGAAAGTTAGTTGCTCTACTGCGATCACTCGACATAACAAAGTCATTCACTAAGCAACATAACGTTTACATGGCCTAAGTAATCCGCAACGTTCTCCGTTTTGTTTGAGAATTCTGGTCATTTTCCTACTCATATTGTGGGCGAGTACCATATAATAGTACAATTCTTATCAGATGGCTTATTTCAAGCACTAACGTTTACTACGTTTGTATTTTCATTTCAGCCCATACTGATATGTTTATAGAAGATAGTTGCGAATATCAGCATCCACTTGTAATGAAGTTTTTTTAATGAAAATTATAACTTAATATGAAGTAATCACTAGATAAATAAGTGCGTAAATGACTACATGTCTTTAGTGGAATACACATAATGATCACTGAAAACATTGTGGATAACTTATGTCCCTTGAGCAGTTGGTTGTTGAAGTTCTCGATATAATAATGAAACTAACTGGCTATAATCAGTACCAACGATATAAATAATATCAATGAGATGAGTGGAACATTACGCAGTTTTTCAGTGGTATATGTAATAATCTAAAGTTATACATAACACGGACTCGAAATTAGCATCTGCTAGTTGAAATATGAAATACATATAAATCATTATAAATATAGGCTGACAATGTAGAACCTGCTATATACGTGTATAGTTCCAAAATGTAATACAACATTAACACGACCAAACGAAATTAGTAAGAATCATACGGTGGTATAGTTTAACAAGAAAGAATGAAACAAGAGTGTGTATAGAAGAACACTGTAACTTGGGATCCAGAAGTAAATAAAGCGAGAATGCATCTGTACCACTATCATTAATCCTTAGCTATATCACTCATTGTCTTAAACAACTGATAACAATTATTGTACGGACCCTAACCAGCTGGTCTGAATCTACTTATACAGCTGAGCCTTGATAGTCATAGGGCTCGATGGACTGATGTCACGCTTTGCTTTGGCCGCCCCTAGTTTTATTCTGTCTTACATCTACACCAGCTACCATTGTGCATCAAGGTAGACAGTGGTTAGGTACGCATAATTCATGTCTTAGCCATCTCTATTAATGAAGATATCAACTGATTTTTCAACTTTCTTCAGTACTCTGTGCTGAACATTAATATTACTTACTCAGTCATTTCATAAAAAACTAGCAATGCCTATAAGACATCTACGATTTGTGACTACCAGCTTAAACACTCAACTACGTCACTCGTGACGATCAGTCTGAGTAATAAAACAAACTGTTTATGAAACGATATTTTGTATTCCGCGGAAGAGGAACGTAACCTAAACTCACTCGCATCGTTACCCGAGGCATTCAGAAGACACTGCGTGTTTTTAGAGTCCTCACCGAATAAGACTATATGTTAAGCAGATTGTACTTAAATTGAATACATCAGGTTCATTCTTAAGTCATATTTCTACATACTGCTATGTGATTATAATAATCACACAAATCATAGTCTTGGTTATTACTAACCATTACGAATTATCGGAATCCATGATAAGTGGTTAGAGACTATTAGGATGACAAAGATTCAGCTAATCATCGTCTTCCTTTAGATTATAAGTTTCAAATATACTTAACATATTTTCATTGTAAAAACTCATCCTTCTTCTTAGTAATTTATTATATCAACTTGAGACTGATCCAGATATATAAACATACTAGATTCTACTTCTGATTGACTGAGTGATGAATTATAAATTATCAGATGAAGTTAACTTACCCAGCTTCAATAAAATGATTAATTGCATTATCCATTTGTTGTTGTAATATTAAATAATCACCCCATTCTTCTTCTAATTGTAAAACGTTAGATGGAAAAGATATTCTAGCTAATTCAATTGCTTTCTGATAATAATTGCCTTGGCGATAACAACGCATAGCATTTTCTGATTGACCTATACTTTGATATAGTTCACCAGCTTTTTCATATAATTCACATTGAGTTAATGACTATAAATAAACAATATGATTATATAAAATAAAGAAATAATGGATAGAAGATAATTAAATAGATATGGTTACAGTATAGTATAAAAATGATGTCTGGTGATTGTTAAACAATCCATGAAGAATAAAAACATTCTAGCCGATCAATCGGCGATGACATAGAAATGTATTTACAAATCATTTATAGTGACACTTCAATTTGTTACCAACGATGCATTAAATTATAAAGAAAAATACATTTTCAACATCGAAGGATAACATTATGATGTTAACATTATCAAATATTAAGTTTTTCACTAAATAAACTGTATGCTTAAACTAACCTTAATGCATAATCTAATTAGACCCTAACGCTGAGCTAATCGTAATATAACTATAAACTAAACAATAAAGATGAATAAGACACATAATTTGGAAGTCAGCGAACTGCGTCATAAGACAAGTACAAACTTGGAATTTTCAAAAAACAGAGGGAATGAGCTCATTCAGAACTACTTGACATGTTAATTATAGTAAAAACCCACCCCAATCAATAATTTTAAAATGATGTTATCAATCAGTGCCGTTTGGAATGACTGTCTTACTCTCTATGTATTTAAATCCTACTAGACACAATTTCTCACTAGATCTTAAAGAATGTCTTGAAGTTAATCACAATTGAGTTGACTATTATAGTTGAGCTGGGAAGTAAGTGGGTAGAATTGTGGATTTGTGGCATTTAATCTATTGTTTGCATTCATCACATATTGTTATTTAAACAAAAGTGTATAAACATAAAAGACGTCCTACTTGATGATATGTCCAGATTATTCTTTAGTGATTAATAGTATTTCATGGTATAAATATCAAGTCACTATTATATACGGACAAAGAAGCGGAAATTACAATCTATCGTGTCTCTTCTTTCGGCTATTGGGACCCATACAGTTAGACTGTAAGTGTTTAAACAATCAATAACTATAACATTTGTATTGCTTAAATTGCATACCCTTCGCACACTCACTAATGATTGTCATTTGTATTTTCCTACCTGAATTATTATGACTTTATTTTGGTCTTATTATCCAGAACCCTAAACATAACTTCCTGAATCCTGTCTTTAATTTATTTTGTATATCCTATCACTAATTAACCTAGTATATGAAATAACTTAGCCTTAGGTCTCATTTGACGACATTTGCTCTTTTATTCATACCTCTAGAGAAGGTTTTAGTCGTTCAGACATAGTGCCAATCAGTCGTCGTTTTCGAGTCTTTTAGGTCGTAGTCACAGGACAAATCTTAATGGCTCGTTTTATCTTTGCAAATGAGAGATTATTTCAGCTTCTATTTATCAGTTACATAATATTGACAAAATATACTGTTTTATTTAAAATGTTTAGAGATTTATACCAAATGTTTGTAAACCAACACATGTTTATTATCTTTTGCTGTTAAAGTGATTGTGTTACAGTTAATGTGATTAGATGTACGAGTACGTCGAAGATATTTGACAAAATCTAGATAGTTTCAACAGCCTTTCTTAAAAAGCCTACTTATGAACTTAATGTATGAATACTAAAATTGGAAAAGATTATTTTTATAAAATATAAAATACAAAATCTATTGTATATATCCTATTTATGATCACTGCTTATACATCCTTGGAATGCGACCAGAAGGAGACATGAAATTTATAGTTCTACTAAAAACTATACAATACCTCTTATAAAAAACCATGATTTCTAATCTAATCCATAAGTCTCAATTATTGGAGAAAGATACATAATTAGTGGTTTTTTTTTAATTCTGCATCAGTAAAACTATTGGAGTTTTCTGCATAGTTTTCTGTAACTGAACTAATAACTATATGTCGTAAAAAAGTGTTTTATTTAGGCATGAAATAAGAAAATGTCTTACTTAGCAATTACTGATAAAAACTCATTTACACACAAACATATCATATCATTATCAGTCACTAATGGAAAAGATTGGCAAAGGATCCCTGCTACTTGAATAGTACTAGCCTTATTGTATATTAACGGGAGCTAGGAATGTGTTTTACATGTATCGTGGCTGATTCAGGGGGGCATTGTCTATTTCAGCTGCAGAATACTTATGATAGCATGAAATTTACTTAGTTACATTCACTATGGCGCAGTAATTAATACTTAATGTTCTAGCGTAAATACGTGGCAAAACAGATACATATTTGTTGCAGAAATGACTTGAAGAGATCATATTACGATAATCAGTGTAAAACGGGACCTAGAATAAATTGAAACCCGATTATAAGTGAACTTTGTTATGTAACATATGGAGATTTGAGAAGATCACTTAAAAATTATAAATTCTCGTTTTATCACAAGACTTTAACGCTAAGCACTTTAATTAACTAGTAATATCTTACCCAATAGCATGCCTGTTTGTGCTTGGTTAAGATCATTGTATGACCATAACATTAAAATTGATTTGATTATCATGTACCTAAAGTCACTATCTACATTTAACTAATATCAACATAATCTACAACAACATACTAACATTTTCGTCATACCTCAATAAATGTAAATCAGAACCGAGACGAAACATTATGTAGACACTATCAATCCCGGATATAATACTTCACTTATTGTGTATTCTTATCTCTTCTAAATAATACTGATCCAGTAGATGTAAATGCACGATTCTCTCGTCAAAATTCACTCAAACTAAATTCATCTATGAAACTATGTTTTCACGATTTTATTAACTTTTATTCACCGTTTGAATCAATTTCACAATCTCAATGTTAACCGTTTTCGTGCTCACAGATTATGCCTGTCTATTATTTGACTGCCAGACTTTTCAAATAAATATTCATTCTCATCACTATCATTATCATGCTAATCTATCATCATACTAAATTAAAGAGACTGAAGTGTTTTTTGGTTCACTACGTATTGCAACGAACTTTTTTCATATGTACACACCTCTCGATTCTGTCATCCCTATATTATCATTTTATTATCATATTTTAATTATATTATCACCATTATATCTTATTTTGATAGTTATCCGAACACAGACATTTTGTTCTGTAAGTATCTATGTTTTAAAGTGGAGACTAATGCAGCATCTACTGTCAACCCTAAACATGATACTTCACTTATCGTGAAATTCTTATCTTGGTATGCATGTTACAGTATGATGAAACAGCGGACCTTCGTTTACCCGCACTTCCTGGTTTCATTTGCTTGATAATGTCACGTTAAAATAAATTATATCGTACCAATTAATCTTTTGCTTTTTACATAACACGTGGAACTTCGTAAAATACCCAATTGTTGGTTGCAAGTTGATTGAGTTATACAGCTATGTTTCAATTATGGAGACAGAAGAATACCACACATTATCTAAGTATCAGCCTCATTAAAAATTGCAACCATACTGTGGTAGTCTCAAATATCTTGTTTAGGTGAATCTAGACAATCACATGATGAATGCATGCTTTCATCCCTGATGTTTTTATAAACGCTTTACTACGTTACGTAATTCAAGTATTCCTCTCGCCTGTGTTTCTGCTTACTCATGCCTTTGTTACACTGTTTTAGTGACGTATGTTAGTCTGACTATCTCATTCCCTACTCGTCATTGGTTATCTTGTTCTGACCTCATTTGTGACTATCTATGTTTGGGACATAGCTATTCCAACATGAATATATATATATGCATATTCCTCGTTAGTTTTCTTATTGCCTGTATTACTGCATTACTGGATTACAGGATTGTTGGTCTATGGATTGCTGAGTGCTGACTGTCGACTGTTTTTGGTTCCTATTACTGGTGATTACAATACAACTATACTATTATTTCTTTTGAGTTCTTATTGTGTTACCACGTGACTGCAATTCGTAATTCTAATCGCTAATAAGAGCATCATACAAACGTTTCAACATCATCAAGTAATATAATACAATACAATAAAAGATATTATTCAACTCCTACCATAATAATTCTTTCCGTCACAACTTTATCGGATAAAATTTTCGGTTCACTTAATGCTAAACGGGCTGCTTTACCAGGTACACCAGCACGAAGATATAATGTTATTGCACCATTAAAATCACCATCTTTTTGACGTAAATCACCAGCTTTCTCTTCTTGTCCGGTCTCCGCCAACCAATGATGATAATCTTTTTTTAAGTTGTCTAAACCAGACCAAGTTTTAGCCTCAGCAATCTGATATGACAGACCAAATATTTAAAAAGGACAATTAACATATTAGTTCCAGAATTTGAAAGAATTTGGTTACGCTGATTATAGTTTTGATTACTGACTGAGAAATGAAAAGCAGTATATGGTCAGGAAGATATTTCTTCTAGTGTGAAACCACTTACTGACCAGATAAGGGATTAAAAAGCACAGTATTCAATGAATATGAAGTAGTCCAAATCTACTGATCTAGTAAATAAAGCGAGTAAACATTATTTGGTTGATGTTGGAATATACTGGCGAAAATTTTGGGGTGGTTAAAATAAAACACAACACCAATAAATAAAGACGGTTACTATTGGTCTGAACCACATAGGTAGGTGCAGGGTACCCCGTTGTAGTTCATTTTATTAACATAATAACCAGTTGAGTGATATGGCTCAAAATCAGTCGGAGTGATTCATTGATTTAATATCTCCCCCTCAATTTTGAATTCAAGTATCTCATAACACATACTTCATTTCTTTTTATCGGACTATATTTTCAGTGTTCTCTATTACTAGTAATCACAGATACTGCACTATTTCGACTACTACTGACAAAACTTGAAAATACTAATAAGTGTCGTCTTACACCATAGATGCTGCGCGTAACATCTCGGTATTACAGTAATGGTTGACTGTGTAAGACAGTGAACCACTTACACAACTTGATGGTTGTTTATTAATTGATAATGCTTTTCATTGTTGCATTACTAAGTTTTATAAGTAAGAAAACTATCAAACTGAAAGTATATCATAGTACTTGGAACCACCAATATAAGGAATTTAGTATTATAGTGTAAATCAAGCTTGTTTTCTTATTTCATTTACTTAATTTAGCATTAATAAAACTATGTATACATATAAAACAAAGAATGCATTACGGATTTAGTTTAGCTAACTCCTTCAGTGTACTTTTAGAATTAATACGATGTAGGTTATTTGACCGGTCATTGTACTAACTTATATGATTACTAAACTTTTGTATGGTAAAACTTCAGTCGTAAAATGTACATGTATAACCTCATGAATGAAAATTCTGTAAAAAAAGCCTCTGATTAGAAATAAAATGTCCAGATAAAACATCCTTGCCGAAAATCATAAGATACTTATAAATGTGGCCAAGTAGCATGTGAACAGATGGAAAACTTGTCTAGCATCAACGAAATCAGCCTCAACATAAACTACGTACGTTTCAGCTTATAATATTAATCAAACCCATATAGACTTAAACAGCTAATGGCTTCATAGTTATTTTAAGTATAACAAGATGATGATGGGGTGATGAGTGCTTAGATTGGTTTTAGCCTAATGCATATTGTTGCAACTTAACTTGTAATCTACGAGTAAACTATACGTTACTATAGGCAGTATAGGTGGGAGAATTCAGACCTTAAATGTGACACACAAACTACATTTAAAGTACCAAAGCAGGTGCAATATATTTAGTAAGTTCTTTTGACGTTATTTAAAATTATGAATAAAATTTAATAAATTAATATGCAACTCCTTTCAATTTACGTAAATTTAAGTTGATGACAAGCAATTGTATTGTCATACTTTTATATACAAAGAAAACATACTAGTACACCTTATTACAAACCAGTTATTTTCATCTATAAAGAATCCTCAAGTTTTAAACTAACCTCAATAGCAACATCCCATTTATGCAGATCCTTGTACAGTTTTACCACATCCTCTATAGAATTTTGGGACAAAAATATGTCTTCAGCAACTCTAAAGTCCTTCTCAAGAATAGCAATATATGCTTGGACGTTCGACTTTGATATTTTGCCTTCCATTAGTCGATTATGGATTTGTCGCAAATATCGCGACTTGCTCATATGGCCTAAAGAAGCAAAGCATTGTTCTGAAATAATTAAGTTCCCTGACTTCAGAGAAGCGAATGCCAATTTAGTCCACATGGATTTTGTTTCAGGTGTTTTTTCTAGGCTCTCTAAAAATGAAACTGCTCTTTCGTAGTCCCCATCCTCGATTGCAGTACTGAATTCAATAAGGCTGTTGTCTAAAGTATAGGTGACAGAAGTCATGCCTTCGTTTATTAAAATCTCTGTCCTACCTTGTTGACGAACAACATCTATGATATCTCCACCTCTCAATGGAACAGACGTCATTCTATCAGTTGATTCAATGTAATACCAAATGCAAAGACTATCTCTAGACTGCGCAACCACCACATCACTCTGAGGTACCCACTGAACATAATAACAAAAGTTAAGTAGCATCAACTTCACACCTGTTTCTATATCAAATAAAATAAGCTGCAGCTTTTTGTCTCGAAAGAGTAGCTTTTGTCCAGTTTCATTTAGCTCAATCCAATCAATTTTCCTATCATGAGAAACCTGTACAATATTTAAACCTGTTAGAAAGTCGTGAACAGCCACTGTCTTCAGATCTAGCATATAGGCAATTCTTTTGCACATCCGGTTTTTGGTGGATTTTCGTTCGTTTACTCTAACACTTATTAGGTATGGTGTAGTAAATTCGGTTCTAACTGAACCTAAAATTTCTCTAACTCCATATTCAATCACAAACAACTCACCAGACCCAAATATTATGCAAAACTTGTCATAACCAAAATAAAAGCGCTCGTGTAGTCTTTTGCTATTCCACTGAACCTCACTCAACTTATTCTCTCGAAAATTACCAATTATTAAAGTATTTGACGTATGCGCCACCAAGTACTGATTTTCACCCATTACTTTAACATCATCGATCTCATAGCCGAAGGAAGACTGAAGAACAACTGTATCTTCTGACTTCAAGTTCTTCACTATGACTTGACCTGGTCCAACATAATTTAGCTCAAAACTGTTTTTGTATAACTTTTTCTTTACACAACAGTCAAATAGGTCAACTCCACCGCAATAGCTTCCAACAACTAATTTTGAGCCATCATTTTTCCATGTCATGGCTGTTATGCTGTACAGATTTTTTATCGCTTTTGATTTACATTCATCCCATCCACATTTGCGAGGACTCCATGAAAGCAAGCGGATGCGATTAAAGCTTCCAAATGCTACGATATGTCCACTAGGGTTACACGATGCAACGTAAAATTCCTTCTCAGTATCATCTTTACTGTAGTCAAAGTACTGTACAAGCTTTCCTTCCCTGTTATAGACATAAATACGTTTATCACAACCAGCAGCTAGGATTGTCGAACCAGCCCAGGATAAAGCATATGGAGCCGTAGGGTGAGTTGTGAGTTTGCCCTGGGTGTCGCCCGAACCATCATTTTCAAAAAAATACCGAATTATTCTCCCATCTGCATGTCCAGAAATAAATCCTTTACCTGCAATATTCCCTGAAATTGAAACAACATAGGAGTCGGCATTATATATGGTTGATGATTTGTTTGTCCTCGTATTTGCAGCCCTTACCTTGCCATCGGCAAGACCACAAATAATAGGTTGACCTGAGGGCCATATAATACAGGTCACGGAGCACTTTTGTGGAAACTTATTGCAAATTACTACTTTCTCGTCCCATGATTCCCCAACTTTATAGACAAATATAATATTATCTGACTGTGCGATGGCGAGTTTAGTAGAGTCATGCGAAAAAACCATGCCCTTTATTTGAAAAAAATTTCCGTTGCATTTTGATTCGGAAGTTTTTGTGGAAAAACGAATACGACGCTCTCCATTCTCGTCAAAAATAACTACTAAACGATCATTACTGCATACAGCTAACTTTTTGTTGTTTGGGGACCACGTTATACTTTGTACTTTAGCTTCGCATTCCTGTGTCGGTATTAGAGTTTTCAAGTGCTTAAGATTCATTCCAGTTTTATAAGTTAGAAAAATGGGCACTCGTTGTTACCATGATACCAATTCAGTGTCCAATATCAATTTTCCGATAGACACTTGGCTGTTTCTTAAGGCTTTCGTCTCGATATCACCAGCTTACTTTCACATCTCGAATACCCTTTCGCGGTAGTTATCTGGCTGTCCGACTAAATTGGTCTTAGCGAAGTGGAGAATTAACACGAATGTTATTTTTCTTTTATTTATTTCATTTTTGTATTCGGTTACATGTACTTTTACGGAATTAAATGCCCCCTTTTCCTTTTATTTTTTTATTTTTTGTTTAATTCATCTTCCTCTTGCGCAACTTTAGTTTTAGACCGTCTGGAATTCAAAAAAGGCATAGGTAAAAACAGTGAAAAAATGATTTCAGTAATTATAGAGTTACAGGGGTGTAGAATAACTAATGGAAATGTGAAAAGATAGAAGACAGATTACAGGAGGTGGGAGCATAAAGTATGTACTGAGTGCCTAGTCGATCACTGCGCGTTTGCCCTATGCTCACACGGTCCAAAGCAGGAAACAGAAAAACACAAGGCGATAGACCAACCGGATAGACCAGTATTATGTTTCAGGAATTCTTTTATATATGCTCAGAATCGGACCACACAGAAAACCAGTTAGGGATTTCACATTAATAAGAAACTAAGTAGTTAATAGCAGTGAAAAGGGCAACATGTATACAACCAGCTGCAGTCCATAAGAGGAAAAAATATTCTTATAGTAAATATGCTGAAACAGGAGAACAGAGTGAGAGGAACGTAACAATCGTGGAAACGAAATGTTTACGCTACTCACAGTTAAAATAACTGAAACAGTATTCTAAGACTCAGTTCTCAAAGTTCGTTACTCTTCTTTAGACGCAGAACACAACAGTATGACAATCATAACAGTGAGTTCATCTTTGCATGACGGGATTAGTGAAATGTCGTTTCTGGAGATATACGTCTAAATAATAGGAAAGTCTTTGGTTTTTGAGAGTATAGAACTGGTTATATTTCCTTTGCATCTACAAAGAAAAGGATTAGTTTTAGAGTCAGCAATAAAAGTAGCGTCTACAGTATTTTCCCTCAGTGCCAATAATGTTGAGATGTTCATTAAGCCTTCCTTTGATAGATTCTTCGTAGAATGCTAACACAACTTCTTCAGGTAGAGTCCCATAGTATGGTTATACTGACTACAAAAGTATTAGTATGAACTTCTGCGCGATTGCTTTCATGTTCCGTCTTATAGATGTGTCCTTATAGACTTATAAAATAAGTGATACATATTTGTAAAATTCCAATGAATAGGAATTAAAATTTCTGACCTCTCGCAGCTTAGTGCAAGTCGCTTCTTCAATTATTCATTTCTCTAAAGAAGCTACTTGCACTAAGCTGCGAGAGGTCAGAAATTTTAATTCCTATTCATTGGAATTTTACAAATATGTATCACTTATTTTATAAACAGTCTAACCAATGCTCAATTTATTTGGTAATGATATGTACCTTATAGACTTAGATTGGGACTGGATCTTACACGTGATCCATAGGGTAAGGAGGGTTGTGGACTCTATAATGCATCAATATCATATCCTTCCCTGCTACTACTGTGCTGTGCAGGATGCAATTTTGATGCTTTAAGCTGTCATGCACAGGGTTTAGATTTTAGTCCTATAAACATTATAGTTATTGTTACCTAGCGGTAGATAATCCCCGAAATAAATATTTACATAGGTTCTCGACATTGATACTGGCTATGTTTGTTTTAGCAGGCACTGCTAGTTGAAGGCGCTCGGTCACGCATCATCACCAGATCACGTCACGCCGCACCGTGGGAAGCATCTTCCTCTAGTTTGCCAACCTAGACGTTGCTATCCTATTGCCGCTCTATTCATGATTAAATATAACTTCTCCTCCATCCTTCATTACCATCTGATTTATTCTCATTCGTAAGAGTGGGTTCAATCGTTAGAAGTTGCCCTGGTAATACCGCAAAGGTAACTTGGTCATACATCGGGTGCACTTCACTGGTAAGCCCGACGTGATCTGGACACGTTCATAATTGTGAGTTCATTCCTGTGGCGGTACGTTCAACTTTTGTGGTAACTAATCGTGTGTATTCTAAAAAAGTCTAATAATCATTACACGTGTCTGTTTTGGCCAAAGCTAATACCTCTACTAGCTTATATTGACTATAATTATTTAATTATGGGTCGTATTTCTAACAAAGGAGCTCGTCAAAGTCCACAGTGCTCAGTTGATAACAACTCCACTATCGAACAAACCTCTAGTCTTGTGACCCTGGGTTTGACAGACCCAGTAATGCTAGATTTCGCACCAGTGATTCAATTACCGAAAATATCTGATATAGATTACACATCTGTGCTACAAAATAGTAGCCTCAAAAAGGTTAGATGCGAACTACCACATCTTACTCAGCAGTTAGCAGAAACGCGTTCTCAAGTGGAGTCATTTACATCATTAGTTTGTGGCGTGAAGCAAGAACTTAACACCTTGTCGCCTCTTAAGCTGCTACTGATCAGGGACACAAACCCACCTGTACTTGAAGACGTTTCGAAAGTATCAACCTTTATAGACTTCATTGCTACAGAGGTAACTAAACGTATGATATCCCGTCAGAACATAATTGTCTACAATATACCGGATAAGGCACCACTGAGAACCGTTAGGCATTCTATACTTAAAGCAGCTAGTCACTCAGATTATTCTTGCAAATGCCTCCGCCTTAACAAAAAAACACCAGAAGTACTCATCCCCCATTCTCTTCCGCTTTGATTCTCAATTGGCAGCAGATAAGTTAAAACAGGCTGAACAGCTAATAACCGCAACTACTAAGTATAAAAATGCTCGTGTATTAGAGGATAAGACTGTAATCCAGAGACATAAGAGACTAGATACTTCGCACTTAGGTAAAGTTGCGCCGAACACCACTGATGTAAAATGCCTGACTACACCACTTAGTACGGCTACGGAATCCCATGATGATAATGCTTATCAACATACAGCCGAAGAAATTACAGGTCAAACCTCTGACAACCTCCCCTCGGATGATATAGATTTAGACTACACGACCTCCAGTAATAATAGGCTCTCTAGTACTTCATTAGGTGACATAATGCAAACTCCAAAAGTACAAGTAAAGGCCATGATTAGCCCACTAAACAACTTAGGTATAATGAAAAACGAGACAAAGAGATCATTGAAACGAAAGGTAAGCTCCAAGCAAGGTTCTATGACCTCATCTACACAAAGAGGGCACGATACTACTGTGCCTGCCACATCATTATATAGCAAGGCGGGTTATAAGGCCTCATCGCCTTATAGTAATCGACTCAGTAGTAATGAAGGTCGTAAGCGCCCGCAGGCTGTACGTAACCAATTAAAACACAGCGCATTTACATACCGGCGTAAACCAAGCGGCGAACAAGTACATGACCCATTTTATTACCCTGTCGCAAATAACTTTGTAAGAAATTCTAGGGCGCCAAATACGCACCAGTATGCTCTAAGCCTTGGTAACCCTTCACCATACCCATATTCAGATCGTGTGAGTGGTCCTACTCTTCCTCCTCACTATTATGATTATAACTATACTCCAGGTGAACTACTAGGACACCCTCCACTTTATGCACACCGTCAATAAGCTGCATTGTTGCCTAACTCAAACTGCTCTGAACATCCTAATATCTCTGACTACTATAGTAATTTTTTTGGGATCAGGCAGTCATTAGTCCCCTTATCAATACAGCTTGCTCAGACATTAGCTCAAACAGTCAGACTGCCTTTTCAAGCCAACATCTAGTTATACGAAACACGAACGACTTACATAAAGATCTTATTCGATTCTTCACAATTCACTCTTCATTTCTAAACTTTTTAGCAATTAACGCCCGCTCACTTCTTAATAAAATATCAACCCTAAGAACTATAGCTTTATTAGCTAAACCTTCCTTAATATTTATCACAGAAACATGGTACTCCTCCTCAGTTACTGACCCAGAATTAGCCATTCACGACTATATGTTATATCGCGGCAATAGAGAATCTAGACGGGGTGGTGGTTGTCTAATATACGTAAGTGTTTGTTTGTCGTCTAATAAAATCGATGACGAAATACTCGGCAAGGTACCAGAGTCGGTCTGGATATCAGTCAGTACCCCGAACCATAGTTTACTCTTTGGATGCATATACAGAACTCCTAACACCTCGACTAATGTAGATAGCAGCATTATTAATGCTTTTGCACATGCCTCTGCCCTAAATTATAATACGAAAGTCATCACAGGAGACTTTAATCTTCCTAGGATAGACTGTAATATTGGCAGAGGATAGTCATACGATGAACAAAACCTTCTTACAAAATTGTGCATGCATTGTTAAAAACAGTGTGCACACACTCTCACGAAACACAAAAATTCTTGTCCTACTTTTCTGTCATGGTATCACTCTTCTACCACTTCAAGTTAGCAAAGAGCTCGAAAGCAGTGACCACAAAATGGTTCTATGCGCTATTCTTTTTGATTTTAGTCACTCCAATATTCATAAATTACAAAAAACTCGACAATATCGAAATTATAAAAATGTGAACTGGAATCTTCTGCACACTGTTCTAAACTGCTCTGACTGGGACAATTTTTTCTTATCTAGTAGTCTTATAGATGCACTAGATATTTTTTATCAAGTTAATAACTCATGTTTAGATACGATTGCATCTATCAAACTAAGCAATATAATTAAGTCAAACGATTTGTATATACCACTTCATTACTGTAAGAAACTAAGATGTCTCAGAAGTTATCTTAAATCGAATGACTTCTCAGTATTTATGGAAATTACCATGACCTTCAATCAACTAAAAGAAGTCCACAGGTTAAAGGCAATTAACGAAGAATTATCAGCAATGCACAGTAGCTCCAAGGTACAAAACTTAGTACGGCTGTTCAATAAACGTCTCAAACCTTCCCAGAATAGTAATATTCCCTGCATTTTACGAGATGGATTAATGATTACCGACCATAATATCATAACCAACCTGTTCAGTGGTTTCTTCGCCAACAGAGGTATACCCCAGGATGACAATGAAGTAGACATTATCAACTCGGCTACAAACCATATGGAATCCGTTACCTTCACTTTTGACAATATTTGTAAATCCATAAACTCACTTATGACGTCAAGTAGCTATGGAGTAGATAGCATGGCATCCATTTACTTCAAACTCGGAGGACCTAATTTACCACTAATCCTATTAAAACTGTTTGACCTTTCATTAACAACAGGATCTTACCCTAATCGATGGAAAACCTCATACATATGCCCTCAATTTAAATCAGGTGACAGGACAAACCTGCATAACTATAGGCCTATAAATATCACCCCGGTTATCTCTAGAATAATGGAAAAAATAGTATGTGATCAAATGTCTGATTATTTACTCTCCGAAAAACTCATCTTTAATTCCCAACATGGTTTCCTCAAAACTAGGTCCTGTATGACTTGTCAATTTGAATTCTTTAATTTAGTCTTTACTAAACGAAGCCCTGGGTACTTGATATTAGTATTGTACTTGGACATATCTGAAGCCTTCGATATGGTTAACCACAAGCTTCTTGTAGGCGAGCTCTGGTCTTATGGGATTAGGAATCCATTACTTGCATGGTTAAACTCTTTCCTCAGTAAAAGACATCAAATAGTTAAAATTAATTCCACCCTTTCCAAGGCCGAACCAGATACAAGTGGTGTTATACAAGGAAGTGTCTTAGGCCAATTGCTCTTTATTGCTTACGTAAACGATATATGCAAATGCTTCAGCATGGGTAGACCCTTTCTATACGCAGATGATCTCAAAATAGTTTAGTCATTCACCCCTCACGAATTTGCACATACATTCAGTTGCATCATTGCCGAGCTCAACAAGGTCGCAGTATGGTGCTCAAAATGGAAGTTAGATCTTAATGCTTCTAAGTGTGGCTGGATATGTTTTGGGGATAAGTGCCTCAATTTTGACCTAAGTTAGGACTACATACCTTATGGAGGAGACGGCTAAAATTAAACCTAATATTCTTTTATGAAATATTAAACAAATTAGCGTTCTCGTCGCCTAATACATTTCAGCTCGAGGAACCCTTTTGCTATAACTTACGCAATACAGCCTCGAAAATAAAAATATCGCATTCTAAATCTGCTCTTTATATGAATTATTTTACAAATAAATTCTCCAGAATCTGGAACCATTTGCTTCAAGCCATTCGGGAAACAGATTCACTTCCTTTGTTTGTACGGCATGTTAGTAATTTCATCTCTTCTGAAATCACGTTAAAAATGTTCACACAAACTATTAGTTTTTGATCCACCAGCGAAATCATAGGGACTCTGAGTGTGTGAGCACCACTCACTTGTCTTGGTCACATGATAGTGTTCTTCCATTTTAATCAGCCTATAAATAAATAAATAAACATAAGTGGTATGTCGGAAGTATCATTACTAAACCTGCCCATTAGATTTGTTAACCCCAGAATACCAGTGCTCTTTGTTTTGTGTTCTCCCTTCTTTTGTCTTTCCTCTAGTTGTAGAAGATTATGTGCAAGACAAGTATGAAACTTACTGACACGAAACTATTGCTTTCTTCTCAACACCCAAGTTCCAAGTACCCTTGGTCTTATCTCGCGTCTAAACATGAACAGTGATTAAATCTTCTAACCCTTAGCCATTTTTGGAACTGTATTGCATTGGTCAAGGAGCGCGCGGTACTTTGTCATATATGCACCATGCTACAACATATATAATTGGTGTCCTAATACTGTGAAATTTGTTGCAATTGGTTTGGTTCGCAATGCATATCTTTTTATTTTATAAAAGTCTTGACAGTAAAACTTGGTCGAAATACTTGTATGTATGTAAACTTATATCATTCAGATCATGCCTGTAAACTGGCATGCTCTCATGTACACATTGATACTTGAGAATAAAAACTTTATTTATTATGCATCGGGTGCACTTCATTGGTAAGCCCGACGTGATCTGGACACGTTCATAACTGTGGGTTCGTTCCTGTTTATAATTTTAACAGTATTTTTGGTGTGATTATTCTTTTGCACCCTTTCACTGAATTTATTTTTGTATTTGCATATATTGCATATGTATGATGACTGACCAGACTCCTAAGTTCATGAAGATCAAAACTCTCACACCTTCCAAACGTTCAGCTTATTCCTTTCTGGACAGAAAACACAGAAGCTTGGTTCGGTTACGCAGAAGCCGAGTTCCGAGACCACGGAGTGGCAGACCAACGCGTTCACTTCCTTTCCGTCGTAAGATCACTTGCGCATGAGTTGAACAGGCACGTCACCTCTTTCTTTTTCAACCCTGACTGCTTAGAATCTTATGACCAGCTCAAAAGATCAATTCCTAAACGCGGGAATTATCCGACAGGCAACGTCTTGATGAGTTATTTCACACCATCGAGCTCGGTAGCGGTTCAGTGGCAGAAATGTTGTCGCGCATGCGAGAAGTGGTTGGTCAACGAACTTTCGACGGTCTTTTCCGTCAACTCTTCTTATCAAAACTGCCACAAAAAGTGCGGGCAGCTCTGGTGACGTTGAATAACAACCCAACTGATGAACTAGCTTCATCTGCCAGTCGAATTCTAGATAACACCAGAACTCGCGACAATAAAGTATATTCCATTACTGAATACCACATGCCACCGAAAACGATGTGACGAAATTGTATATTGCTCTTTCTCGTTTTCTTGACCTGAAGGAAAGACACCGACCGAACAATTCTTGTCGACGAAGTACATCAGGGAGAAGATCGTGGTCTCGACTTCCACGAAGCGAAAACTCACATTGGTGTTGGTACCACAACACCTATGGCAATGATTCCAAGAAATGTAGAGACCCCTGTTGTTTCCCCAGACATATACCCACTGTCGACGCATCGGGAAACTATCCCGCTGGCACGCGTTAGCAGCAACTGTAGCCGGTGGAAACAACCGCCTGTTATTTATCACTGACGTGATAACGAAGGTTCACTACCTCGTCGATACTGGCTCAGAAGTTAGCGCCCTTCCTGCATCTCCATCAGATCGCTAACATGAAGCTGCATTCGATCTACAGGTGGCCGATAGAAAACACATAGATACGTATGGTAAACGATACGTCTACTTAAACGTGGGTTTACGAAAACCCACACACTGGATTTTCACCATTGCCGATGTGAAAATACCTATCATAGGCATGGATTTACTTAGCCACCACAACTTGCTTGTGGACCCTAGTAAAAAGAGATTAGTGGATAGTAACACAAATCTATACGTTCGTGGAACCACTGCTACAGGTTGTAGCTTATGTCCTCTTCGTTTTAAACATTTAATTAACCCTTGTTTACAGCTGATACTTGAAAAGTATCCAGATCTGAATAAGGCAACATCAAAATTATCATGTGTAACCAGCAATGTTATACATCGCATCACGACTACAGGTCAACCTGTATTCTCCAAAGCACGCCGATTCACATCCGAAAAACTAAAAATTGCGAAAGACGAAATGTATCATATGATTGACCTGGGAATAATCCGTTCATCCAGTAGCCCATGGTCATCTACATTACACATGGTCCCGAAGAAAGATATCAATGATTGCGGTCCCACCGGTGATTACCGACGCCTCTACGCCCAAATCACGCCCGATCGTTACCCTTTACCACACATCCACGATTTAACGGTCACCCTGGAAGGGATGACATTATTTTCGAAAATCGACTTGGTAAAGACGTACAACCAAATACCGATGTCTGAAAATGACATACCCAAAACCGCCATCGTAACTTCATTCGGCCTTTACTAATTTATTTATTTATTTATTTATTTATTTATTTTAATCACATACCACTCATTTACAATAAGCGTTGCGATGAAACCATTTTGGGCTTCATCAGTTGAGTATAATAATTCAGTAAATCAAATTAGCGAAGTAGTATTAAGAGTATAAACGCTGATGTGATGTAGGACGTGTAAATAAAAAAAAAAGAAAAAGAAAGAAAAAAGAAAAATTCCAAAGTTTAATGCGTACTCGTAGATTAGACTTTGCATAAATAGGTTTCTTAGCCAACTAATAAACCCAATATAATTAGAAGATCAAGTTGTAATCAAAATTTTGAATTGGTTTATAAGTGATGACAGAAGACAGATAATAATAATAATAATAATAGTAAAGTAGATTGGAACACAGTGAAAATATGCACTAATAACCATGTAAAATATGTAGAGAATTATAGTAATGGAGAGATCAAACAGTGCAATTAATAGTGTGATGAAATTGTGAATTTTCACTCAAGTGATATTGGAAGCGTCAATAATAATAATAATAATAATAATAATAAAGTAGACAGATAATAATTATAATACTAATAATAAAGTAGATTGGGACAGAGTGAAAGTATGCACTATTAACCATATAAAATACATAGAGAATTATATTAATGGAGAGGTCATACAATGCGACTAACAGTGTGATGAAACTTTGAATTTTCACTCAAGTGATATTAAAGGGGTGAAATTTCTGAATAAAGTGTGCGTGTGTGTACATGAATAAGTATATATATTAAATGTACATATTCGAAAATTTCCTTTATTGGATTTCCAGGCCGTTTGGAAACGATCAGAAGAACGCGAAAGAAGACTATTATATTTTGTACAAATGTTTTATGTAATGACACCCTAGCATAAGCACTGACGCCCAGAAGCTGCACAACATCGCACTGTGGGAAGCATCTCTCTCTAGTTTGCAAGTCTAGACGTTGCTGTCCCATTGCCGCTCTATTCACGAGTAAATATAACTTCTCTTCCATCCTTCATTGCCTTTGATTTATTCTCATTGGTAAGAGTGGGTTCAACCGTTAGAAGTTGCCCTGGTAATACTGCAAACGCAACTTGGTCATATATCGGGTGCACTTCACATACTCACGTTTTGTTCAGAATTTTCTATCTCTCAATATAACTTTCATTCTTTAGCATAATATTTAATATAGTGAATATTGGCATTTTATTCTAAATTTTCTTTCTGTATGTAAACCCACTTTAATCATCGTGAATATGTACTTTTTTGACGAGACTCGAAACGGTTTTTTCACACCGCCTATCATAAATAAGTCTAGTATGTAAAACACATATCCCTTTCTCTTCCATACTGCAATGGGTGCGAGTTTGTTTCCTTTATCAAGCTGTGGAAGGTTTATTTTTTGGTTTTACTACATTTTGGTTGCTTCTCTTTGAACATGTCCGAAGGTAGTAACATCATTGTTAACTTAAGTAACACGATGTGAGAATTCTGTTCAAGGTCTGGTTTTAAGTATGTGCCAAGTATTTTGGGAGTCAAGCTTCTCAAAGATCCAGAAAGGAATCTCGAGACAGAGTTATCCTGATTCGCTCCCGATGATAAACTCCCAATAGTAACCGGCCCCTAAAGTTTCAGAAATTGTTACACTCAGATACTTATCCCGTTTGTTACGGTTTTACGAAGTTATTCACCTTATTTTGAGACAACAGATAGTCACTGCTTATAGTGAACTCTCATAATAACATACCCCATTTATTCATCATTTAAGGCGCAATTATTGATCATGAACGCCAGGAATTTGGTATCTACTGTTTGGAAATTGGGTATTAGGAAATTCTCATTTCCTCTGAGTGCCACGCACCTTTCATCTTCACCTAATAATATTTTTGGCAATAAACTGGACTCTTATCCGTGTATAACTCAAACACGGTCGATGAAAATTCATTTGTCGAGGGCTGAAGTGGAAAATAAAGTGTTATCTGTTTGTTCTGCATATGATAAAATTCAGTCTGACAAGGTTCTTCTGTTTAATTAATTCAGTTTTTTATTCAGTTGACTCTTGACTCCTCTTTTATCAAGGACCTCGGTCTTGATAGTTTGGACCATATTGAAGTTATTATGGAAATCGAAAATGAGTTCCGTAAGTCTGTTTAATGTACGTAATATATTTACTTTCTGACCATACGTTGCATATGGTTTTGATAATATCCCAATTGGTTTGTGTGCTTAGTATCAGTCGCTAACGATTACGTACGTATGCATGCATCGTTCTACCATGAATTATTTATAATGGCATGATGTTTTTGAGCTATTTGGCTGAAAGTACTATAATACTATGGATAGCTTTTGTTGCCAGTTATTTGATTCGTCCTAATACTAGGTTGAATTAGCTTCCTGATAGCTACCGGTTAGTCATCAACCCTAGACTGGAACTTCAGAAGCAGCATGATTTCAATATTTCAGTTTGTGATGACAATTAGTAAAACTAGTACTGTTATTATCGTGTGTTCTATTTGCTCATTCCCCAATAAATCAAAGATTGTCCTCTTATCTGGTAATGATTACTTTAGGCATCATATATATTAAAAAATCTAAGTTAGTAGTATTTGGAAACTTCCCTCAAATGTAATATAGCTCATATGATGACATTAGCCAATTCCTCGAAGGTTTTATGTCGCCAGTGTTATATAACTATCCTAACTGCTTTCAGAATTATCATCAATCAAAACACCTCTATCTCACTTTCTTGATTCCATCCAAACATTTAGATAACAAAACTAACTAAATTTCACACAAGCTATTCGAATTCGTCTCATTTTCCATAAGCAGAGATGTCAAAATTTCTCATTACTTTGACACGTCATGATTTGTCGGGTTAACCAATGTAACTTGAGCCTACCCCCTACTACATTCTTGTATATAACGTGATTCTATCGTTAGGATTTTACATATGAAATATCTGCTGACAGAGTTAACATAAATCATTTCTGACGTTTAATTACTTTATAGCAGCTTCATACCCAATATTAACAGGTGTAAACTTCGATCTAGATTAATTTAATACTGACTCACCATCTGTTTGGGATTTTTAACCACCCAGTGTGCCTTATCGAATGGGTTACTCTTTAAGTCGACTGCGTGTTTATTGATGGAGTGGCTGCTCAGTGGTTGAGGCATTCAACTCCCAGTCATTGGTTTGAATTCTATGCCATTTCACTTTGGGAAACTGGTCAGTTTCACTAACACACACATTCAAAACCAGCCACATCAATGTGTAGGTGGTAAATATGTTAGGAAGTATACCATACCATTTATATCAAATGCATATGTAAAATTCAGGGTTTTTGTCGTACTAAATTTCCAAATTATGTGGGCATTCGTTTTAGTAATCCCACCATTACTCATCTAGTAACATCTATTTGTCTGCTTTACAAAACCTGTCATTTGCGAAAAGTCTCGAAGATGACTCGGCGGTATTATTTAAGGTGTACAGTTATTTGTCACACTCTACTTTAAAACAGATAGATTTTGTAATTAATAGTTTTCTTAGTAATCTTAAGTATCATAAAATAGTTTCTGTTATGGTCTGAATTAGACGAAAATGGTATATTGACGTATACGGGTCAATGATAATGTATTACATAATGGCTTTGATTCACCTACTAGTTGCAGATTTGTGCACTTGGCTTTGAGCCATGCTCGAAGTTTAGGGGTGGGGTGGGGTGGGTTGGGTTTCGAACCTGTGACTTAGCGGCTCAAAGTTGAAACCATAACCACGCTGCTACAGTTCCTTACTATTACAGATATACTATGCACGAAGGTAATTTTGTACTGGTTCATCGGAGAACTAGGCTTTATCCAATATCTTTATAACCTGGATGCCACAGCTCAATCCGTTGGTACCAAGAAGCTTGATTGACTATAGAAAGTCAGATATATTATCAGACTCATGGTAGGATGAAGTACTGAGGGTTTTACCTTCTTCATATCTAATAAGCCGCTTTTATCACATGCTTGTTATTTATTTATTAAAGCAGAAAATTAACTGATACTTGAAATTATCGAAGCATTTGTTAATGACATATCTACCTTTTTATGACCAGTCAGTTGCGACTGATTTTGTGTAGCAGATTACTATAACATGTTATATTATTACAAGTAAGGTTGATTTCATTAGCATATTATTGTAAGAAAAGCAGACTTTATCATGTGAATTGCTTTTGACTGTGATCAACTCACACCTCCAATGCTATTTGTTAATGCCTTCAGCAAAACAAAAGTATGTTACTGACTTGTAGATATCTTGATTTCCAGCGCATCATTATAGTGTTGGAAAGTAAAATGGAGTCTCAGTGGGGAAAATTTTTTTAGAACAGATCGTCTACTCGAGTTATATGGCTGTTTTTTATTGTAGATTTTACAAGTACTAGTCCATAATAGAGTAGAGAAAGGTTACATCATTCCAGACCCGACTGTTGGTGTCACCTTGATGTCGTGGTCGGATTTGACTATCACGATGAACCAGAGTTTCACCACTAAGACTCCAACCAGGGAATCGTGACCGACAAATATAAGCCCCAAGCAATTACTCATACGAAGTTGACCCTTCGCTTTTTCTATGTATTTCGAATGTGTACCTTATCAAATCCACTCGGGTGATATTCACTTTTCCGACTGTTTATGTCAGGCAACATCATTGTTTGATAGTAGACTTACTCTATTCTTCCAGCTTCCCCACTTACTCATCGTTATTTGTGCTTTAATTCTTTTAGGATTTGAAATAAGTGATGTGGATGCAGAAAAACTGCACACACCTCGTGATATTGTGGAACATGTGTGTAAATCGATGAGAAGAATTGAACCGGTGACTTAGATCTTCAATTATAATCAACATTCTAGGCTGTTTATTATTGTAGATATGTTATATGTAATTGGCATTACAACTATCTCTCTGAATATATTTTTTGTTTATAGGTATTTAAAGAATATCACGAAAAAGCTAAGAGCTGTGATCCCTAGTATCGTAAGACCCTGTTTATTTGATAAGTATTCTACCGTACAGATCGGTTTCGATTATTGGGATTAATCGAACTATTAACTTTTGGTTTGAAAGAATACTATACATTCTGCACTGATTCCCCATAGCTAAGTGCACACTGGTCTGACCGCTTGGACGGGTGTTTCCGCTTGTATTTCTTAGTAAACTCGATATTGTCGCGGTCAGGGCGCTCACAATCTAAACGAAAAAAAATCACTAGATATTCTAAACAGAATATTGTTTTAATAACCTTATGTTGTCCTATGACGTTCAAGTATTGACAGTAGCTTTTATAATTACATCATAATAAAAACATGTGATAAACTTTCTTCTAGGAGTTAGATTCCAGTTTGTAAAAAGAAACGAGATATTTGTAGCAACTTCGACCGCAAAACCCTACTGATAGGACTCCGGTGAAGCTTTCTAGACTTGAAATTAAACTAGTATAGCTACTATTGATTTATCATCCTCGTAATGTGGAATAAACACCAAGTATTTTAGTTGGTATCTGTGGCGTAATTTCAGTTAGTATTAATCCAGTCATGTTTTGGAAAATAAAGATAGCATTTCTTTGGACAAAAAATTAACTTTTTATGCTGGTCCAACTGGTTGTCCCTTAAATCAGTCCTGATTTTAAAGCTTAAAGAGTCAGTTTTTCAGATCCTCTTCGTGTCGAGAACATGATACAACAAGGATCTAACAAATCAAGTATCCGAGGGATTTTGCGTGCGTTCGTCGTTATGTGGTAAGAGACACACTCTTAGACAGGATTCCACACGCTGATTTCCTTCTTGGTTGAAAGGTTTCCTTAAAACTTGGAAACATCGTAAAACAGTCAGTTAGTTACAACATTGAATAATTGATCTATACAACCACGTCCAGGTCTGAAACCACCTTGGTTTTCATGAGCTTTAGTTAGGCGTCTAAGTATTATTGAAGCCAATATTTTAGACACTATATTCGTTAAGCTGATCCATCGGTAATTGTGACAAGAGGACTTCTGTCCTTTCTTTCAGATTGGGACCAGTCAGATGGGATTACATCCAGTTCTCAGCCTAGTACCTGATACTAATGTCCATCAGCTGGAGTTGCCATGTTAAACCAACACGAGATAAAGTTAGCAAAATGGATATATAAGTAGTTGTGATAATTATAGCGGCAATAATGAAGAAAAGTATCCAAAATTTAGTTCAAATAAGTGCCGGGACTCAGAAACTGACTCCGGGTAGTTTTATGAATTGGTATTTACTCTAAGATCTTATTCAGTGTGCAACATGTGTGTTGACCCATGCGGCCTCAACTCAAATTAGTCGACAAAATAAAACAGTATATTATGGCACCCACACCAGTGGAAACAAGATCAAGGGGGGTGTAGAACAATACACCATTCACAACTGGAAATTGCGCATCCATCGTTACCAACTTTTGTCTCGTTGAGTTTGCCAGCTTGCAGCCTTTTTTTAATCTGCATCACCCAGATCGAATCAGGCAGCTTATCTTTTTCATAATCCTACTGTGCCGCTAAGGCGGTAACTCACATGTTCGGACTCTACCTAAAACACTAGTCTATGTAGCGAAATATATAACTTAGCAGTGTCTCAATACATATTAGTGTGTGGGGGACAAGCATCAGATGATCGTGCTACTACTTAGTCCAGCAGATGCACACAGTTCATTTAGCACATCCATGTAGTACTATTCCTGATGACTTAATACTAAACCCCTGACCTCACCAGACACGAGCACTCATCAAAAAAAACAGCCAGCTGGGAATCATGTAGGGGACCAAATCTGAACAGAAAGAACGCTCCCGACCCCCGCCAAACCAGTGTCCAGACCTCATAAGGGGGCTCAAATGCAAGCGTACTAGTCGTGGATAACAGCCCCCTTATCTGCTTAGGTCTGGACAGTTAAGTAACTGACCAGCCGTCAGTGATAGTGGCGCCAAGCCGTGTGGATCACCCAACACTCGTCTGTTTACTAACGGCGGGTCTCATCCCATGTCATCCCTATAGGTCTGATAAGTTGGGCTTTACGACCCGACAGTTTGCGGGTTAACGTCACTTAGGACCGCGACCGCGTTTCGTGTTAGTGGAACTATGCTGTGTAAAGATGACTCGAGTCCCTAAAATGCCGACAGACTGCTTGGACAAGCGAGGTAGCTATAAGACCCCGTGTATTTAGTAGATGGCAAAGCATTCCCGAACGCCTAAGTATGGTTGACGTAAGAGGTTGCATGCCCCCCTAAGCTATCGTAGGAAGTTTGGCTTCAACTGCCCCTAAACGGATAACATTACCCCTTTATTGATGAATGCTAATTAAAACCGCCCAAACGCATCAAGCAGGTTAGTCCTTAGCGTCTCTCAAAGCACACAGATACCATCCGATATCAGAAATCCAAGCTACGAGAAGCTTACTTTAGTTAAAAAGACCGAACAACACTACCATTACCATATGATTCGAAGTTGAGAGGGTAAAACCGTAATTGGTAAATGAGCTGGACTACGTCGAGTATAAGTCAGATACTCGAATTCCGCCAAATTGTTGTTACCACTCACTTAACTCGTGACTTTGTGTATTCTTTCCGAATCTCAGTATGGGAAAATGTCATGTCTAAGTGCTCAGAGCAAGTTTAATCCATGCAAGGTGGCATCATATTGTAAACAAGTTACATTCATAGTGCTAACACAAAGGACACAAAACACTCCTTGCAGTTTATGAGAAAATGCATGAAACAAAACAGAATGCAGATCACAGAAACAAGTTTACTAGGCCGATGCATTAAAGAACAAGAAATAAATACAGGTTAGGAATCGGAGATAATATTATACAGGAGTTAATTTGTCTGTCAGTGACGATCTTCACTCTTACGTTTAGAAGAACGGTGGTGTCGTTTTCTACTTTTGTGGGAATGTTTGCCATTACGGTGACGGCTGTGCCTCCGACTACGAGAACGACTGCGTGATCGGCTACGACTTCGGGATTTTTGTCGGCGTTCGTTCCTTTCAAGTTCACGTTCCCGTTCGCGAACACGCTCCTTTTCACGTCTGTCATCTACTGTGAGGAAGAGGGAACGATTGTACCCTTCGAACCTGCGTCTACGAACAATGTTGTTATCATTCACATACTGCCTTAGCTCTGCTAATTTCTGTCGAATCTCGATAAAACCCAAATGAAGCTTCCCTCCAAAATGGTCAGCGAGTCGCCGATCATTGTCGTGAACACCAAGATAGGCAGAACAAACCTCACAAACCCTGAGCTTTTGCTGCTGGTACGTGCTTGTTGGTATTGCAGTTCGTAAATCAGCTTCGCTTTTCCCCTTCTCTAGATTTAATTCCTCAACCTCTTTCATAAGTTTCAGTGACTCCTCAACATGGCCATCTGCTCCGAGCTGTTCAGCCTTAGCTAACTTTGTTCCTATTTGTTCGCTTAACTGGTTTATATGTTCAGCCTTTTGAGAAGCTTCGTCTGTTAATTCCTCCTGAGTTTCACGTAACTTTGCCTTGGCTACATCAGTACGTTGGTCGCAATCCCGAATGAATGCTTCTAAGTGTTCTAAAGCCTTTGAAATAAACAATAACGAGACAACTTACATCAAGCTCATACTGAAACTTTCTTGCATCTGGCTCTTTACGATAATCTGCCTTATGAGCAGGGTCATGAATAAAGAGACAATTTCCCAAGTCCATTCGCTAAACAATGTTATGAGAATTAAGAACTTACTGTTCCAGATAGAATTTCATTCGGACAACAATCCAGTAGATAGCTTTTACAGACGCGAGGATTATCAAACTCTATTCTTGGTTCTTGTCCTAAATAGGCGTTACCAGTATATGCAGTCAACAGTTTTCATGGAATAGGAAAAATTAACGCATTTACATTTAAAATCTAAACCATCAAATAACCCTCAGACCCTTTACTTACATGAATTGACATTCAACCGCACAAACACATTCATGAACACCTTAAAAATAATGAAGAGACAAATTGAGAGTGCAAAGCTCAGAAAAACCTTATCTACGCACTTAGAAAGTCTCGGGCCATTTGACAAAACATAACAAGTGACATCTTTCCGAAAAGAACAACTTACCATTTCTGGTTGTTCCCATATACTCATCCAGAAGGGCCCGAATTTGATCAGTGGCTGACATATTGCGATCATTAATTTGATCGCCAACGACGAGTAACCAGCACGAGAAAACAAACGAGCTAACCCTATTCAATATCCAATGCCAAAATTGTTTCAAATGGTTGCGAAGAAAAGCCATTCTCTAATAGGCTTTAATGTGTATTATCAGTGAGTAATTGATACTTCTAGGCACGGACTTAAGTACATAAGACATGTAGGACTAAATGATTATTTTGTTACCGCTGAATTCACTCTGTTGTCTTTTAAAAGACTTTGTGTAAGTCACTCGGAATGATTCGACATTTAAATAGCTCCATGGCTCCATTACCGCAAAAGAGTTTTTTTTTCACGAATCATCAATAAATATAGGAGCGATGATCCAACTGTCTATTTATATATCAGTTGACGCTGCTTATCAGATTTCAGAATTGTATTCAGAATAATCGAAAGTCAGGATTTTGTGCCAATCTTTTCTGGTAGTTTGCTTTGAGTTTTTAACCTTTTCTTGCTTAAGTTAATTGAAGGCAAAAACCAGTTCATCGTACAGTCGATCCCGGAAGGTGATTACTTGGTTAGAATTTTCTTGTTTTTAGCCTTAAAATCTAAGTTTTAAATTTGTTCGTAGAAAACGACGAACTGAGACTGGTAGGTGGTAAGTGTCCTTTGTTTCGGAAAGTACGGCACTGGCAATATTACTTCTGAAACTGAGAGTAAGTCTAATTTAAGAGTTAGAATCTAGTAGAATCCAAGGTGTCCCTTCTACACTATTGCCCACAATGTTTACAGTGTTTAGTTGCTCATCTAGCCTTTTTTAAGGGATTATGTGGAATGCGCGGCCACAATTTAATTGGACAGGTAGTTTGACGGTCTATTTTACCAGGAGAGTTCAAAGGTAAGTAGTGTAGGCATAGGTGAGGCGTTTCGGAGTCAAACGACCTAAAGTTCTTAACAGAAGCCCCAAGAATGAGTTAGCTTTGTCGGCCACTGAATAGGAAGAAACCCTCTTCTCCTTCAAAGTACGGCAAAACGCTGCGTCCAGGTTTTCCTGTGAGGTAAAAAAGCAACACTGTACCCACCGGGTGAGTACGTAGATAGTGTATCTTCTTAGTTCAATATTAGTATTTTTTACTTATTGATATTAAATGCCAAAGTAATAAAATCTAGGAGGGTAGCTTCCTGGTAAATTTATCTTGAAAGCTTAGTAATATTTTCACTCTTTTAGCAGATACTTAACATTTACATTATTTTGAGTTCATTACCAACTGTTTGTCAACAATTCCAGGTTTACGAAGATCGAAAATCACCTCACGTTAGCTAATACTCATATATTTTTGTTATTTCAATCTTCCGATTTTGTGACGTGTAATATTCAGGTTATCACTAAGATCTCTGTAGATTCTAACGTTTCGCCCACCAATTTTTGGTAGGTGGTTTAGGGGGAAGTCGGCAGAATATCTCAGCCTTGGGCTCCGGATAGTGACTGGTCTCAAGTAAGACAGAGATTCGTACATTGGTTGATCAACTACACTTTTCGACCTGGAAGATTAACAAAGATCAACAGTATTGATTGATACATAATACTATTATCATTTTATAAACATTCATAAATACGAGTGTTGTTATGTATGTATACTTGGTATAGCTATCGTCTACAATTTTACCTTTCGTATGCATGTAGTTGGACTACACAGACATGTAGTCATTGATCTAAATATTTATTAATATCTTGCATTCGAATGAAAATACCTTTAAGTACCGTTATTGCATGATATATCTTCGTGATTACAAACGTCTTTAGATGTACCCATACACTTATGTTTTTAGCACACACATTTTTATGTGACATTCTTTTATTATCAATTCACGTGCAAGCACGAAATCTCAGCATAAGAATTGTCTGTGCACACTGCAATCAACTTAGCCGTCAATTGTCTAATTATGAGCGCTTTTCGTACTATTGCCTAATTTTTATCCCTTCAGGTAAGAACATACTTCTGTTTTATACTCACATTTATTTCATGTAAAGTAGTTTAATTTCCCGGGCTTAAAACTTTTAATTCATGCGAACAATTTGTTCTTTGTACTCGTGTAAATATATGCATTTAAAACTTTGAGGCTTTCGCAGTATGATTGTGGTTTGCTTTCATCACTTAATATTCACTCGTCGAATACTTATGTGATTCAACGAGCAGCCATGTTGCCTAACTCAAACTGCTTTGAACATCCTAATATCTCTGACTACTATAATAATTTTTTTCGATCAGGCAGTCACTAGTCCCCTTATCAATACAGCTTGCCCAGACATTAGCTCAAACAGTCAGACTGCCCTTTCAAACCAACATCTAGTTATATCAAACACGAACGACTCAGATAATGATCTTCTTCAATTTTTAACATATCACACTTCCTTTCTGAACTTTACAGTAATAACGCCCGCTTACTTAATAAAATACCAATCCCAAGGACTATAGCCGTATTAGCTAAACCTTCTTTAATATTCGTCACAGAAACATAGTGTTCTCCCTCAGTAACTGACTCTGGATTATTATGTGTTATTATCCTGAAATTTAGTAAAGAATCGACGCCTGTTTACAGGCATGGTCATTATGATACCGAAAGGTTAACTCTTGCACAATGGAACATAAAGTTTTACCGAAATGAGTGCTTGACTAATAATAACATTTACAAGACACTAGATTCATATGCAGGAAGATTAAATGTAAACAAGGAAACTGTCAACCAACAGCTGGAAGATACTTTTTAATTCTGAGTGTTCAGGGATGCAGTAGTAGAGAACACATCACTATATGTAATAAATTCAAGAAAAATGAGTGTCGAAAACGCGACACAAGGAAGATTTAGATACTAGATGGTTGTTTGAAATAGACAATTGTGGCGTCAAGTACGAACTTGACCTTGTATGGGCAGCACCTAGTAGGTGAACGATGGAGATCAGAGGTATCACATTAAGGTATCATGAATAGATCACATAGATGCATTTTTTTCAGCGTGGATTCTGGGTGATATTTTCAACGCGACACAGTAGTTGGGAACTGAAAAGATAAAGCAAAGCAAAAAGGAGCAGCAAGGAAAGAAGACACAAATAGCCAATTAAGTACATCCGATTCCAGTGAAACCTAAAGAGTATATGTTGCATTAATTGAAGGTCATTTGTTATTTGACTTTCTTATTCCGGGAAACGTTGACTGATACTAGAGATAAGTATAGTAGATTTTAGATCTACTTTATCCCATAGGATAAAGTATAGGGAAATAAAGACATACTGCATCACCTCTAAGAAATACATATGTATTACGAGATTCCAAAGCACTATCTGCTTACGAAGTGAACGTTCTGTGGGTGAATAGTCTAAAAGACCTAGAAGTACATTTTTTTATAACTGTTATAAGTAAAACTAAATGCCAGGAGGTCCATTGATAAATGTACCCCAATCTATATAAGTTGTGTTAAGTAAGTTGCAGATACCAGCATTGTCTAAATAGAGGTTTATTGCTAATCTAAACTGTGACAGGGAGCTAGATTATCGTATGCTTTCTGGTAAGCGGTTCCAGAGGTTAGCATAACGTGCAACAAAGAAGGAGAATTTAAGTTTACTAGTGGCTCTCTGCACTCTTGCGGGGGAATTTTGGTTCCGCAAGTTATACTTACGTTTTCGAGCATATGTCAAGGCAGTACAATCTGTTATAATTTCTTTATGAAGAATTTTATAGAGTATCGTGAGAATAAGTTTAATCCTTCTGACCCATATAGGGTTTGGTCTTCAAGCACAGCATCTAGCATTATAGGGTTGGCCAGAGGTTAGCAGTCTAGTAAGATGCTGTTGAACCTTCTCTAGCCATTCAAGACTATGTCGCGGCAGTAGAAAATATAAACGAGGTGGTGGTTGTCTATTATACGTAAGTGTTTGTTTGTCGTCTAATAAAATCGATGACGAAATACTCGGCAAGGTACCAGAGTCGGTCTGGATATCAGTCAGTACCCCGAACCATAGTTTACTCTTTGGATGCATATACAGAACTCCTAACACCTCGACTAATGTAGATAGCAGCATTATTAATGCTTTTGCACATGCCTCTGCCCTAAATTATAATACGAAAGTCATCACAGGAGACTTTAATCTTCCTAGGATAGACTGTAATATTGGCAGAGGATAGTCATACGATGAGCAAAACCTTACAAAATTGTGCATGCATTGTTAAAAACAGTGTGCACACACTCCCACGAGACACAAAAATTCTTGACCCAGTTTTCTGTCATGATGTCATTCCTTCGTTACTTCAAGTTAGCAAAGAGCTAGAATACAGTGACCACAAAATAGTCTTATGTGCCCTTTAATTTTATTCACTCCAATAGTCATATATTACAAAAACTAGATAATATCAAGATTGTAAAAATGTGAACTGGAATCTTCTGCACACCCTTCTAAGTTGCACTGACTGGGACAACAGATGCACTAGCTATTTTTTATCACATTAATGATTTGTGTTTAGATTCCACTGCACCTATAAACCTAATCAATATAATTAAGTAAAATGGTTTGCATATACCACTTCATTACCGTCAGAAGCTGAGACGCCTACAGAAATGCCATTTTGAGTCAAATGACTTCTCAGCATTTATGGAAATTACTATGACTTCTAACCAACTAGAAGAAGTCTACAGGTTAGAGGCGATTAATGAAGTGGTATCAGCAATGTATGTTTACTCCAAGGTACAAACTTAACACGGCTGTTCAGCAAATGCCTTAAACCTTCCAGAAACAACGATATCCTTTGCATTTCGCAAGATGGCTTGTTTGTCAACGACCATAATATTATTGCCAAACTGGTTATTCTACGCCTAAGTTCAAGGTACTCTTGGTCTTATTCCGCATCTGGACATTCTAAATGATCTATCCTGCTCACTCTCAACCGTTTATTGGGATCGTAAAGCCCGGGTGGAGAAGCGCGGTTCTTAGTCATATTGTGAAAAGGCCAATTGGACAAGAAATGTTTTAATTGGTGAAAACAGAGAATGCCATAAAATGTTACATACATTTCTTCTAACCGTCAATTTGCACATCCTTCGCGTTCTCTGGACCGTGTCCTTGATGAGCTTGCTTCTCTTGGTTGTTCTCGATTCTCCTCTGCATTTTAATCCTGCTTTACTCTTTGTCACCTCGCGACTCGCCTCATATGCTCTTTACTACTTTTTTTCCAACTTCCTTTGACGCTCTGCTACCTACTACTTATTGATGACCTTATAAGTGGTATCCACCACAACATATCTACTATGATACAATACATATTTGGTATCCTAGTACTGTAAACTTTGATGTCATTGGTTTGGTTCTCAGTTCATAACTTCATATAAATAAATAAATAGCTTTTGTTCCCAAGTATCATTGTGTACATGAGAGCATGCCAGTTTACAGGCATAATCAGAATGATATAGGTTTACATTCATACAAATATTTCGACGATGTGTTACTGTCAAGGTTCTCATAACATATAAAGTCATGGATTGAGAACTAAACCAACTGCAACAACGTTTACAGTACTAGGACACTAAGTTTATGTATTGTAGCATGGTGCATATATTACAAAGAAACGCGCCCTCGTTGACCGATGTGTTATGAATGTTCTGACTGTGGCACTATGAAAACCCTTGTATGTATGTATATATGTATGTACGTATTTATTTATTTATTTATTTATGTAAACCCATATCATTCTGATCATGTCTGTAAACTTGCATCCTCTCATGCACAAAATGATACTTGAGAATAAAAGCTACTTATATTATTCATCTAGGATAGACCATAATGACTGTAGTACACAGTTCACTGACCCTGCATAGGAATACTAAGCCATAAATCGATACTAGGCAGGTAGTCTTGCTATCGCAAGTATAGAGATAATCGGTTGCAGCATTTCCCATATACTCCGAACTATACAGAGACACGTAATCTATGTCGTCTTTACTAAAACCTCACTCTGCATATGTGCAACCTAATATCTTAGTGGGTTACTCCTGTCATCACGCGATCGCATTCATATCCCTGACACTTTAACCCATACCAAAACAGCGTTCAACAGTAATACTACCTATTAATGTAAGGTCTTTTTTGACGAATCAGTGTAAAAATCCCTCCAAGTGACATTTTGCCCATTGTATTTCGTTGTTTTGCGTTTAGAAGTACATTTATTGCTCTTAGTCCACTTGGCTATACATTCTAATGACCTTTTGAGTTAGTTGCGATTTATTTTCATTGCAATATTTGTTTTTTCCTTGAGTTTACGCTGGATTTCTATTATTCTCATGGAATCCATATATTTTGTTTTACTGGACGTTTGGCTATGGCAGCTGCCATATTGATTCATTCCTCTTCTTGAATTTATTGCTTGAATTTGACTGGTTTTATGCATTTTCTGATTGTGGATTGACGCACACTTTCAGAACTTAAAATATTGTGTTATAACAAGTAACCTTTGATAGTTTGTTGTTGATATTTCTATGGATTTAGAACTTACCTTCTGGACAGGCAATACTTGATCTATCCCGAAAGGATAGAATAACCTTCTTGTTCATTTCTTGAAAGTAAATTGATCGTTCCAATCTTTGGGATAAATTTTGGCTGAATAACTGGTGGTGACATTTGTTTAGGTAATAATGTACTTTGTATAAGTTATTTTGCATAGAACCGTTCCTCACCCAAACATTTGTTCTGAATTTCTACTGGGCAAGGGTAAGCGTATCTAAACCAACCTCGACAGTTATTCTTCAATCCAAACGGGCTCAGTTTGGATCCTACTTACTAATACTGCTAGAGGTAGACGTTAGTGTTGCTCTTGACTCAACATAAGTACCTACATTGTATCCAGCTGCCGAGTTAACTGACGTAATACATATAACACTTAATCCAAAATATGTAAGCTGTCAGATAAGCAGCTACTGTTAATCCATTTATCTTTCTTCCCCCTAAATTAACCTTACCTGACACTGATGCTAACCAACGCTCAATTTGTGCCAAATAAGATGCCATCCTCTCTGTTCACGGTTCTCCTATAAAACCTACACCTGTTCCAATAACAAAAAGCTGACTATTTTCCAATGTTTCTGCCTCATACTTTGTCATTGAGAACTGGAGAGTATTTTACTGCAATAAGAAGCCAAGAATATTAAGGTTGTGTGGTATGTATATCGAAAACTACAATAGTGGAAACATCAACACCTGCGTTACTAACAAAGTACTTGATTCAGTTTTGCCAGTAGCATGTGTAAATAACAATCATGCGACCCATGTACATTCATGGCTCAAATACTCTGAGATAGATAAGTACTGATACAAGCATATCGTTTGCAATATTCAAAGCAGACCATTTTCCGGATGAGGTTAGCAAGGAATATCACGCTATCACAGGGCGAAGATATCAAATAAATGAACTGGCCGATATTGTACTTATTCGTGGTTATAACCCACGATAAAGCATTGAGACATCTAAGTGTTCTGGTGAAAGTCAGTAATTAATAATGGACACATAAATATGAGCATAGTAACTGGACAGTAATGAAGATGGAATCTCCAATTGTAAGGAGCATCGGAATAGTACACGCAGTGTAGTATCCTTTGAAATGATATGGTCTTTGATACAGTCATGAAGGGTTAAAACACTAATTGATAAAGGTAAACTGCAGAAAGTTAACTTTATCTAGAAAGTTTTGACCAGTTTCTTTTTCTTATCTCAACATTTAAAGTATCTCCCTCCGTTATCTGTTATTCAACATGAACATTCCTCCTTTTGCGTTCTAAAATTTTGATGACTACACTCTTGGGAGAATAGCTTCGGTCCATTCATAAGTATCCGGTATTTTTCGCGTGCACTCACCAATTTTTTCGCGGTCTCAGAGTGGCCATTAATTATGTGGTGACTGCGAACCAGAAACCGTGACCCTGGAGGGTTGCTTGGCAAGGAAATCTGGCTACAGAACTTTATGTGGCATGTGACCAGGGTTAATATGTCCACTCACTTTAGCTACTTCTTTATGATCACATGATTTGATCTTTCTATAGCTTATACTAACTAGAGTAATGATGAAATAATGATCGTGATTTAGAGTACCTTGTAATAGTTTCGGAAGAAAACATATTAACCCGCAACACGTACTTGTCTTCTTACGATAGCTGTTCTAAGTTCATCCTTCCCACTTGTTTTGTAACTCTTCAGAAAGGAGAGGACTTCAAAGTAAGGTATACTTGGGCTCACTTACATTCACAGAGCTATTTGCTAAGTGTGCGGCGCCTTATTGAAAGCACAGTATGCATGCCTTAATTACTTACTCCTCAAATAATAACGTATATTCCGAAATTTTTGCAGAAGTCATACTAGTTCAAGGATATTTTAACGATGGTGTTAAAACAGAAAAAACTCAAGTGAAAAAACATGTGAAGAAAAAATACATGAATGGAGGTAAAATATAAAATACTCAGGATGCATTGATTAGGGATCTACATGAAAGAAATTGACGTTGCATAAATTGTTATCAGCGGCACCTCGTATCAACATGGTCTCGTGTCAACACTGACAACAGAATAAGGGAAAGAAGCCCTGTCACCATATTAAGGTGCCATAGTAGTACAGTAATGCCTGGAATCCCATAAGGGTAGCTTTTTCTCCCAAGCCTGGACAAAAGAGAGTTAAGCATAAGGCTAGCAACCCCATCCCGCAAAAAACAACCTTGCTAAAAAATGTTAATCAGTAAAGACATTTTAATTCATTTAACTCTGCCCTGGGAGTTGAAAGGTCTACATTTCGAAAAGTTATGACGCACCATAGTGAAAGCCGAATTTCTCCAGAAGTCAGGAAGCTGATTCCTCTTCAGCCAACCAGATTAACAATTAATATAGGTGCATGGAAAGTTCGCACGATGTGGGAGACATCGAGAAGTATACAAATAGCTAATGAAATGAAAAGATACAACCTGAAGTTACTTGGAATAAGCAAAAACCATTGGTTAGAAGCTCAACAGCAAAGACTATCCTCAGGTGATGTGCTGCTATTACTCCGGCCACGAAGAAGAAAAGGCCTCACACACAAAGAATAGCAATAGTGTAGTTTCAAGAAACAAGGATGGCGCTTATTGGATGGGAACACCATGTACCCAGGATCACCAACGCATCCATCAAGACGAAGAAGGGAGGAATTACAATGAATGTCGTCCAGTGCTATGCGCCCACCAACGATAGCCACGAAGACGACAAAGACCAGTTCTATGGAAGGCTACAGTCAATCATCGAGAAATATCTCAGCAAAGCACCTACCTATTCGCACGGGAGGCCTAAACACCAAGGTTGGAATGGACAGCACTGGACATGAGAACACCATGGGACGACGATGACTGGTAAAAAGGATCGAAAACAGTGGGAGGTTTACAAACTCGTGTGCCATCAACAAAATGATTATAGGTGGCACCATATTCTCTCACAAACGCATACACAAACCTACATGGGCTACACCGGACAACACTATGGACAACCAAATAGACCATATCTGCTTTAATAAGAAGTCCAGAAAGACCATGGAAGACGTAAGAGCAAATGGTGATGCTGATATAGACTCAGATCACCATCTGGTAGTGGCTAAAATAAAACGGAAACTGAAAAATCACTAAACAACTAGAGCAGCTGTATTACAGAAGCCTAATACAGCTCTTTTCCGCGAAACTAACAAACTCAACGAATTCAAAATAATTAACTACAATAAATTCTAGGCATTTAACTATCTACTAGAAGAAGATGAAACTACTATGGAGGACAACTGGAGGGAAATTAAGGAAATAATAACTTCAACATGTCAGCAAGTTTCCGGTGGCAAGGAGAACCACCATAAATAATGGATTCCTGTTGGTACTCTGAATAAGATGGAAGAAAGGAGGAAAGAGAAGATAGTAGTTAACCACACCCGAACAAAAACAGAAAAAACCAAGCCACATGTTGAATACATAGCATAATAATAATAATAATTTATTTCCTTATATCAGGAGCAAGCCATTTTTAACGGTAAGTTCAGCAAAAACATATCAGACCATAATATTACCTCGCCAATTTGATTTATTGAATTATTATACTCATCTGATGAAGCCCAACGTTACGGAATTTGGAGTTTTAAACTACAAGGAGCAATAAAATCATACACGCGGAGTGCAGTTTTTCTAAAATGAAATATATCGTTTCATAAAGTCCGATTGTTTGGAAGCGAGTGAGCATTGTTAACCAACGCAGGTTTTACAAAAATCAAAATTGTCCAGAAGTTCAGGGGAGTGAGGAAAGCCTTCTGCACAGATCCTTGGAGAGTTATAGGTTTCTACATAGTCCATTTGCCGGTTATATATTTCGAAATAATAAAGAATAAAGTGAGAACGAGAATATGAGCAGCAGAGCATCAGTCATTGAAGCTGCAGCCATTGATCACCCTATAAACACTGACCCACTAACAGTGGAAGAAATTAAAATGACCACCCTAATGTCAAACCAAGAGTGGCAAGTCAATACGGCCAGACAACATACCAGTGGAAGCACTGACTTCAGATAGAAGCAGATGGAGAAATGCTCTACATTCTCTCCAGGAAAATTTGGGAGAAATAATAAGTGCCAACAGACTGGAAAGAAGAAGCGTGCCTTACCAAGATACCAAATGGAGGAGATCTTAGCAATTACGAGAACTATGGAGGCATCACTGTACTTTCAGTACCAGGCCAAGTCTACAACAGAGTATTATTAAAGAGTCCAGCCGACGCCAAACTTCCAGCACAACAAGTCGGATTCTGTGAGGATCGATTGTGCACCGACCAAATCGAAACTCTGCGGTTCATCAATTCAATGGAACTCACCACTTGACATCAACTTCCTCGACTACGATAAAGCATTTGACAACATGGGTAGGAGAACATTATGGAGCCTTCTGAGACATTATGGCGTACTTGAAAAGATAGTCAACATCATACGGAATTTGTACGATGGACTAGATTGTAAAATCGGGCATGTGTGCCATCTCACGGATTCATCCGAAGTAAAGACCGGTGTCAGACAAGGTTGCTTACTCTCACCCTTCTGCTTTCTGCTGGTGGTTGATTGGATCATGAAAACCACAACATCTAACTGCAAGCTCAAAACACACTGGGCAACATGAATGCAACTAGATGACTTGGACTTTGCCGATGACCTAGCCCTTTCTATCCCATACACAAAAACAAATTCAGGTGAAGTCGGGCAGTGTATCAGCCGTTTCTATAACCAGTAGTAGACCTCAACATACACCAAGGGAAAGCAAGATTCCTCAGTACAAAACAACGAACACTAACCCAATTACATTAGACGGAGAAATTGTGGAAGATGTAGAAACCTTTGCATACTTGGGTAGCATCACCGATAAACAAGGAGGGTCTGATGCGGATGTGAAGGCGTGGATTGGCAAGGCAAGGACAGCATTTCTACAGCTGAAAAACATCTTAAACTCTAATCAACCGTCAGCCAACATTAAATTCAAAATTTTCAATACAAGTATGAAGACAGCTCTGTTGTATGGAGCTGAAAAGGGGAATACCCAGGAACACATCGAGTAGAGAATTGGAGACAGACATGAAGAGAATGAAGAGCACTTGGCAAGAGCTGGGAAGAAAAACACAGGACAGAGTTAGATGGAGAATGCTAGCCGGCGACCCATGTTTCATATGCAGTAACAGGCACTGATTGATTAATTGATAGTCACTCGGCTGACCTGATATAAGTTCAAAGTTCTAAGCGTGGTCACAATTATTGTTTGAACGAATACTACTAATTTACACAACTATGTACTCAGTTACACTGGAGTTGTGTTAGTTAATTGACTGAGTGGTAAAGTATGCAGGCAGAGCAACCGTAGATAGATGTCATGTGAGGGTTACAAATGCAGAAAACGCTGACCATTACTGGCAAACGTCCCAGTCAGTAGTAATATGCAGTGCTTATGGTAGACAAAGGGTCCTATTCTTCCACTCGCTATTGAGGAGCATAATTTTTGAAAACAAGTAGGTGAGCTTTTAGCAGGACACAGTCAGTCTCTTACAGTCAAGTACATCTACACTGTGCCAATTTTGATATTCTCGGAGAAAATGATGGAATTTGTTATCAGTTGGTATTAGTGGGTGTTTAATGGAGTGAATAAGATGGGGGGGCGTCTAAGGAGACGATCTTTAGCAGCTTGAGTTTACTCTGTACTGCCTGAGTAGTTTAGATTGATTAGTAAGATGCTACGATGGGCCGTCCCTTTTACTACTGTTTTTTCAAAGACTTACTCTCTACCATGAGTTTTCAGACCATCTTACCTTCTAATTATCCTAAGGTTTGATCAAATGCACAAGGTCTCTTAATATCTAACCTTCCCTCTCCTTAGGGAAGCTTAAATAAGATACAGGGTTGGGTCACCAATAATTTTCTTCCATATAATCTTAGTAATTACAAAATGTCAATCGAAATCAGCAGCGTGTCAACAGTCATATACAATTTTGTTCATACCAATATCACTGCTTCTGCCACTAAGACGACCTTAGTGTAACCACTTAAGACGTTGGCATTTTGCATCGAACGAAGCTTATACTATCTCTGGGTTTATCTTCGGGACTTAAGGTAGCTTGAATACAAAATTATTTGTTACTACTTTTGGCACCTCCCTTGGATCAAATATCAAAAGAACTCTCGTGTCGTATACCCCTCGACCTTAAAAATGATACTGTCCTCTTAAAACGAGCAAAAGATCGAACAGAAAAGCAGTTGAACATAAGGATATAAACTGTTGACATCGTCTAGCAGTATTATACCTACATTTAGCGTAATACATAAAGATTAAGAGGAGCATAACTACAGTGCATTATGTAGGCCACAACCCTCTTCATCCTAAAAAAATCACTCATAAAATTCGAACACACCATCAGGATAAAATGTGAAATAGCTCGCACAAAAATTCGTAATAATTTTCCTGTGGTTGGAATGGATAAATTTTGGAACTGTTTACCTTGGGAGAGATAGTGGTGGCATCTCCCACTAAATCTTTTAAAAGAGGGCATCATCTTCTGGTCTCTACAGGTACCTAAGGACATTACAATAAGAGCTACTTCCTAGTTCCTCCTACTCCTATATAATCAATTCTTAAGCTAGTTTAGTAAGGAACACAGCAAATACTATGATGTCTCATATCCAATAATTCTCTTCTACCACCTAGACACACATTACATAGGGGGGGGGGAGGGAGTGGTCAATTTACGAACACGCTGTATTTTCTTAGGTTGTAACTACCACCTGTAATATGGAAAAAATCTCCTCAACCTTTAGGTATGAAACAACAAAACTTTTGATCTTAAAGTAAAGATGGCGAATATGGGATCTCCTTAATGCAGCGTACTCATCAGTTAGTATGTGAACGGGACATTATCAAGTTCTTCCGTCACTCCGTATAAATATCGTTGTCGAATAAGCAGATAATCTTAAAAATTAAGAACTCTCTGATCTATATAGAAAAGTACCTTTGAATCGTCCTTTTTTAACTTTACTACTTTTGTTTGAACGCATCAACATAGTTCGGAAACCCACTTTGGACTTCCGCCATTTTGTTTGTTTGTTGAAGGTGGTTTATGTTGTTTTAATCACTATTTTATTGTTTAACGATGGGTGGGAGGATCGATTCGCTGTCAGTTTATTCATGCCTAACGTGTTGTCATACTAGCATGGCTATTTTACGGGCAACTATTTCTAAACAATACTCTTTAGCATTAAGAGCGGTTTATGACATGACTTGACGCTGTAAGTTAATTAAACTTAAAGTCATTATATACTATTCGTTAGGTTATCCGGTACTTTATACTGTGTATTAGAATAAAAGTGCAGGGTCATGTTTGGTATTCAGCGTATCTCGATTTTTCTCGTGTTCAGGATCTTCAGAAGTGTGGCACCCATGTATCCTAGTTTGAAATGTCGGTTATAGATCCTTCTGTGAGTACCTGGTCTTCTAAGAAGTATCACTACATTGACTTAGTATCATATGTCCTATCTAAAGGATACTAGTAGTCCCCTAGGAATCAGCCTTTGTATGTAAGCGGCATATTTTTTATGCATCCTAACAGTATCTAAGGTTTTATGATTATTTCGTCTTAATGCACATTCGACAAAATACTTAGTCCACTAACTTTAGATTCGGTCTAGTGATTCCCTGGTTGTTTAAGATGGGTCTTTGTCAAGTGAATAACAGAAGTCTCATTGTTATCTTTGAGGATATGTGTATATACCGAGTCGTAACCTACCACTTTTTAGTAAACATTTCCAAATAAGAGATTTAGTAATTTTATTTGGTCAAAAATTTTCCGAACGACGACGGCAAAGCCTCCTTTGGTACTTAGCTGTCCGATTGCTTAGTGAATGTTATTTGTCTTTCGTCTTGTAAACGAGGCTTCGGGGGTACGTCAAGTTGATTGTGGATTTGGACTGGATCAGTATGGTGATGAATAGCATAGTTACTATTTTGAAATCTATGCTTGACTAAGTGGCTGGTGCTCCTTGAACACTGCTTCAGTCAGTCAGTTAATATAGAACTTCACACGCGCATACATCTGTTCAAGGTGCCATATCCCAACTAACAAAGCTATGAAATTGTCGGGTCAAATCTCAGGGTAGTGGAGCTACTGACAGTATTAGTAGTAATGGTGAGGACTAAAGACTGAAGACAAGATTTAGGAAAATCTAAAAATGAATTCAGAAACCTAGAATTTGGTGATGAAGGGAGGGGGTATGGACAAAATGAATGCATCTACACACTTCCAAGCAATTTTGAGCCATTTCATTTGGGATATCACCTAGACCTACATTATAGAGTAGTGTGTTTCATAGTTACCGATTGAACTTCTATCAGTTAAAAATAACGGTTAAGATAGCAGGAACACCTCAACTTTGCCTGTACGTCCTGTTTCGAGTGGTCTTCTTTAAATTATTGTCGGAACATTCTGAGCGTTTATATAGAGAAACGACATTCAGGTCAGTGTTAGGGTTCTTAAACCAGCAGCTTTCCACATAACCTATTGTTATATCTGACGTAGGGTTTGCTGACACCTATCCTGGTTATCCGCAACGTGATGCCTCATAACTATTACTCAGCCTTGCCTTAATATATTACTTTGGCACAGTGATCCGACAAATTTACCAGGAAGCCGATTAATCACTCACACGCGTGTATCGTTATAATAATATAAACCAAATAACATAAGATATACATATAGTATCTATCCTTTGTCTCATGTCTCACGATATTGACCAATCATGTCTTACTCTAGATGTGTCACCTATTTTTTGTGATGTTTACGCTTCACTTGCGTTTCTTGTCTCAGGTTATTTGATTCTAAAAGGTTCAGAGTTTTGTAACCAGCCTTATTACTTATTAAGAGTGTTAGATAACTGTCTGGGGTTGGCCATGGTGTGAAGTAGTGCGCTGAGAAGAGTGAAGTGTTTACGCTTACACTTCTGTGGAAGAGTTCGTTTAGCTTATAAAGACAATAAGTCCATTTCAGTTGACTGAGATTACCTGGTCATGTCATACTACATAACATGGATCATGAAACTCCTTGTTTATGATAAGTTAACGTATGATGCTAAGATGATGTTATTAGCGTAAATCTATTGACGAGACACTTGGTTAAAACCAAAACAATCGATCTTGAATGTATGGTAATGAAGTATGTCCCATCGCAATCAGATGCAGTATTTTTCATGTCGGAACCCTGCTTAGTACAAACCTAGTTCACACCAGGTACGTTAATCAGTCATCTCATTGCATCATCAGTTGTTTCGACTCATCTACTCTAGGTAACAGGTTTTAGTACGCAATTGCTAAAATTAAACTCACATCTAGCTTCCCTACAAATCCTCCTACAATTCAATGCGAAGAACGTATCTCCATCTTTTTATTTCGAGTAATCAACTTCGAATCATTCTTACTGCTTTGTATATACCTTAAAATTAACAACTTCGGAGTAGCGTAATGATCATGCGCCAACCACTTTTCTATTGTGGCAGTCAAATGGTTTTTATTCGTCCTACATCATATATAGAGTTTTCTGAATATTTTGAATAGCGCAAAAATCCTTGTGATACTTTTCTCGTCCTCTAAATGCAAACTGTTATCCCAAGATTAGTCCGCATTATGGCATATACTGACCATTTCCTATAAGAAAGTGCGTTAGGAAAGGTCGACCCTAAATATGCACACCTCACCTTACTGCATGGATTGTCATCGGCAGTAAAGGTTTTTCAGGTGCACCAGTGGGAAGAACCCTTCCACGGCGTAGGCAACCGTGATGTTGTGACCTCCCTCATACTTCTGACAGCACTGAAGGTCTCCCCGTTCACATAATCAAGTGCCAAAATATGCTCAAAGCATCAATATATCAGGAGGGTATTTTAGATATAGTTAGTGCCTAAAATCGAGGAATATTGTAATTTTACTAAAATAATTCTAGATTATATTGAGGGATTTATCCTGCTTAGTTTCCTACTGCGATTCACGTTATTTTGACGTATTTGCCACTCAACTTATTGAGTTTGCTAATGTGAGTTGTAATAAATGGTAACAATACAATTTTGTTTCTAGTTTTACGTTATCAGTGATTGGTTTATTTAAACATTTTACCAAGTACATAAACTCCTTACCAAGTGTTTCTTTGAACTAGTATGTTGAATTAGTGTTTTTTTGGGACTTAAACTGACGCAATTAAGTGCCAGGTTCTATGTGGCTTATGAATAGCTGGAATTAGAACTAGTATATTCAGTCGTTAAAACAGATTCTGCATTTCATGAATGTTTTACTGACGAATCACTCGGAAAAGACAATCTTCAACATTTCTACTTTCATAACGTTAAACAACCATTTATGTCGTTTAGTAATGCAGTTTTTTAAGTATAAAACTTTGATACATGAGGTGAATTCACTTCATCGATCCTTCCTTTATTTAAACAGGATATCCTAAACCATAAATTATGTCAGATCAGATGGTTGATCCTAATGAGCCGTCAGCGTACATTGCGAATGCTGATGGGACATACACAGCCATACCGTTTAGTCAAACTGAAGACGGACAAGTGGTATTACAGCTAAATGAAATGGGTTTATCTAATGAAGGTGAAGAAATGGTCCTAATAGCTGCTGATGATACAGCTACATTAGAAAGTTTGATTGCTTCGGGTGCTGTTACAGCTATTGCCGCTGAAAATGGTACTGAATATCTGCAGGTAATCGTATATCGTTTCTAATCTGTTATGCCTTATAGTTTACAGACCCTGGTATGGAAGGAGCTCAGGTCATCGAATTACCAGCAGACCAAATGCACCTTTGGGATGCGAATTCTAAAGCATATTATGATGCATCAGGTATAGGACCTGGTTTTGTTGCATTAGCAGGACAATCCAGTGGTGTCACTTACCGTTGTCCGTCATGCCCAGCAATGTATGCTAATGCCAACGCTTTTACTAAACATATGCGAGAAAAACATTTTGTAAAAGTTTATACTTGCCGTCAATGTGAAGAGTTTTTTGAAACTCTTAGTCAGTTATTTCTGCATGCTCGACGTAGTCATGTGGATCCTAAAAAACCCAAACGAAATCCCGCAAATTTTAAATTTCACTGTGACCAGTGTAACTATATGACAAATAATGGTGGGACAATGGAACATCATAAAAGAGCACATACAGGCGAAAAACCTTTTGTCTGCGATGTTTGTAATAAACGCTTTGCTCAGAAAGCTAATATGAAAACTCATCGAAATCGTCATATTCATCGGGACAAGATATTTCGATGTGATACATGTAATAAGGCTTTTTCATCGTATGATATCTATCTTGCTCATCTTCGAACAAGAGAACATGAACTTCGAGAGCATTTCGCTATGATGGCGTCTTCACAAGTAAGTTAGGTTGTATATATAATAATTTAATATAAATTAGTTGGCTTTGGAGTGTTTAGGTTGCGCAGTGACTTTTGATAGCATATACAATCTCAATAAACATACACGAAGCTGCCGTATCGTTCGTACTCTTCAAACTAAATTTCGATGTTTACCGTGTAATGCTTACGTAAGCGACGTGGCATCATTAAAAGCTCATGTAAAAGCCCATGAAGGCAGCCAAATTATATCATGTCCTGTCTGTGGCGAGCGTGGTTTTCCAGGTTTTAATCAGCTAAATCATCATATTACAAGGGCTCACGCTTTAAAGGTGAACCGTCGTCACGTTTGTCGTTACTGTGAATCCACATTTGAGATTAAGAAAGATTTGGATATGCACATTCGCAGTATGCATGCTGAAGAAAGAAACGCTCGTCAGTCTAGAGGAGCTGTTGGTAGATTAAAATGTCGATATAACCATTGTGAATTCACAACAAATTCGATAATGCTGTTAGATCGACATCATGATCAACATCGGCGCCAGGAAGAAGATGGTGAAGATGTTGGACTGGAACTTCCCCCTGCCCGTTACTCATATACTAAACGAAAAAAGATGAAATTTTCCAAACGTAATCGACTTGTCGATGGATATGAAGATGATGAAGACGCAGAGACTGGTGATGGTGACGGAGATGATGATATAGCTGATGATGATGATGTTTATGAGGATGTAGATGGCAGTAAGTCAACCTTCTATTTGATTATTTTCTCCTAATTCCATCAAAGTTATATTATTGATGCATATGCTGGTAACTGCCACTAAGTTACGCTTAAGCTCCCTAGTACAATTTATTCAATAACAGCACAAGCAAAATAACTGACTCAGATCAGTGTACATTAGCTTGCATTCGGTAGATGGATTACATTAAATCCCATTCAGCTACATGAAAATCACTTCTGATTACAATTTGGATAAATTTGAATGCCACAGATTACAGAAGGTATATTTGATCATAGACATCTAAGCATTTTTTACGTATTGTGGAATGATGTAATGAGCAGTACATAGGTTAGGTATAGGATGCTAGGCATGGAGGTTAATGAGGCTGTGATTTCTCAACTATAATGGTTGGGATATGTCTTTCGTATGCCCACTCACCATCTACCTTGACTCAACATTTATTAGTGTAGGAGTGAGTTTCAATAAAGCTATAAGCGGTTAAATGAAGACAACATTAGTCAATTAGGCCACCGGTTGGTCTGAGCCATGATGTTGGCAGGTACAGAATACTTGGTTAGGGTCTGCGCCATAAACGTGACCATTGGTTAGTTGGATACATTGGGTGAAATGGTCAGAGTGACACATTATCTTCCACTGTCCCGAGTTTCAGTATCTCTATATGCGTACCTTTTCATTACTTCTTAAACTATATGTGGTCTCCCTCATTATTATTATTATTATTATTATTATTATTATTATTATTGCATTATTACGACTTTTGTTTTAAATGTTAACTTTCTCGTTATGCTGATGTATTATGACAACTTAGTTTAACTTACATACGTGCTAGTGTGCCCGTTGACGAGTAATTGCAATCCGTCTTGCATATTTTGCATCACTTTTTGTTTTCAGATGTTACTAGGCGTACTATCACTCTTATAAAATCCAATACACGTAAAGTACAAAGCAAAGAAGAATACAATCCAGGTAAGGCGTTTAATGTAGTTTGTTAATAATGATTATAGGTGGTACCACTACTGGCGGTGTTGTAGGTGAAACTAATACAACTAGTCGTCGTATGTCTAGAGCACGTCGTTTGCCAGCTTGGTATAAAGATTATGATACTGATTTTGTTGTCCATGAGGATGGCGTGATTGACAGGGAAGAAGTACAAGCACAACTTCCACCAGGTATTGAATTAGAAGACCCATCGGCTATGGATAAAGAAGATGTTCCAACAGAAGAATGGAATATTGTTGTGTATGATGATGATGATGATGAAGATGAAGACGAAGATAGTCCTATAGATTATGAAGATGAAGATGGCAATGTTATGAACGATGGCAGTACTACTTGTGATACCGCTGGCTTATTGAATGTACATGCTTTCTCATGAGTGCATAAATCCCAATAAACAATATATATATACGTACAGACTTGAATTGCGAGTATTATTTTCCATTTTAGAATATGTACAGCCCTATTAATCACAAAACATTTAAATGTATAATAAAAGCTTTTATAATTTGACACTTTTCTTAGTTTTTCTGTTGTTATTATTATTTCCAGAGTATTTATTTACTTCATGTCCATATATATATTTTTTTTTCTGATACGGTTTCTTTTTATTATGAATGTTCTCATTGTATGCTGCATTTAGTTTTCATGATACAACAAGAAAAATTCTGACCATGTATTTAAACTTGGTGTTATTACTTCTATACATTCTCTTATGTCAACCACCATATCTCTTAAGTTAATGTAATTTGTAGTGTGTATATGTTTTGTACCTCTTGAATAAACCGGCAGCATTTAGTCAATAGATTTCTGAAAGTTCCTTTTTGATGCTAAAATATCACATTAATTAATATATCAATAATGTTTAATTAAGCGGCTCTTATTTTTCTGGAAATTATATTTCTCTTAGCAAGTAATAGATCTGTTTTGCGAAGTATTGTTTTCACTTATCAAATGATCCAAATAGGGAAAGCAGATTGTATTTTCATGAAATGTGTTGTTTATGTGGTGCGGAATACTCACCAACGTTAGTCCACTAACTTTGCTAGTCTTTATTAGTTCATCTAACTTCGTGTATTAATCCCTTATCAGTGGGTACACTAGAATATGCAAATGATATAGCCTTATTCAGTGACGAAACTGACAATATGCAGTCTCATTAACTCTTCCTTTTGACAGTTATGAAGATATCAGTTATTAGAAATAGTGACGATTCGTAGCTTATTTAGATGATTTTTTATATGTTTTATTCTGTGATCAACCAGCTCAGAGGTCTCAACGTTGTCCATAATATAAGTCAGTAAATCATTCATAAAGTGTAACCAGCAATCTATAATGGCGAGGTTACTGACAACACTGTATTCATTATTTTACTGGGTAGAAAAAATACGTATTTCATAAATGTATTGATGGCATGAAATAAAACCATTAAGTCAAGTTTCAGGCTAGGTGTAGGCTTTTTACGAATTAGTGCGAGACCACTCTTTCCTTGCTGCTAATTTGATGCAGTCATGACGAAGCATAATTACTGAGCACATTCGTTTTTTCTAACAGCATGCGTGCATCGCGATCCTAATATTTCTGTTCTTGTTGTCAATCGCTTGTAACCTCATTCTTCGCATGTATCACTAATTTTACAACCTGAACTAACTAAATGTTGCTACTAAATCGTCATTGACTGAATTGATCACAGTATGCCCAGCCACTCCCCACTGTTATCCTGGCTAGCATAACAGTAAGCAGGGTAGAATACTAAAGGTAATGAAATCTTGACATGGCACCAGTTCATGGAGTTTTTTGATCCATTGCCTGAGCAGTTTCGGGAGACAGTTTGTAAAATACTCTCAGACCATAGTTAAAAATGAGGAGTAACGTGACTCAAAGTGGGTCATACTAGTTAATGAATAAATAGTAGCCGAATTTTATACTAAGAAATCAAAATTAGCCAATGCAATGTTGAAAATGGTATCTAATGTATATAGAAAAGAACAGAAAGCAACATGTAATTTATTGTATTTCATGCAATGTAATACTGCAGTTAATAGGGAACTTGTCTCTGTTGTTTTTCTCCCTTATTAGTTGATGTTGATTTTCAGAGATCTCGTCATTTTGTACGTTTGTTTAGGGATTCACGCATTCACATATTAGACTTGCACCCATCTCGATCCAATATGCTTGTGGCTTATTTGTTTTCAACGGGACAGCAACTATGAAGTTTGTTGACATACCTGAAGTGCAGCAAAACGAAAAGCAACATTGATAAAACTTTTGATGAAGCGATTAGTCAGTCAGTCATCAACAAAACCTGGCATATTTGTTTACCGGTCCGATTTGCCGTACCACTTCAGCACTCAAGATGAATACAAAAGTACTAGTGTCGTAAAAATAGACAATATGATCTAGGAAGAAAAATAATTCGTAGATAAAGCGGTTAAGAGTAGGCTCAATGCTTAAGATTTGAAGGGTAGACAGGGTGGATGTACCTACCTCGTTGTGACTGGTCCTTACCCATTTCGTCCAATATCGACGATTGTTAATGGTAAGCCCCTATACCGCAACCAGGTGGTCCGCATCAACCAACATGGCTCAGAATGATCGTCAATGACTCCACGTTCTGGTGCCACTTTTGTTGTGCAGCCTCCTAGGTTCTTGCCACCCCACTCCTACGTCATTGTCACGCGTGAGGTAAGTGGGGATTAAGGATATGCAACACATGCCCCCAACCATAGTCTATGAACGACTCCATCAACTAGTCCACCATCTTACCTAACGGCATTCAGCTTCAACATTGCTTACTCGATGGTCCCAACAAAGTTATTATTAATTGCTTTTAAAAGCAACGTTTCGTATCCATATAACAAGCCAGAGCGAACTGCTGCATAGTATTTTCGTCTCTTGATCGTCTGACGGATATCATCTACGTCACAGGTGATACTTTAGCGAAGACAAATGAACTTGCGGAGTTCGTTCTGAGATTTCGTCACACCGACTTAATAGAGACTTTCCAAACCCAATAATCTTAATGTAAAATTGTACATTTAATGAGAGAGAAATCCATCCCGAACATGTGTGGATTGTTGCTCAACGTCATCAAAATACTGCTTGTCAGCGTCTTTGCCAAATATGACTATCATCAGCATATTTTAGATAAATCCGTTTTTTGGTAGGAGATGAGTCATCGAAAGTTCCGTCAAGGGAAATGCTATTTCTAGTAGTAAGTCTATGATAGAATTAAGTGGAAATGGTTATATTTCTCAGCCTTGATGGATAATACTTGATGTGAGTTCAGATGACAGTTCATCTTAGAGCTCTTCTCCATTATAATGAATTAGTGATTTACAGTTTAAGTGAATGATCTATGTGTCGTTGAGTTTTCTGAACCAGATGATGTGATCTCTAAGCTTTCATTATTATTTTCGATAACATTATCTGTATAGTTGTGAGCCTTTTTAGTTATTTCACATTCACGGTACATGACGCAACATCGGCGAAGTTGTTTCACTTTACATTAATGCAGCCAGATGATAACGTAGGATTTAGAATATTACTAACAAAATCAAACTTAATGAAAATAATTCGAAAAAGGAATAGAATGTGTAAAATGAAATTGGAATTGAAGATTTAGAGAAAATTGACAAATGGATACTCTCGTACCCTCGTGATTGGTTTTTATATTATCTGTCATCTAATCATTGATGATAATTATTCATAGAATATTTTGTTAAGTTGCTTGACATACCAAATCAATTGTCTACACAAATTCCTGATATTTATATTGCTTTCAATCAATCTACAAACACAGAAAACACTTAGATTCACATAGATTAATCACCTGTTAATAGCCAATGTTAAGTCTGCAGTCCTGACCGAATTTTTCTTCAAGTACAATCTAGGTCGTTAGTCTTATTAATAGTATTTGAGTGGTGTTTTAATGTTAGTTAATCTAAATTTCATACTAATTAGTACTCATCTACAAAGTTCACCTAGGAATCTTGGAGGAGGTAAACTGACGGCTCCTGTAATATTGGAATTCACCTTACAATTTAGCTATTCAATTGTTTTATATTAGAATAATAATTGATAATAAATTGAAACTTGAATTATAATTAAAATGTATTTAGATCTTCCAGTTGATTCGACGTGGACTAAAATTGATCAGTCCCTGAGAGGATTACCTCGATATAGCGGTAGTTCACAAGTGTTGTTTGAGTAGTGAACGCGGTGGCGTTTAGCACTAAACGAAGCGAGTTCGAATCCCGGTGTGAACATTAACACTAGGATGCAGGTACATTCAGCTGATGAGTCCCAAATAGGGCGAATCGCATCCTGGATTCCGCTTGCTAGTCACAATCCAACTCAAACGATACTTGAATTTGATTGCAGCAATCCTTCAGTTTGTAATTAGAATATTTACCACACTGTAGATCATTTTTCTTGTCTAATACCATTTAATTGATTACATGAAAACTGTGGAAATCTATGTTAAATACTCACCTGTGGTTGATAGTACACCAGCTCTGGCTGCTGTTTTATACAATGGAGCAATATAATCATTTGGATCCGGTATATAGTCCATTTCTGGTTTCATATGTAATATCGGCATAATGGATAACATTTCACCTAGTATAGAGTCAGTCACTTGCGTTGTTTTATCATCCCATCTTAAGTGGAAAAAAAGATAAAACTTTTAGTAGAAAGTTTCGGTCAGCATAGTTGATTCTCAAAGACCCAGTTGTTTAAAGAAGTTGGACACAATAACTAGTTGAATAAATATTTGTGTTTTCTAAGTTGAATATTTTAACTGGGATGATTTCATTGTTTGTCAGCAAGAACATTTCAAACTTAAAAAAAAAGAAAAGTGTCACTGTCATCATATTCATACACAGTCACATCAACCAACTGTCAAATAACCTAACATATCTTTGTTAGTATTATTTGTAATCGCCTTTTGTTCAGTTCAGTGCTTATTTTTCTAATAGTTCTATTTGGTTTTCTTTTTAAAGGGAGAGAAACTTGGAAGTAGGGAAAAATGGAGTAGTTTCAAATTAGAAAAAGAAGTAACTACTGTATGGTTTTAATTTGTATTATAGCTGGCAAGTAGGATCCGGGATACACATCTCATCCTATTTTGAACTCAGCTGGATGTATCTACATCCATGAAACGAACTGAGTACGAGTCCCCGTATGAGCATTACTACTGGGATGCTGGTACATCCAGCTGACGAGTCCTAAATTAGACGAGATATCCGTCCTGGATTTCATTTACCAGCCACAATTTAAACCATACTTGTGAACTTTAACTTTATCTAGACAATCCACTCAGACTGCACATATAGCAAGAGACAATGATCAAGTTCAGTCTATATCAAACCAAGATTCTAAAGCACATTCGAATTATAAAAATTACTACGTAGTGTTTTTGTTATGTTTTGTAATTTCATCACTGACATCCTAATCACTTAGTATGCAATTTTCTAATGTGAAATTAGGTAAAATGTGTCACTCCGAAAGTTACAAAGTGTATTAAAAACATGGGTTATACATGAATTTGAGATTATACAAGCTTCTACAAAAATATTTTAAAGTTAGTGACCAATTCAGTAATTGTCGATTGTGAATATTAAAAAAAAGAAAAGTGTCACTGTCATCATATTCATACACAGTCACATCAACCAACTGTCAAATAACCTAACATATCTTTGTTAGTATTATTTGTAATCGCCTTTTGTTCAGTTCAGTGCTTATTTTTCTAATAGTTCTATTTGGTTTTCTTTTTAAAGGGAGAGAAACTTGGAAGTAGGGAAAAATGGAGTAGTTTCAAATTAGAAAAAGAAGTAACTACTGTATGGTTTTAATTTGTATTATAGCTGGCAAGTAGGATCCGGGATACACATCTCATCCTATTTTGAACTCAGCTGGATGTATCTACATCCATGAAACGAACTGAGTACGAGTCCCCGTATGAGCATTACTACTGGGATGCTGGTACATCCAGCTGACGAGTCCTAAATTAGACGAGATATCCGTCCTGGATTTCATTTACCAGCCACAATTTAAACCATACTTGTGAACTTTAACTTTATCTAGACAATCCACTCAGACTGCACATATAGCAAGAGACAATGATCAAGTTCAGTCTATATCAAACCAAGATTCTAAAGCACATTCGAATTATAAAAATTACTACGTAGTGTTTTTGTTATGTTTTGTAATTTCATCACTGACATCCTAATCACTTAGTATGCAATTTTCTAATGTGAAATTAGGTAAAATGTGTCACTCCGAAAGTTACAAAGTGTATTAAAAACATGGGTTATACATGAATTTGAGATTATACAAGCTTCTACAAAAATATTTTAAAGTTAGTGACCAATTCAGTAATTGTCGATTGTGAATATTAAAAAAAGAATTACTTACTGATTTCTAGAATTTTTTCAAGTTTTTAAAGAAGGCTGATTAACAGAAGCATTTTCCTGACTTTGATGACTTCCTAAGAATTAGTGACAATTCCTAGTTAATAGTACTCAGTGGAGAAAATTCTTCACCTGACTAAAGTGAAAACTATCACTATAAATTTCAGAGAAAGGTTCGAGGGTGATGTCTTACTTTTGAATGTATAGGAGTGTTATGGTTATCATGTTTTCCTATCAAACACCCAGACAACGAAGATTTGGATAAACTAAACCGTAAAACGAGAGCCTCAAGTCAGTCAGTACCTGTTACCCCATATGGAACATAGGCCGCCGACTAGCATTCTCCATCCAACTCTGTTCTGAGCTTTCCTTCCCAGTTCTTCCCAGGTGCTGTTCATTCTCTTCATGTCTGTCTCCAATTCCCGACGCAATTTGTTTCTGGGTCTTCCTCTTTTCTTTTTGTCTTCAGGATTCCAAGTTAGTGCCTGTCGTGTGAAATAGTTGAGGATTATTTCAACATGTGTCCTATCCACCTCCAGCGTCTTTTCCTAGTTTCTTCCTTGGTTGGAATTCGGTTGGTTTGTTCTCTGCCACAACAGGTTGTTGTTGATGGTATCTGGCCAACGGATCCTAAGTATCTTACAAAGACAATTGTTTATAAATACTTATATCATTTTAGCTATGCTTTTTGTAGTTTACAATAGAAGTTTCAGATCCATACAACAGAACTGTCTTCACATTTGTATTGAAAATTTTGAGATTAATGTTGGCTGACAGTTGATTTCCGTTTATTTGACCTAATGATCCTCTTCACTTGCTTGTTGGTTCCTGTGTATTCAGCCTGTGTCTTGGTTTTATCTGTTCTTGTTCGTGCGTGATAGATTGCTGTCATCTCTTTCCTCCTTTCTTCGATTTTATCCAGATCACCAACAGAAATCCACTATTTATGGTGGTTCTCCTTGCCACCCGAAACTTCCTGACTCGCTGAAGTTATTGTTTTCTTAATCTCCCTCCAGCTGTCCTCCATAGTAGTTTCATCTTCTTCTAGTAGATAGTTAAATGCCTGGAATTTATTGTTGTTAATTATTTTGAATTCGTTGAGTTTGTTAGTTTCGCGGAAAAGAGCTGTATTAGGCTTCTGTAATACAGCTGCTCTAGTTGTTTAGTGATTTTTCAGTTTCCGTTTTATTTTAGCCACTACCAGATGGTGATCTGAGTCTATATCAGCATCACCGTTTGCTCTTACGTCTTCCATGGTCTTTCTGGACTTCTTATTAAAGCAGATATGGTCTATTTGGTTGTCCATAGTGTTGTCCGGTGTAGCCCATGTAGGTTTGTGTATGCGTTTGTGAGAGAATATGGTGCCACCTATAATCATTTTGTTGATGGCACACGAGTTTGTAAACCTCCCACTGTTTTCGATCCTTTTTACCAGTCATCGTCGTCCCATGATGTTCTCATGTCCAGTGCTGTCCATTCCAACCTTGGTGTTTAGGCCTCCCGTGCGAATAGGTAGGTGCTTTGCTGAGATATTTCTCGATGATTGACTGTAGCCTTCCATAGAACTGGTCTTTGTCGTCTTCGTGGCTATCGTTGGTGGGCGCATAGCACTGGACGACATTCATTGTAATTCCTCCCTTCTTCGTCTTGATGGATGCGTTGGTGATCCTGGGTACATGGTGTTCCCATCCAATAAGCGCCATCCTTGTTTCTTGAAACTACACTATTGCTATTCTTTGTGTGTGAGGCCTTTTCTTCTTCGTGGCCGGAGTAATAGCAGCACATCACCTGAGGATAGTCTTTGCTGTTGAGCTTCTAACCAATGGTTTTTGCTTATTCCAAGTAACTTCAGGTTGTATCTTTTCATTTCATTAGCTATTTGTATACTTCTCGATGTCTCCCACATCGTGCGGACATTCCATATACCCATATTAATTGTTGCTCTGGTTGTCAGAAGGGGAATCGTCATCGTGGCTTCCGAAGAACCTCAGCTTTCATCATGAGGCATCATAACCTTTCGAAATGTAGACCTTCTAACTCCCAGGGCAGAGTTAAAATGATTAAAATGGTTACTGGTTAGCGTTTTTTTAGCAAGGTTATTTTTTATGGGATGGAGTTACTAATCCCATGCCTAACTCTCTTTTATCCGAGCTTGGGAGAAGCAGTAACATTAGTGGGGTTCCAGGCCGAGTTAAGTTACCCGATCATATATTATCTTCAACAGTAAGACCTTAAAATACTGAGCTAACACATCGAGAATTACCAACGGAAAGGTTGTGTCTGACTTACATTAAATATTACCCCTTGAACTCTGTGGTCATACTCCTAGGTGAACATGATCATTAATATTCAGTTTAATTTTCAAGCCAATTAGGAAGAAGTATCGCTTTATAGTAATAGTAACCTGGAGGTGTTAACCACTCAAAGACCTAACAACTCATTGAGTACCAATCCGACCAATTCATTTTGCAACTGTGATAAAATTGTAAAAGGGTATTTGTGTTCTAGTCAAGAATTATATTAAGGTACTTACCTGAAACCATCCATAAACAACCCATGTACGAGCACACCATCTTTTGGTTTTTCTATTGTCTTATCAGCTTCCAACGTTTCACCTAAACGAAGTTTTGAAGTAGCCACCGAAATTTCCTCTTGATTACGATAGTAAGGCAGGACATTGAAATTAAATGTCAAATGATCAATTGGATAATCGTATTTTCTAGCATAATTTTGTAAAATTCCAGTTAGGAAACCTAAACAGAGAAGAAATGGAAGTACGTCATAAGTCTTTTCTTTTGGCAGACATTCTATGTTATTTCAGTGTGTAGTGAATGAGGAAGTAGATGCTTATGAACTGGACTTTAATTAAATTTCTAATGTTGAGGAATTTGGAATGTGACTAGTTGTGAAGTGTAGGACGTATGTTTCATCCAGCTTAAGATACATCAGCTGAATGAACCTACATATCCATGTTGATGTTTACACATGACCCTATGAGGAGATATGTACTGACAAGTTGTAGTCCTTAACATCGATATTGTGAAAATATAAATCATTATTTCAATAAACATAGAAAGTATTTACTATAAATAATGTCAATGAAAGGAAATAAGCTTACCTTGAGGAAAGAAGAATCCAGATATCCAAAATGAAAGAGGCTTCCCTCTTATCATCCATGTATTAATAAAATCACAACGTAATACTAAATCTTTTACCCAACTACCTAATGGTTTTAAACTTGGATATGCTTTAGATGACCAGATAGTCGGTACAGAATTTTGTAAAATTGCTGTATATACACCTTCTAAATCTTCTGACATTACAACAAAACCTTTAATTGCTTTCTTTAACTGTTTTAAAGAATCCTGAAAAAAAAATTAAGAAATACATTAAAATATGATAAATTCTTTAAATAAAAGTATAACTGACTAACTCTAGGATGTTTCTGAAGCTCTAGTGAAAAGTCGTGACTGGTCGGGTAAGAGACAGTTATCACCAATGGCAATGGATGATCGTCGCGCTATATATCACAAATTGATGGAAATGGGAATTCTACAATTGGATGCCGATCTAGTGGTGTAGTTGGTTAGGCATTCACCATCAACCCGAAGCTGCTGTTGCGGAATCTGGGGTGGACACTGGTGAGGAGTTTCACACTAGAACGAAACAGCTGTCCAGTGCTTTCTGGTTTTCAATGGTAACCTGCCAACATCAGTCTGCGACATGTTCAATCGAATAAAAGTATAGGTAAAAAAATATTTACTAGTTATCAGTGGAATCAAAGAAGAATATTCAATCCTAATTGGAACTTGTCAACTGAATGTACCACTCTGTTAGTGTTGTTATTTATATTGATTAGATGAAGGTTACAACATCAACAATGAAAACATTCACATCTTGTTTCATTCTATTTGAACAAGTTAGTGAATAACTGGATTCAGATAGCTCAGTGAATAACGTATTGAGTATATGAAGTGAAGGAGATAAGGTTATTGTTATAACTGGGTAAAGAATCGAAATCACAGTCTATAGAGTCTGTTCTTTGTGATATTGGTACTCCTACTACTACGCTGTATTTGTTAAACATTTAGTAAATATGCTATTTGTATTTTTCTCAAATCTTAAGCCTATCTTTGACTCATTAACTGTTGTCATATCCGTTTTCTTTCCCTTGTTATGACCTTATTATGACATCACTATCTCGATTTCTGTATACAACACCCCTAATCCAATATTTAATGTAATTTCCAATTTTTTTATTAGTGTTTGATCTAGCAAATGATATGTAAAAAAACATTGTTTGGTATTTGGAAAACGACTTGGCACTGTCTCCTATTTGTTGACGTTTTACTCTTTCACTCTTTACCTTTGAGTATGCTTAGTCACATTGGCTCCGATTCAACCAGTCAGCGTCTACGTAGTCAGATAGTGTAGATTATACGAGCAGATCCCAATAATCTGTTCTAGACGCAAAGTCAGTGTTACAGTGTTATTCACAACAACATCCTCCAAGATTATTTCACTTACAGTGCGGGTGATAAAATCGGTATGAAGTTTTAAAAACTAGTTGTATTAAAACGAGACAGCCACCTAGTGCTTCGTGGTTTCAATGGTTGTTAGTGTTTGGCTAATAATGAAAGGCTAGAGTAAAAGGATGAACTTGAGCGATTTTCAAAATGTTCGCGGTAGACAAACATTTTATCTAATCACCATGGGCTTAGGAAAGCTAAGCAATCATATACGCCATTCAGTTGCATAAATTTATAGTCGGTTTTAACCAGTAAGAAAGAAGTAGCTGTAAGCAGCAAAATATTAGTAATGGTATATAAATTTTTAATTGTAAGTGAAACTATCGAAGTTTTCTAAGGGCTTATTTGTTAAAAAATATAACGACATCTTCAGTCTCTCATTATTTCTGTCACCTAAAATTGTTTACAGAGATGTAAATGGTCTTTTTTGAGTCTTTGAATCCATGGGGCTTTAGAGTTAAGAGTAGGGATAGAGTTAGGTTAGATATATGGCCACTGGATAAGTAGTAATCATGTAATATGGAAAGGTGGCAAATTAATCAAAAACGTTGTAAATTTTTCTTTCTGGAATGAGGTGGCTGGGATGTGCTACTTATGTCTAACCACTGCCTACGTTGAAGCGTAATGCTGACTTATGTTGCAGTAAGATTGAAGGAAGTTAGCTTGGGCCAAGCCAAAATATAGCAGCCGTCCGTGAAATCATTGATTTCTTGTCTCAAATGTGTTGGGAGATGCAGACTACGTGGCTGGGGTCTTCGCTAATTCCAAAACCAATATTTAGAGACTCTAATTGGAATGGTTCAGAAATGCCCGAAGTGGCAAAGATATATCTACTCTTTGTCTTCTGTTAAATCGTGAGCCTATAATAGTCCAATACCTATATTTTCACGAACTCATTTTTTCTCCCTGGACCAAATCCTATATGTCTACTCTATTTTGATTTTTTGAAATTACCATTGAAGTAACTACTACCTATGCTAATTTTGTTGTTATCTTACCGAGAAACTGTGTGGCAACTTGAAATGATGTACCAGGTTCTATCTTGTTCACACACACACACACAAACATACATACAAACATCCAGGATTAGGGTTATTTGTCTCAATGTGTGAACAACATGATCAAGGTACTTAATAATGACAATGGATGTTGATGATAATTTGAAACTATCCTCTTAATGTTTTTTATTTTATGCTGAAGTAGAAAAGCTAGTTTAGAAATAAATAAAAGACAAGTGACTGAAACAGGCATTTCCAAGATTAACATTTTCAACTGTGATTAATTCTAAAAATTTATAAACTATCCATCGATTATATTTATATGTAGTTCATGATAAAGTACTACTGCAAAGTTTCATACTACAAGAAAATAAGTGTTTGAATTGGATTGTGGCTGGAAAGCGGAATCCAGGACGCCCGTTTCGTTCGACTTAGGACTCATCAGCTGAATGTACCTGCATCTCTGTACTAATTTCGCTTGCCAGTCCCATTCTAACTCAAACGACGCCTGTAAACTATTGCTATATCAAGGTATTCTGTTCAGGGAGGACATATGACAAACGGCACTGATCAATTTCAGTCACCAACAAATCAACGGGAAGATCCAACTACATCCTATTTATATATACAACAAAATAGTTATTGCACACCTACTAGTTGTCAGTTATCCCCCTGATATGTTTTCTTAGGTGTGACAAACTCTTGAGTTCTTATTGATTTACTACGGTCCGCGATAAGATACAGCTAAATTATCTAGGTTAACCGGATTTGATGTCTGATTTCCTTGATAATTTCAATCGGATACCACGATTTATTCCTTCTCAACCCGCAGCTACTCCAAAAACTAGACTTGTAAGAAGATTATATTGTAGAGTAAAATACAAGTTTACAAATCAATCTTACGAAAAAAAATCAATACAATACCTTTCGTTTACTTTAATGAACGATTGTATTTTGGGGGGGGGGGCGGAGGAATTTTGAATCTACCCCTCCCTCCCTACACTCTATATCAATCTGGGATAAAATTGTCTACCAATAAAATCAATATATTTTTTTTGCGTAAACTTAACTAAATAATGATAAATCCAATTTAAATTTTAAAAAAATAAATAAATAAATCATAGTAATTCATCTATTTAAACAGAATAATAATTTGACTGGATATATCACAGATTGATGTTGGCAGGGTACCATTGAAAACCAGGGAGCACTGGATAGCTTTATCTTTCTAGTGTGAAACTCCTCAGCAGTGCATACTCTAGATTCTGCACCAGGGACTTCAGGTTGACGCGAACGCCTAACCATCTGTACCACTGGGACGACATCCAATGGTAGAATTCCCACTTCTATCAATTAGTGATATATATAGCGCGACGATCATCAATTGTCATTGGTGATAACTGTCTCACTCCCGACAATTCTGAACTCCACCAGTCACGATATATCCAATCAAATAAAATAAACAATCTTCACAAAAATAACCATCTCAATTGAAAAGTAATAATTCATAATTTATAAAAATAACTATTACATACCTTAATAATTTTTAATAATTTATTAAAACGATCAATTTCTTGAGTTAATACAGTTGTTAATGAATCAATACGACCTTTATTATCCATATCAAATAAATCTGTACGTATATTTTCAATTAATAATTTTTTTGGTAATTTATTCAATATTAAATTTGATTGTTCATAAATTAATTCATCAGTTGTTTTCTCTTTATTTAATAATTTACTTGTAGATGGTTGAATATTGAGTATAATAGAAATAAGATTATTTGTTTCTTTAAGCTAATTATCAATAAGATTAATTCATTAATTTAATTTAATGTATTTTTTTTGTTGTCAAATAAAAAAATGTAATAAAACAAAAATTAAATAAATTATCATTAATAATAATAGTAGTATTAATAATAATATTATTATTAATATTAATAATATTAATAACGATAGTAATAATGATAATAATTAAATCAAAAGTAAAAACAAAGACGTTTGAACGAAGAATATTCTTTTCAAGATAAATGCTCATCAAGTTCTACATTGATTAGTTCAAAATTATCAGTGACAAAAATAGCCAGTTCTGAGACAGATATAACATCATTTCGATATAAAGAATAATTTGGACATTAATTTTGTCTCTTCAGATTATTTGTAAGATACGAATGTTAATGTTGAAATAGTCATCAATATCATGTAACTTGTGAAATGTAAACGACAAGTGAAATGAACAACAAGCTTATTAATCCAATATATATGTATAGGTGTCTCTGTATATGTCTCTGTAAATAAGCTTGTTGTTCATTTCAATTGTCGTTTACGTTTCACAAGTTACGTGTTGATGATGACTATTTCAACATTAACATTCGTATTTTACAAATAATCTGAAGAGACAAAATTTATATCCAAATTATTCTTTATATTTAAATGATGTTATATCCGCCTCAGAACTGGCTATTTTTGTCACTGATAATTTTGAACTAATCAATGTAGAACTTGATGAACATTTATCGAAAAGAATATTTTTCGTTCAAACGTCTTTGTTTTTAATAATCATGGGAATTTTTAAACAATTGAAATCAAAAGTAATAAAACAAAAACAATTAAATAAATTATCATTAACAATAATGTTAAGTAATAGTTATTTATTGAAATAATAAAGTGTTAAGTGAAAATTGAACATTGAATAATAATACGATGTTAAACAAAGAAACAAAATCGATCATATAATACATTATTAATATGATTGTAAAAGTGACTTACTATTTACAACTGAGTGATGGTTTTGATGGAGACAGTTAACTGTTAATTTTGTTAACACGAATTGATCTGAATTAGATCAACCATTGATCACCTGAAAGAAATGGACAGTTGTTTCGTCCTAGTATGGGACAACTCAACAGTGTGCATCCATGACCCCATCAAGGATCGAATCTAGGACCTTCTGGCTCCCCGTCGACCACTTGACGATTGGATCACTGAGTCGGATCCCAGCGGTTGATATTTCCAATTTAGTCAATTCGATCTCTGATGAGGTCGTGGATACGCACTGCTGAGTAGTTCCATACTAGGACAAAACAGCTGTTTAGTGCCTCCAGATGATCAATGGTTATCTGATTCGGATTAATTCGTGATATCGAAATTTATTATTATTATTATTATAGAATCTATTTAAAGAGTTTAATTCAGTGCTTAAAGGTCAATTCTATTCTTAACATTTTTAGTGTTTACTAACTGTATTATACGGTAACACCACTGTTTATAGTATTTTATTTACATTGATCAATGATAATTATCAAAGTAATTGAGGTAGTTTTGTGAAGATAAGTAATGATGATTGTTGAGTACCAGTGAAAATTATGGTGTATTGGATAGCCATTTCGTCCAATACGATACTCCTCAAAGGTAAGCATTTTCGATTCCCAACGAAATTGAACCTAAGGGCCTTCAAATGTCACTATGAACATGTAACTATCTATATAACTTACAAGTCTGGTGTCGAATGGTAGAATTCCTACTTTTATCAGCTCGTGATATAGCTCAATGACCATCCATTGTCATTTGTGATAATTGCCTCGTTCCCAAATAGTCTAAACTCCACTGGTCATAACTTCTCACAAGCCGATAAAAGTAAGAATTCTACCATTCGACGCCAGCCCTCTAAGTGGTGTAGATGATAACGTGTTTACTGTGAGACCTGAAGGCCCGGGGTTAGACCTTGTGCGGAATCAAGGCTGTATACTGCTAAGGAGTCACATACTAGGATGAAACAACTATTTATTTCTTCATGGTTTTAAATGGCACTCAACCAAAATCAACCTGTGACGACCACAAGTAACTAAAATTATCAAATTTGTTATTTTCTATGTATAAGAATTAAGGTGTTCTTAAAACATTAAAAGTCGTTTAGTCGTTGAATTTATGTATACGTCGAACACTTTTACATGCTTGAATTTACATTCGTTAGTTCTTACGCTGGTAAACAATCCACATACTCTTCGTTTTGACATTTTAATACATGATAAGTGTTGTTACGTACTAGCGGTACTGGTAAATCAAAAAAACCGAGACGTACTTCGTAAAAATCTCACCGTAGTCCATCTATGCAATAACTCTAATCATTGAAAGCACTAAGTTACTTTGCATTTCTGGTCATTTTTCCCGTTTATTTAGTGGATGTGTACTGTATATCAGAAAATAATTTCCGTTTAAGGATACATTCATAGAAGACAGTTGTGGACAACTCATTATACTACTTATAGATTTGGGTAATTATTGATTGCATATAAATCTAAATTGTTATACTGTCAATGATTATAACTAAAATTGTTCTTACTAACTATTTACGATATCAAAATAAATTAGAAATGTTTTTGTTTTATTCACGATTGACTTTGGCTAACGGTATAGCCTATTAAGCAATATACCACTAAGTTGTTGAGATATACGTAACGCGGTAAATTGTGAGTTAAAATGTGGTTACAGCATTTGTATTCATCTGCTGAGACTAAGCTCTTGGAGTAAAAGACTAACTATCTAAGCATATCATAAGCAATGAAATCAATTTGAAACAGGTCTTCATACCTCTGGAATCATGTCTCAAAAATTACATCTGATCCAGAATGATAAATATTTTCTGCTTCACTGTTAGTAATCTTGTCTAAAAAAAGGTTCAACTTTAGTAGAAGAAATGTATTGTTTTGAGTTAAAAACGGTTGCATCGACATCAGCTGAGATACTCCAGGAATAACTCAATTTTAATAATATCCATTTTCTCTAACAATTCCTTGTCAACTTATATGTTTTGGTAATTATAGCTCTCTTAGGGTTCATGAAATAAACGTTGTTAAAAAAAACTGTGGGCTGGTTCTATAAAAATAGTTGAATTTTTCAATACACTTCAACTAACAACAACCATTGTTACTACAAATCAACATGTCACCTTTCCGTTTCTTCTCCAACATCAAGCTACTTTAAAGGAAGGTTCTTGTGAAGATATATATTATTATAGAGATTAAAGAAGATCATTTATTTACTCAACATATCAAACACATAGCGTTTATCAATTAAATGAAAGGGATAATGGTAAAATTTTTGGAGTACGACATGTTGAACGAGAGAAACGTTATGGATCTAATCACTAGATAAACACTGATAATTTGAAAACCTTGTACAGTGACAATCAATTAATTTCACTATACAAAGCAAAGTTATATGGAAGCTGTAACATTGAAATAAGTTAGTTGACATACACTTATATCACATTCTACCAGTTGGAAGACTACAGACAAGTGTAGTAAGCTAGAATATTCAATGACAAACGATGTAAATCATACTCAATATCAAAAACACCCGAGTCATTCCAATTAAAGAAAGCGTTAAGGAATGCCAAACATCATCATAACGAATAAACAATTTAAAGAACGAGGAATATCATTACAACCCAAAACATCGAAATGAAATAAAAAAATAATGTAGATTAATGGTACATTGTGATAAAGATTACAGTGTATTTCAAGATTTTAGTTGGACTGTGATTGTCAAGCGGAATCTAGGACGCTTGTTTCGTCCTATTTGGGACTTTTCGACTGGATGTACCTGCATCCCAGTCCAACTTATACATTACTTGTGAACTACCGCTATGTCGAGGAAATCCACTTAGGATGTACATTAGCAACAAAGGCTGACCAGTTTCACTCCTTGACCAATCAAGGGGAAGATGTAGACTCAACCATTTTCAATATTTACTTAGTAAGATCGATGGGATATATGTAACTACTGAATATTATTAAGTAATATGATTTAATACGCGAAATGCATAAGCGTAAGATGAAAGACTAGAGGATTATACTGCAAATATGGATGATTAAGTAACACAGTGATTTCATGTACAGAATATCAATGGCTCTTTTTAATATATATCGAGAATTAGTTAATCAATCATTACAAATAGGGGGTTTATGATATCAAAATTGATAATCAATCATTATCGATGTAGAACTGAACAATAACGTGTATCAATAATACGTTTAAGAATATCGAGGAAATTGATAGTAAAAATAAAGTAAATGGTATCAAATCCAACAGAAATCCATACATGGGGAGTGTAGTTCAAATTGTATAAGTTGGATCAAAAGATGGAAAGTTGTTTATGACACTTAACTCAGGATTTGAAAGATTTGAAAACAAACGCACGTTCACCGATGCGATCATTTTTGTTCCGTGTCACTATCTCCCTCGCAACTATTGCTTACATAATTCGTAGTGACCTCATTATAAAAAAACCTATCATTCCCACTAAGCAATCAATGATTTCACAAACTGATGGCATGCCCCAGTATATCTTTTATTTACTCTTATCGTCCAGAATTTTGGATATTAAATCTTGACTGTTGAAGCTCATTTATGAAATCACTGAACTTTATTATGTGTAATAATAATAAGTTCGGGATGATACAAAAGATTTTTAGCCTAAGAGGATGGTCTTTATTTGATTGCGTTCTCTAAGCTAGATGGCTTAATTACTGAGCTTTCATTGTCAATTTGGACAATTTCATCAAAGCGAATTTCGGACAGAAGTGAACTATGAGAATTACGTCACAAGTGACTAGTATCTTGTTCTATCAAACTTGAATTTGATTAATTGTTGTTAAAACTAGTTCTGACAGTTTTCTGAAATTTATTATGACTTCCATCTTGACCTGATCCATAGTATTATAATTGTTTATTAGATTAATAAATGGTTGATAAACTGCATCTATCTCAATGCATTTATAAATTAATAATCGACCTGAATGCCAGATTTCTGAAACTTTTCTGGATTCCTTTGTATCACCACGTTTTTCCAGCCAAACTTATGTTTATAACTGTCCATATGTATTGATATAATAGATATCTGGTAGCGTTTGACAATAGATGGATGTTCATGTAGGCAATAAAGAGGTCAATCTCTGTGAATAAGCTCGAATGCAAGCATTTTCGGAATGCGTTTCTCCCCCTCTAAATGCAAACTATTGTTCCAGGACTGGTTTTCGTCAACACCTGAACTAAAGATAGGGAGTGAAGTAGTTGAGCACGTCGACCACTTCACTTATCTTGGAAGTCTGATTAGCCCTAATGGGTTAGTCTCTGACGAAATCTCAGTACGAATTCAAAAAGCTCGTTCGGCTTTTGCCAACTTACGTCACCTATGGCGTAGACGAGATATTCGTTTCTCAACGAAAGTAAGAGTGTACTACGCAACAGTTCGCTCTGTCTTACTGTATGGGTGTGAGACGTGGCCATTAAGGGTAGATGACACTCGAAGGTTATTAGTTTTTGACCATCGATGTCTACAGGGCATCACTCGCGTTAGCTGGGATCACTGGGTAAGTAATAACGAGGTTAGATGACAGGTGTTAGGCAAATGTGGTAAATCAGTCGACGAGGTTGTGAATCTTCATCAACTGAGGTGGATGAGACATGTGTTGCGTATGCCCGACCATCGTCTTCTTCAACGCGCAATGCTGACTGATATAGGAATAGGATGGAAGAGAGTTAGAGGTGGCCAAACTAAAACATGGCATCAGTCCATGAAGTCACTGACTGCCGGTTTAAGTCGTGTCGGTAGCTGCAGACTACCTCGATGGGGTCCTCGCGATTACCGTAACCAGTGGCTAGAAACACTGAGTGACATGGCCCAGAATCGGTCACAATGGCGCAGATGTATTCACTCATTGTCCTCCTTTAAATCATGAGCTTTAGATTATTCCATTACTTTCTTTCAATGCCTCCTGAACCATATTCTATATGTTCACATTCCTTGTTACTATTATTATTTTATTTTATTGAAGCGATTTCTACTAGTGGTGGTGGTGTTAATCTTGCAGTGCCATGGTGGTATGGCAACTTGAACCGATGCACACATGTGCCAGGTTCTATGTTGATTGTACATACATACATACATACATACATCAATCTCTGTGTCTGATGTAATATTTATCACAGCTAGTGCAGTTTATTTCGCAGAAAACGTTTGGCTTGACTTTTTTTGTTACTTTGTCCTTTGCTTCACATAAAATTGATTGTAGTGTACTTGTTTGCTTATGCGTTACGTTTACTCCTAATTATCTCAATAGTTTCATCCTGTTTTCTGATGTCTTTCACGTGTGGTAGGATGACAAGTCTGCTGGTTCCCACGTTTGAATCTGTGTGTATTAGTAAACTTGAGAGATATTTCTTGATGGAATTGAGCGAATAGACGCTCTTTTAGTAGACGGTCATTAAGAATTTTCTCTCATTTCATCATAAGGTAGGTGTGCCGCAATGCATTTTCGCCCTTCTGAATAGAGTTGGTACGTAGTTGATTTTTTGTGCTGTTGGATTGTTGGTTTTGGAATTAGGAATTTTGTCAGTGTCAGGACTAAAGTTTGGGGACGAATCTAAGCGACTTCTAGTTTAACCATGATATAAACTATGCTAAGATTGACCAATAAGAAGGCGGCTTAGGAAGGAATGATATTATTATCAGAGAAAACTTCCAAAATGAAGTATTATTCAAACATATACAATAATTTTATATGATTAATACTTTTTTTCATGGTTATCTATGGGTTGAGACACTTAAAACCAAAGTAAATTTTGTATAAATACTTATCCATGTGGCTATACAGCATTCTTCCAAGAGTTTCTTTATATTTGTTGAGATAGTTTTCTAAATTAGACCACGCAGAAATTTTTTCAAGGTATCCGTTTACGAGATATTGATCCCAAATACTAAATATCTATTGTTGGTTTTAGCATAAAAACTACCTATACATACTGCATGATTGTTATGTTCTCGATTATATTTGCGCTTTCTGAGGATCATTTTTTCAATCTCAACAATTTTACTGACACTGCCCATAGACATGAGTGTTTTCAGCAGTATCTCCGAGCAAACATCTCTGCAGTACTAACAACACCAAACAGATATAACTTCACTAACATCTGAAAAGGCTGCAGCTGCAGTTACAGGTGTCTCGAATAACCACCTCATTACCAGGACCATTATCTGCTGGTGGGAACTTTTAAAATGCATTAACAATGATGATTTGTTTAGCCAACATTTGACACTGAAATACCAGTTTATCACGCTTCCACAAACATCCAGCAAAGTACATAAATTCACCATAGTCGTATAAAAAGGTTCTTCGAAGTAAAACTTACTTCTGCAAATAACTGATAACAATACTGTCGTTAAAATTACCGAATATACGATAAATCGTCAACAATGTTAATTAAACAATCTTCCGTGACCTTGAAATAATAAAGTCGCTAGCTCATTGGTTCGTCCCTATTGTTTAGTTCTGCCAATGGTATTTTATTATTCGATTCATTTTCCAATGTAAACGTTATGACTTCAGTGATGTTGACCACGCTGTAAGTATTTTCCAACTCATTGTTTTGATAATAACGAAGGTATCGTCTACATAACGGCTCCATATTTATTTCTGTTTTCATCATTAGAAATAGTAGAGTTTCTAGTCTGTTCTTGACTTCTAAAACAAGTTGAGATATTAATTATGCTATAGGTGTTTCTTTCTTGTGTTTATTAGTTTAATTAATGAATTGGAAGCTTTGACTTCTAAGCTTTGTTTATTTTGGAAGATTATGATCAATTGCCAAGAGGAGGTTGGTTCAGTTGAAGTGAGTAAGTTATAATGCTGAAGGATACCATTAATTTGTTATTGTTGATATGGATACCTTCAATCCTATCCAGTAAATATGTGTAAGATTTGACAGAGTGATCAGGTAAATTCACTTAATGCTACAATATCAGTGAAATTTCAGTTGATAGGTTAAAAGTTGGAGTTTCTGGAAGTAAGACAATTGATCGATTGGCTGCATTGTTTAAGTCTACCACAGAACAGAAGGGAGGCAGAATTAAGGCAAATTGATTTTATTCGAAATTGATTGTGCTTTATTATTTGTTCTACTTTGATAAGCGTGTTCAAAGTACGACAAATCTGGCTATTAGGATTTTTTGTCAGGATGTGTTCAATGGCTGAAATATGTCTTTTTCCTTGAGTTGATCAACAGCTTTCTTAATATAGTCTTCTCTGTCCACAACTACTGTAGTGATTCATTTGTCAGCCAAGAGTACGATAATGTCTTCTTTGTGTTTTAGTTTCTACAATTCCTTTTTGTTTCTGGGCGGTAAGTTGAGTGTGACTTTTTCGTAGTGCTAGTTGCACCCACTTTGTCTTATATCCTGATGAGATTCCTCGTCCATTCGTAGTGTATTGTGCGATGACTTAAGTGCGGCGAAGAAACCTAGCGTCTTTCCTATTATAGTTTACTCTTTTCTGCAAAAGCTGTTGTTTTTCCATTATCAACGGTTATTTTGACAGATTGACTACACATCCATTAGGAGTTTCACTCACTCTAGTGGTTTCCAGATCTTGGTAAGTTTTCGCTTTAGAGCATCTCTTCTCCGTTTTATTTGTCGTCTGCCAGATTTTTCAACTGCAGTTATCAAGGTCATCAAGTATTTTGATGTAAGATCTTCCTTTGAGTACATACTGATGAATATACCTAAACTACAATAAAGCATTAACTAGCTCTGTTTCCTTATTTCTAATATAGTATCGAACTTTGTGTCGATTTGAGATAAAAGACTATTATAAGGTAAACAGAAATAGTTCTGTACAAACTAACTAACCATAACACTTTAACCTATTAAATAAACATATACTTTTAGTGAACCTAGACAATCATGATGCACTCGAACTATGTTTTAGTGTTAAGTGGCTGAAATAGAACAACTAAAAATCCTTCTTGGTCTATGTATTGTGGTGAGTGATACTAATTAATATAATGTAAGTGCATTCTTGAGGGAGTTGACTCTGACGACGTAATATAAATATGCACCACTTTAGTGGTTACCATAAATAACCACTTACAGGATCAATATATTCACAATTATTTTCTAGTGATAATCACCACGAACCATTTAACAATTATAATAATAGAGTATTTACTATTCTATTACTAATTATTTATTACCTGATATACTAAGTTAGCATTTTCATTCATTCCAAATAATTCAGGTCCAGAACTAAATGGAAGACTGGATACATATTCCAAGTATTCTGCTAATGTTTCTTTATCTGGTGGATAATAAATACCAGATGATGAATACACATAATCAGGTTGTAATATAGATGGATGAAAGAAACGTTGAAGAATTGTACGTAAACATCTTTGATCCCAGAAATCAGTTACACGTCCACCATATGTAATCTAATATAAGAAATATTCAATAATGATTTAAGTAAAATAATGAAGTTTAATTACATCATTCCATAATTTTGAAAGTTGATTTTTTCTTATTTATACATGCATAGTTTTAATGTGTAAGTACCAGTAGAAGTGACGATTTTGAACAGTAACTTTAAGTTAATTTCATTCAATCTGAAGTAAGCTCATTGAAAATAGCTGCTTCCTAAGTTATTCGGGTTAGAAATTTTAGGGTTAATTATAAGGTTTTTGGTAAGATAAGAATAAGTTTGTTGTGCTTTTCAACAGAAATTTTCAATAATAAGTAAAAGATTGCATTCAAAACGAATAAACATCAAGAATGAGTATGTCGGGTGATTCAAGAAGAATGGCTAACTTTCATAACTGTGTTTTAGAAGACTATTTCAGTTAACATCAATATTGGAATGCAGGTACATCTAATTGACGAGTTCGAAATAGGACGAAACGCATTTATTGGATTTCGCTTACCAATAGTAATCTAACTTAGACAATTATCTTAATTACTTCGGTTGTGTGTAATGTAAATATATGATTTCAATCATTATTATGTCCCTTTCGCCCTATGCTCCTCTCTAACCTATTGACTGTTAGTATGTGTTTTGCTATTTGTGAACTACAGCTAATTGGTTATGAACACATTATCTCGATTCTGTGTCTCCCGTATTTTGTATTGTTATTAATTTCTTAATTGGCTGACTGTGTTGTATGGTTTTTGTATGTATATAAGAATGCCTGAAATATAACATAATCCTGTTTGGTTGTTAATTAATGTTGTTTTCTTTTTATTCCGTCTTGGGACTGTGAAGGCATCGGGAAGACGAAAGGACATTGGTTGGACACTTGTTGGCATTACTCACTGTATTGGCGTGTACGAAGTCAAATCAAGCAACTAATAGAACGATCACATCATAAGAACATATCACTGCTTACTGATGTCATTGGAAGAGAAACAGGAATACGTTGCTGTGAAGAGTTCTCTTCTTGACGAATTCATTTTCGAAGCTATACATTTACGAATAAATTTGTTTTTTTAAGACAATAATCAATAATATTTGTTGATGTCAATAAGTGAGTGAACATAAGAACAATGAAGGCGACGTTATTTACATCAGAATTATGAAAATGTAGTTGGGTATTCATAATATATCATAATGGTCAGGTAAATATTATTAAATGTTCTATGTTAAGATGAGATTTCTTCATGAAACTGAAATAGAATGTGTTCTAAGATGAAAATGAGATGGTTCAGGATGAAAGATCAGATAAGGACGGTGAGGAAAGTAGTAATAGTGTTTGAAGAAGAATATGTTTGAGTTTAGGACCAAAGTAAGTGTCGAGGTTGAACAAGTATTTTCAGAATACATAATTCCGGCTACAGTAGGTGTATAGCCAGGACGTCAGAAATTGGAAACAGACAGTAGACTATTATCCTAGGTAGGGTTTTATTGATTTTATAAATGATTATGAACGAATATTCTGTTTTGATCGAGATACTTGTTTTTTGTAAATTGATCAATCATTGAAACCATTTTTTAACCTCATCTCAACCATGATAGGTATTGTTCTTGAACCCTTCTGGATAGAATCCTCACCAAACGACCTATATAACGAGCTACATCGGAGCAAGTGGACAGGGAAACACAAATGAAAGTAGTCTCAAATCCAGAAAAATTCTTCTTCAAACACCATTACAACTTCCCTAATCCTCTTTATTTAATCTTCTATCCTGAACCGTTTCATTTCTCTTTTTTGAACACATTCCATATGGATAACGTCTCCTTCATTGTTGCTATGTTCACTCACTTATGAAACATTAACAAATATTATTAATTATTTAATTCGAATGTATTTGGATCTTCCCGTTGATTATTCATAGATCGAAACTAGTCAGTCTCTGTTTTCATATGAGTATCCTTAGCAGTTTGCCCCGATATAGCTGTAGTACACTCTTTGAATCCTGGTGTGAACATCAACACTAGGATGTAAGTACATCCAGCTGACGAATTCCAAATAAGACGTATGTCCTGGATTTCGCTTTCCAGTCTCAATTGTATAGCCTTGAAAATGAAGTCGTCAAAAAAGGAAACTCTTCATTGAAACATATTCTTATTTTCCCGTGATACAATGGTTATTTTTTGTTCAATCAAATAAAAAAATGGATAATTATAACTTAATCTTTAACGTTATTGCTAACCATAATCTTAGCCTTGATAACCAGTAGTAACCTACAGGTAGCTTCTTCATAAAAACGTAATAAGCATCGAAATATCCAATAGGTGTGTTTCTCCTAACTTTCTCTTAACTTTGATTAATCCCTGTCCATCATTACAAAATAATCTTTATTAGGAGAATTTTCTATTGTTAGAGATAAGTAATTATTATTATTTTTTGGAAATTAAAAAGTATAATTTTTAGAAATAAATCCATTACTTCAACTATGCGCCACGACCTGAATACGCGTTTCTGGTGGGTCAGAAACTAAAATTCATTTGTATATAACTATAGTGTACTAGACAAACTGACCGAATTCAACAATATTCTGCTAGATTAAAATATTTTCGAAAGTTTGTAATTATAGTTAATGTCGTAGGGTTTATGTAGAGCATATGACACAATAGAGCACCATTGAAGAAATGATCGAGCAATGAACTCTTAACTAAAAGTATCTGTTTGAAATCTTGGGCTACTACTTTTTACCAAATGTCTAAACAAGTTACTTCTTCATCTTTTGGTTTATTGTCGTTGCTTAATCATGTCCCAAAATCGGATTGCATACTTATACACCATTATAAAAAGTCTACGACTTATCGTAACTAATCCAGTTATTATCTAAACAAAGACATCATAGTGGTTGGTAACATGTATTGTTGAATAAACTAAACTATATGAACATAAGAAAGCTGGATAATGAACTGGATGTATTCCTATTTCTCCGTAAGAGAACAATATACCTTGTACAAAAGAAAGTGCTGTGCTCATCTATTTACGTAAGTTGGTTTGCCTCAAGGTACTGTTCTTTCCCGTCCTTTTCTCATTTTTCTTGAATGACGGGCAGTCTTCTATGAAAAATACCTTTGTTAAGTACTCAGATGATCTTACTATTTGTATGCCAGTTTCTTCCTTAAATTGTTGTGAAATGAATTGTTTGTTAGCAAATGATGAACGATGGTCTAGTTTGAATGGTCTTCAAATTAATATCTTCAAATGTCAAACAATCAGTTTCAGTCTTAGACATTCAAAATGACTTAAATGCTCTTGTGAATTCATACGATATTTGTAAAACTGAAGATTCTATAATTAAGACTACGTCGAATTTTACTTATTGTGAGGTAAGTTTTAATTCTGATATTATTATTAATAATAGATTGGTGTCCAACAGTACAATGACAACCATTTAATGCCATTAGTGAGAACTACTTCACTCTCAGCACACATGAACTTTATCAGTTATAGCTTCTCAATAGAAGTTTAGGAGTATCTTGAAAGAAGTTACAAAAGGGCTGACAATTATATTTTATGCTTGAAATCTTGTACAGGCTTCTGGTAAACAATCACTGAAAACCATGAAATACTGGCCAGTTGTTTCGTCTAAGAGACACCTGAGAAATACGCATCCATAACCCCACTAAAGAATACATCCCAGAACCTCAGAACGAACGTCAAACAGTCATAGCGGTGAGTTAAGATTAAACGGTTGATATTTTCAACTCCAGTCAATTTGTAATATATTTGAGTAACTTTACATATTGTCATTGGTAGATAACTATCTTACACTTGAGATTTACATTCGTTACAGACTGATCTTTGTTGATAGCCTGCGTTTGTGGTTTCCCATACGACAGTAAAACAGTTGTTCAATGTCTTATAACATTCATTAGTATTCACAATAATGACAATCAACGACGAATTACAAAAACGAGCAGTTATTATTAAATGATACTGAAACTATTCATAGTAATAGATAATAACACTAAACATATATGATGTGATCAAAGCAAGGAAAAGAAGTTTCTTACTTCAGCTGTAATATACGTTAAAGCATCCCATGGTATGTAAGATTCATGACAAAACATTTCTAAATTCAATAAAGCACATTCTCTATCAGAATCATTGAAATCATAACTAATATTCCAACCAAGTGGACCAAATTTTTTTCTTTCCAATACAATTGAATGAAAGAAACAAATACCAAAAACTAATTTTCTCCAGTCTCCTCCTAAAACTATGTAAATAACATAAAAAAGAAGATCAATTAATTACTTAATCAATCAATGCCTATTATCCCTCGTGAAGCACTAGCCGAAACTTTCCAGTTCATCCTAAGTCCAAGTCAGTCTTTTCATGTCCGCCTCTTAACCTCGTGGAGTATGTTCTTTGGTTTTTTTATTTTCCTTTGTCCTTGAGAAGTTCAAAGTAGTACCTGTCTTGTGGCGCGGTTGGTGATTTTCTAAACGTGCATCCTATCCACCTTCAGTGTTTCTTCCTAATTTCTTCTGCTGGATCTTGTTGGTTTGTTCTCTACCACGGTAGGTTGTTGCTGATGGTGTCTGGCCAAATGATCCCAGGTATCTTGCGTAGACAACTGTTTATAAATACTTGTGTCTTTCGAATGAGGTTTTCTGTGGTTCTTCAAGTTTCAGTCTCATACATTAGAACTACTTGTACGTTTGTTTTGGAAATTCTGACTACGATGTTGGCTGGCAGCTGGTTTGAATTCCAGATGTCCTTCTTTAATTGTAGAAGTGCTGCTCTTGCCTTGCTAATCACTACCTTTATATCTGCACTAGATCAGATCTTTCTTGTTTATGAATGAGGCTGCTTCCGAGATATGTAAAAGTTTCCAAATCTACCAAAGCTCCTTCGTCAAGTGTAACTGGGTTAGTGCTTGTTGTGTTGCATTTAAAGATTTGTCTTTTTCACACGTGTATGTTGAGACATGCTGTTGCAGAGGCTCCTGCTACACTGTTTTCCTTCACCTGCATTTGTTGCTGTAGCTAGAATTCCCGTAAGTTTACTGCCGGTTATAAGCTCAGATAGAGGAGGGGGGTTAGGCATGGGGTTAACAACCCCGTCCAGCAAGAAGAAAACCTTGATAAAAAATAGCAACCAGAAAAACCATTCAAAAGAAAGGATAGGCTAGTTTTTATTATACAGTTATTGTCTAGTCCTTGCTAACGATAATATTTTATTGACTATTACATGGCACATAATCATTAAGTAATGCAAATCAACATTATGTTGTTGTATGTCAAAAGTTTGTTCTTTATTATCTAGCGCTATTGTCAGTGTTCTTGAAAATTATCTAAATTGATGAAATGGTTCATCACTGGTTGATTTCAACTGCATGACCATTGTAAATGAAATAGTGTTGCATTGCTCAGGAATATCCATTGACAGTAGTACGCATGACTAAACTCATACGATTTGTAATTTACAGTGAGCAGGATTCATATAGATATGGACGAATGTTATTGATGAGTCTCAAGTTAGGACAAAATATCCGAGTTTTAATGTTTGTTTTGACTGATTCAAGTTATGTTGAAGGATACCATAAGATTGAAGCTAACTCTAAAATAGTGTATTCATAAATAAATCTAAAGTTTTCAATGAAGAAGTATAGTCGTTAAAATAAGCAGAAAACGACTTAAATTGAATTCACTATGCTTGAACGTCCAATAGTAGACGAACACTGTGTACTACGAAGAGATATGTCATTACTAAGCCCGTAATCCAGAGATTGGTTTCATTTAAAATGAGTTTCCAAACAGTATTATTGCTAGCAAGAAAATTCATGAACGTAGATCAAAACACAAATGCAAAGTTTTACAATACACTAGTACGATTCAAGCTAATGTAGTCTGTACAAACCACAAGTCCTTGTTTTAAAGATGGTTCATATGTACTAAAAGTGGTTAAAGATACTATTGAATGTTAGATTATCGAGAAGCTTGGTTTAGCATTTCATAATCGACATTAAACGTGAAATATCTTCGCACCTCCCTTCTAACAGGCGATTTAATCAGTATAGCGTATCATATAAAGACGTTCGTTTGGTCATGATATGATTTTTCTTTTAATTAGATGTAAGTTAGAACATCCATTGTGATAAAACAGGTACACTTAAGAGATTACATTATACGGCATGCTAATGGAGCCCTATTTGTTTTCCAACAAATACTCAACTCTTATGAACTTACTGTTGAAAATAGTATTGTCTGAGCTTTCGATCAACACATTTTAGTGAATGTAAGACATATATGGAAGTTTACTTCTGTTGTCATATCATGGATCTGACATTGAAACTTATGTATTGTATAGATACTGTTATCATTCTGACATGATATGCAAAATTTTCACTACCAAACGAGCTGACTCAGTAGTTCACATCTTTCATAGAATGCAATATTATTTGAATGTCTTTGACTGGAATTAAAAAGGGATTACTGTTAAGTGATTTATATTGCACTGAGGGTGTTTTGTGTGAAATAGTATTTCATCTGCTGTTTGTGTTCATCACAAGTTGATCGCCGTTGGGTACTGCTGATGACTAAGGAGTATTGTATACTTGTTTCGTTCTAGTAATGAACAAACCAATAAACAACTCTGATCTCACCGGGGAAATGAACAAAGAACCTTAATATATACAACGGCGAGTGCTTAGCTGTCAGCACCTTTCGGATAGTTGGTGTTCAGTAGTAAAATTTACACTTCAACTAGTTTTTAATATATCGTGGCAATCAGTAGATAATTTTAAAGAGATCCTGAAATCCTAATGTTAAGCCGCGATTTGTGGAATTCAGACAAGTCGGGTTTGAGACAGTTACAGTCAGCGAAATTCACTGGTTGTTGAACTATATCATAAATTTTGTAAAGTGAAAGATCTACGAACCAATCTCCTCAAGCTCAGTGGTGGTGATGGCTATGTGCTCATCATGATATTGGAAGGTCAACGGATAGATCCACTGACGAGGTCGAGGGTATGCACTGCCAAGTTTCTTAGTATGGCAAAACAGTAGTCTTGTGCCTCATGTTTTCCGATGGTACCCAACGAAGACGAATATACTAAGTCTGAACACGAAATTATTCTGATTTGATGAAAATGATCTACATATATACACAACACTTCATTAATAAACTTCTTAGTTTAGTAACGATTCTTGGTAACCTGAATGTAAAATTTACTTATATGCATTTATTTAACCAATGATCTGATGTTACATACAATAAAGAAAATTGTATATTAAAAAGTGACCATTCTGTATTATGAACTAACCATGTGTTTCAAATGATTCCGATGAAATATCATTAATTGCTCTACTTAAATTTGCTTTTAATCCTTTTGGTGGTTCATTAGTTACTTTTACAGAATTTTGTAATACATAAATTGGAAATGATTTTGATGGCATTGAACTTAAATATAAACGAAAATCTGTATGAGTTAATTTAGAATTTTCAGCAAGTTGTTTCACTAATTCTTCTAATCTAATCATCCATGAAGCAGCTAAATGACAATTCTTGAAAGTGAAAAGAAACAAAACAACAACAACAAAAATAAATTTATGCTTTGAAATTATCATTTTATAAGAATCATGCATAATATGATGATGTAGATGACAAGAAAAATGAAAGTGATTAACTTGACTCTACATACTAATGGATTCAGAAAGCCCGATTGGCATTTGCTAATTTACGCCATTTGTGGCGCAGACGAGATATCCGTGTCTCAACGAAAGGCTGGGTGTACTGAGCAGCAGTCCGCGCCATCTTAACATATGGCTGCGAAACATGGGCCATGAAAACTCAAAATATGCGTCGACTCCAGGTATTTGACCATAGGAATCTTCGTAACATTGGTCGTATATCATGAAACAGTCGAGTAAGTAATATGGAGAAAAGACAAAAGGTTATTGGGAAACATGGTAAATCAGTCGAAGAGGTCATTAACCTTCATCGAGTGAAATGGCTGGGACATGTATTGCGCATGCCCGACCACCATCTCTACCCCGTCGTGCGATGTTGGCTAGGGCTGAAGTAGGATGGAAGAAGGTTAGGGGTGGCCAAAACAAAACATGGCATCAGTCCATGAAGTCCTTAACTACTGGTCTAAGCCATGTAGGTAGATGTAGACTACCTGGTTGGGGTCCGCGTGATGATCGCAATAAATGGCTGGAGACACTAGGCGATATGGCTCAGAATCGGTCACAGTGGCGCAAGTGTATTCATTCTTTAACCTCATCTAGATCTTAAATTCTATTGTTATTTTCTAGACATCTTTACTTTACTCTTCCCTCTTGTATTCTGTCTATACGTTACCTCAATATTCCCGTAGTGCTAGTGTGGTATGGCAACTTGAACCTACAGGCGTTTGTGCCAGGTTCTACGTTGCTGATGATGATGATGATGACATACTGATATGCCGGGCACCTAATGAAGATTGGCTATCTTCGGGAACTGTGATTAGAACATTATTTCATTTATTATAACGGTGGACAGTGTTAACATTTTATTTCTATGACTGTTACGTTCCCCTTGCCCGGTTCTCTTGTTTCGCATATTTTGCTCTTGGTATATTGTTTATTATTATGAACTGCATCTACTTTGTTGTGTACAAGTTCTCCCCATTCACTACCACTATTTCTTTTGTTCTGTATCAATGTTAGATTTCCGATTGGCTTACTGTGTGGTCTGATTTTATGTATATATAAATGCATGATTAAAATATAATACGACCTTGGACCTTGCTCTCTCAGTCTTCCTGTTCTCAGTTCTGGTTGTCTTATTGTCGGCCTAGGGAGGTGAATGGGCTTAGGTCAATCGTACATTCTCAACTAGGCACGCATCGTATTGGTGTACGCATCAACCAACCAATCATCATCACCCTCCTCCTATTCATTCACGTCATAACAATTGGCGACGGGGGTGAAAATTATAGAACCCAAGCAAGCTCAGCATCTGCAGCCAGCCAAGGTCATTTCATTATTGGTCGAGAAATCCAGTCGCATTAAGGACCAATCAGAACTCGAGGTAATCATCAGTGACCTTACATTACATTGGCCAATAACTGAGTCAGCAGATCGGCATGTCAGCCTGCAGTGAACGTTTCAACTCATCTATGCATAGGCTTCTGATGGCTAACCAGCAGTTAATTGAGTTATTGCTGCACCAAGCTGGTATTCAAGCCAACAGCATTAGCATGCCGGTAATCGACGAAGCAATACCTAAGCCCACATTTGACAGTGACTCCCAAATTCAACCAGAATGTCCGACAGAAGCATGTCTGTCCTATGTGCCTAGCATTGCCGTTCCGGAGAAACAAGTCGAGCTGGAGACCTCTGTTCAGATCGTTCCAGAGATGAAACAACCATTAAATGAAAATCCAGCAGCAGTCTCAGATTTATTCACAAGGTCTCGCAGCCCTAATCCCAACAGATGTGCGCGGAGCATCGCCGCCAGTCCAGTCCATAAGGTCATCTCGAGAATCGTGACTAGACTGTCTGTTGTACCCAAGAAGCCTCTGTATTCAGCGAAGAGGTTCAATGAACAGAAGAAAACTGCTACTGTTGTGGTTGTACGCCCTAGACATGATCAAGCCCTCGACTTCCTAACTCATCCGCGTAGTTGCAGCAATGATGCCTTCAAGACCATGCATGTTCAATGCAATGAAGTGTTGTTCCTGCCAATTCACAAAGATCCCACTACGTTCCGTGGAGGAGGAGACTAGTGGTAGATTGTAGTTTTCTAGTTGCGATGTAACTAATCATGTCTCTTTTTTTTTCTTGAGTACATTGTAGTTCTTACCTGACCACACCCAAAGCTGAACTGGTCCAAAAACGTATCATCATTGTCTTTTCAAAAAGGGGAGGTGATATGCCGGGCACCTAATGAAGATTGGCTATCTTCGGGAACTGTGATTTAGAACATTATTTCATTTATTATAACGGTGGACAGTGTTAACATTTTATTTCTATGACTGTTACGTTCCCCTTGCCCGGTTCTCTTGTTTCGCATATTTTGCTCTTGGTATATTGTTTATTATTATGAACTGCATCTACTTTGTTGTGTACAAGTTCTCCCCATTCACTACCACTATTTCTTTTGTTCTGTATCAATGTTAGATTTCCGATTGGCTTACTGTGTGGTCTGATTTTATGTATATATAAATGCATGATTAAAATATAATACGACCTTGGACCTTGCTCTCTCAGTCTTCCTGTTCTCAGTTCTGGTTGTCTTATTGTCGGCCTAGGGAGGTGAATGGGCTTAGGTCAATCGTACATTCTCAACTAGGCACGCATCGTATTGGTGTACGCATCAACCAACCAATCATCATCACCCTCGTCCTATTCATTCACGTCATAACACATACTAATGGTTAGTCAGCTATGAGAGTTCATCGATCAAGGTATGTAAGTTATGCATTACTTTTTAGACAATCGTTGCTTACACTAACTATAAAAAAGAAGATTTGAGAAATACTATAGTTGATTAAACTAAGATGTAGCATCAGGTTGTTTTGAATAACTAATTGAGTAGTGTTGATATGCGCATACTGTCTAGATGAAGTCTACGTGATAATTTTGTTCAGCGACTAAAGATCTTAAATGAATTTGAATCGGTTACACCAGTGGCTTTTAATATTTTAGCAGAATTTTCTTCCGTTAGTTTAATTATTTCTTCCTAAACCGCAATCTTTATGAGCATTAAGGAAATTTAAAAAGTTCATTCTTTCCTTGTCAGAATTTGTTAGTCAGCCACACCTGAGTGTTGTGGTGATATTCACATTAAGACTTCCCAATAGGATGTAGATTTATCTGCTTGACAATTTCTGTAGGACTTAGCTGAAGTGCCAAACTAGTGAGATTTCAGAAGCAAATTTCGAGATCACAATCGATAAACCAACTAAATGTGTTGATACATGAAATTATGCAACAAAATTTAGATGAAATAATCAAAATTACATATCGGCGAGACAATAGAAATCTTGAAATACAATATCCTATAATTGCGAAATTGTGATGTCTGAAGTTCAATGTGAGGAGAATGAAGATAAAAATTCAGACAAAACGGGGTCATTTTTCAGCAGATTGAAATTTATTCTGAAATAAGTCATGTATTTGGCAGCTTGCTGGATAAAAAAATACTAGTTATCACTTCATCGGGGTATTAGTGAAGTAAAATCATTACACTTGTACGAGTATTACTGAGATATTTGTTTTGAAATTCTGCCAAAGACTAGAACTTCCATGAGAAGAATCAGTCGAATGGCTGAAATCGATTAATTTGCTACTAAAAAGCGTAAATATAATAGTTGGAAAGTGTAAACACTGAAAGGGTAAGCCAATTGTTAATTCTAATTTTTCATAGATTTTATAAATTTAGGATAGGTTCCAAGCCACAGGCTATTTTGAAAGTATCCATAATAGAAGAGTTACTGTTCTCCTCGAAACAGTTAGACGATATATTTTACCAGGAACATCAATATATACTTATGATTTCACCGTCACAGATGTGAACATCATATGGTGACTCATAGGCGTTATTGTGTTGACCAAACTACTGAAGTACAACATCAACATTGTAGAATGAATGTGGAGTAGATTTAGGGAGTACTTGAGACTTTATTATGAATTACATGGAAGAATGCTGTATAGTCATATGGACCAGCTTTTATATTCTTCATTCTTTCAACTAAAGATACAAAGTCAATTAATAACGTGGGATATTTCATTAATCATGTAAATTTAATAAGTCCACTTTGATTTTTCTTTTATAAAAAATTATCACTAAAACATGGAACTTCTTCACCCCGTTTTCATTTACTGGGACTAGTATATTGAGTCATGGTTACGATTCGCTTCTCTAGAAGGTGGTACTATAGCTTCCTCCTACCACAATTTTTAAGTAAAACAAAGCATATGAATGAATTAGGCTGGAGTGTAGCTGGTAAGCTGAGTCCAAGAGTCACGTTTCGTCATGTTTACTACATGTCAACTGAATATACCTTCATCCCAGTGTTACCGAACCCTAAATTGGACTTGTCAACTACAATCCAGACCAATTCATACATGTGAATTACTACAGTATCAAGGTAATCTACTCAGGCTGTACATATAACAACCGAGATTAATCAAATCCAATTCATAATAATATCAACGGAAAGATACAAATACCTCCAAAATAAAGCATATATTCTAAATTTCATTTGATAAATGATACAATCTCAAATGTATTCCATTATACAATAAGAGAATTTTTTTTTGGATTCTACCTGTAAAAATACCCAATCACCTATTTGACTTGCTTCATTAATTAATTTCTCAGCTTTTGGTCCTTGACCTTGTCCTAATGATACAGTATGTATACGTTCTAAATAATTGAATTCTTTAGCAAATTTTTGAAATTGATTCATTGGATCTGATCCAGTTGATAAAATAAATATTAATGGTATTGAACAATTTATTTCTTTATATAAAATTGGTAAATTACACGATGGTGTTTCAATGAATTCTTTACCAAGACTAATACGTATAAAATTAGTGATAGCTTGAATTATTTTCTCTTCATATATTGTTGAAATTAATAATAATTTTTGAAATAATGTTAATTTTTCATTATAATTAATTAAAGGATAAGTATGATAATGTTTAGGACTTAATATATAAATGCCTAATTCTTCAAGATCACTTTGTTGTTGTTGTTGTTGTTGGTGGTGGTGGTGTTGGTGTTGTTGTTTATATTGTTCCATTTGATAATCTGTTATTGATTGATTGAAATCAATTATTATGTAATAATTACAAATATCATTAGGTAATGTTTTAAATTGTTCAGGTAAATAATTAGCTAAATTCATAATTCGTTTCCATTGTTTTATATTTAACCAATTTTGTGTATCATTTGGTTGAATTAATTGTTTCTTATCATTTATATCATTTGATTTATCTAATAAAAAATATATCCATTCATTTAATGTAATCTGTTGCATTTGTTTTAATATTTCAATACATAACATAAATGAAAATATAAGTTTATCACGTTGAAATAATCCTCTAGCAATATTATTATATGTAGCTATAGTAATTGAATCAAGTAGAATTTGTATACGTTCATCTAAATTTGTTACTTTTGGACTATTTTGTATAGTTGAATTAAATAACTAAAATTATTTTTTAGAAAGTAAAAAAGAAAATCATAATGAAATATAAAAGATTTTTTTTGAAAAAAAAAGACTTCTAGAGAATTCTACAAACTACTAAACACAATAGTGATAAGAGAATTGACCAATCACAGACATTGAATATGGTTTCGCATCATCTAGAAGTTTATGATAAAAGAAAAACTATCTGCGTTCTGATTGGACACAACATTTCCTATTGATTTCTATGCCATCTTGAGGTTGCTTTAAGGGGGTTTTCTGAGTCTACCCAACAGTAAGATCACTTCATTACTACACAAATAAACGTTTTCTGCAATAATCCAACCCCTTTTAAGTGCATTACGATCTATTTAGCATCAATACTGCTCATTAAACAGTCGGCCGTGATAGTAGAATCTTTTAGTTAGAATAAGCTTTGTATTTTTTAGTTGATTTGTAATTACATATATGCCCGTTGCATAAGTGTGACTGTCTGGATATAGTAGCCTAGTAGTGAACACTGTGATATTTGGCACGAAGTGAATTGAGTTTGAATCTAAATGTGAACATTAATATTGGGATATAGGCCGAAATAAGACGAAACGCGCTTCCTGGCTGCCGCTTGCCAATCACAATCTAACTTAAATAGAATCTTTTAGGTTGATATATAATTCCAGTCCCAATGTAAAAATCAACATTAGAATGCAGGTACATCCAGCCGATTAAACGCGCTTCCTGGATTCTGCTTGCCGATCATAATCCAACTCAAATAATACTTTTAGATTGTTGATAATACGATACATGTCAAATTGTCAGACAAAGAATAAAGTATATATCAGAATAAGAATGAGTTCACCTACATATCACTGTTTCTCTGTAGCGCCTGTTTTACAACCTAAATACCAACAATCATTACTTTGCATACTTTATTTCATGTAAATCATGAAGAATAAGAAGGAAGATAAGCATTGTGGAAACGTTATAATCAAGTGATGGAAGTAATTGCTTATTTATATATTAACAATTATGAAATTCTGGAATAGAATATTGAAAATATATGTAGGTAGCTTTTTGAGATAATAAAGAATGCAGTCGAAAGTTATGTAATCCCGAATGTGAAATGGATAGATTACCAACATAACAATGTGTGGTAATCACTAAATCTATGAAGCGATGAATAAAACAAATTATTAACCGCCGAGTAGTCCCCAAAAAACAATTAATAACTAAAAACACGAATTACATAAGAAAACATTCAAGGACAGATATACTAAGGCAATTGTAAACCGATTACTGTATCTTCTTGAATATATAAGCTTGGTTAAAACTTTTAATAGTAATGGCAATGCAATAAACTAGATAATTGTTATGTGTTAATTATTCTGATAGATTTTGACATCAGCCTGATAGCCACTGTTCAGAATATGATGAATGATGACAATATTTAAAATACGTCGGGTATTTGATTGTAATTTTTTTCGTATGCGTTCGGCAATGTGGACGTAAATCTTAGTTTGTGTTCTTCCAATGTAAGTGCTTTAGCATGAACAACAGAATTGGTAAACTCAACTGAAAGCAACATAAAGCAGGAATTTGTTGACTTTCATCTGCCTTAATGAGCACTTTGTTTACAATAGCGAGATTAATTTGGCAACTGGAAATGTTCTTTTAATGTAGTGTTTAGTCTGAAGTCGATGCTATTGTCAATTTCATCACCTGTTAGTTGGAATCGTAACAAGATCGTTTCTCTTAGACATTGACATTCATTTTTCACTATCTCAAATAGCTACCTCCATGTATTTTTAATATTCTATTCCAGAATTTCAAAATTGTTAATATATAGATACACAACTACTTTGATCACTTGTTTATAACGTTTCCGTAATGATTACCTTCTTTCTAATTCTTCATGATTTACATGAAATAAAGTATGTACAGTAATGATTATTAGTATTTAGGTTGTAAGGCAGGAGCTACAGAGAAACAGTGATATGTAGGCGAATTCATCCTATTCTGATACATTCATTGTTCTTTCTTTATTCAAATTAAATGGTTAAAAGTGAAATCATTTGAACACATTATCAATACTAGTCAATTTAATGCATATATATTTTGGGCTTGACTAAGATCAAGATCTTAGGATTTCGTTTCCACTATAAATCAAATAATAAGTAATGATGCGAAAACAAAGACTAAGATTAATCGTCTTCTTTGTTTTCCCGAGTTGATACAAAAATGTGAGAAGAATTATCTAGTATGTAACTGGATGTTGTAGAGATTGTTGAATGTCAATTTTATATCATGAGTTGGTCTGAATCGAACAACCACTGATCACCAAGAAGCACTTAACAGCCGTTTCGTCCTGATATGGGGCCCAACCACAGTGTGCGTCCATGACTGCATTGGGGGGATTGAACTTAGGCCCCCTGGCTCCACGGCGAATGATTTATCATTAAACCACTGAGCCTAGTCCCGGCGGTTGATATTTTTAATTCAGTTGAAGCGCGATTCGTTTGCGGGACCTCAGTGAGGCAGTTACCTACTGATAGCAATGGATGAGGTCACGTAAATATATCGCGAATTGACCGAATTAGAGACGTCAACAACTACAGGTTTGGTGTTAAGGTCTTCAGCACACAGCTAGGAATCTCTGGGTTCGATCTCCGATGAGGTCGTGAGTGCACTCCGCAGATGGATCCAACTGTAGGACGAAATGGTTGTTAAGTGCCTGATGGTGTTTAGTAGCTGTCCAATTCAGGTCAATTTGTGATATCAAACTATCGAATGTTTGACTTCTTTAATTATATGTTCAAAATAAATGTCATTCATTAGGCCTTGTCTATCATAATCAAGTTGGTACAATTAGTAGCTAATATGTACTCACTGAAGCTGTTTTAATAAGATAACTCTAAGTAATTTATCGAATATGAAGTTTCATACTACTAATCTATATTGATTAGACCTCCATTGAAATCTAGGAAATGTTACGTTCATTTTCAACCCTTCCATCCTATAGATCTAATTTAAGATCTTGAGGCCTACGTATAAGCGCTTAAACTTTAGACCACTGATTAAGAATCTAATAATTTTCATTACGAACCTCAATCAGTTTGTAATTATTGTGTGTCCGTCACCCACTATAAATAATGAACAACTACCTTATCACTGAGTCATTTATACACCACATATTTTTGTTTATTATAAATAATAATTGGTGATTTCAATTTGGACAAAGTCTCAGTCATCTTGCCTATCTTAGATGTATCTGTGAGCTTGAAAAATTTGATGCTCTACATGAGGTTCGATTCCAGGTGACATAATGACAAAAAAACAGTTCATTCAACTGAGACTCATTATTAGCAAGTGTAAAAATCTTTTAATTTCTTTTTAACAAATATGACCACACAGTGAGAAGTTTAAATCTTTAAATGATAAGGAGACAACAACTTAACTCTGATTTATGCCTTTTTCTAACTAAATTTGTCACTATATAACTTATCACTAGTTGAAATGATTCGATATCTCAATGACCAATTGGCATTCACCAATTTACGCCATTTATGGCGCAGGCGAGATATCCGTGTCTCAACGAAAGGCCGGGTGTACTGAGCAGCAGTCCGCGCCATCTTAACATATGGCTGCGAAACATGGGCCATGAAAACTCAAAATATGCGTCGACTCCAGGTATTTGACCATAGGAATCTTCGTAACATTGGTCGTATATCATGAAACAGTCGAGTAAGTAATATGGAGAAAAGACAAAAGGTTATTGGGAAACATGGTAAATCAGTCGAAGAGGTCATTAACCTTCATCGAGTGAAATGGCTGGGACATGTATTGCGCATGCCCGACCACCATCTCTACCCCGTCGTGCGATGTTGGCTAGGGCTGAAGTAGGATGGAAGAAGGTAAGGGGTGGCCAAAACAAAACATGGCATCAGTCCATGAAGTCCTTAACTACTGGTCTGAGCCATGTAGGCAGATGTAGATTACCTGGTTGGGGTCCGCGTGATAGTCCCAATAAATGACTGAAGACACTAGGCGATATGGCTCAGAATCGGTCACAGTGGCGCACATGTATTCACTCTTTAACCCCATCTAGATCTTGAATTCTATTATTATTATTTTCTGTACATCATTACTTTACTCTTCCCTCTTGTATGCTGTTATTACGTTACCTCAATAATCTCGTAGTGCTAATGTGGTATTGCAACTTTAACCTACGAGCCTATGTGCCCGGTTCTACGTTGACGCTTCTGCTGATGATGATATCTCAATGTAATTCATTTTAACGTCAAGTGATTGCATTCAATTAATAGAAAGTTTTAATTAACTTTAATTTATTTAAATATTGATAAACATTATTAATTCATATTCATAATCTATAAAGTACTGATACTCTTCATCATTCTGTATCTAAGGCATGAAATGACTAGACACAGTAATATATAAACATGATAAATTAGGATAAGCTTGTATTTTCCCCCTTGATTTGTATTGGACTGAAATTGGTCAGTCTCTGGTGCTTAATGTACATCCTAAGCGGATTGCCTCAATATAGCGATAGTACACTGGTTATATTTAAGTTGAATTGTAACTGGCAAGTAGAATCCAGGACGCGCGTTTCGTCCTATTTTGGAATCATCAGCTGGATGTACCTGCATCCCAATGTTGATGTTTACACTGAGATTCGAACTCAATCCACTTCATGCCTAACCCCACCGTGTTCACCACTAAGCTGCTATGTCTAGCTACATCCAGCCAATGAGTCCCAACTAGGACGAAATGCGCCTCCTTGATTCTGCTTACCAATCACAATCCAACATAAACATGATAAAATTTTTATAGTTAATTTACTTACATTTTTAAAATATTTCAATGAAAATTGATACATTGGATCAATTTCAGCCAATGTAGTTATAACAAAATACATTACAGAGCCACGTGATGCAATTGGTAAATACTTTGAACGTGCTAATGTAATTTTTTGTTCAGTTATTGTTGCTTCATTTAAACGTTTAGTTATTTCACTTGATTTAATTTTAGATTCATTTAATGTATTAATTAAATCTTCATTATCTAATATATTACCTTCAGATTCAAATAATAATTTCAATATTCTACTTTCTGTTTCCTATAAATAGTTTAATATAGAAAAGGTATATACAAACTATTAGAAATGTGAATAATAGAGAATTATTAATGAAAAGAAAACGACAGAGAGAGAGAGAGATAGAGAAAGAGAGGAATGGTTGATTATAATCCATTAATAAATGTACATTTTATGATACTTTCTATGTGTAACTAATTTTTTTTTTTATTGTTAATTGTTGCTATGGAGTTTAACAGTCATAAATTATGATTGGTCAATTGTGTTGCATTTATAGTAGTATGATTGTTATGTTCAAGTTATTAATGTTTTATAAGTCAACATTGTAGGCGATATCTATAAGAAGTAGTTAATCGCTATCAGGAGGAAATTGTATCAATCATTTAAGTGAGGATTGTGGTGTTATTGATTGAGTAATGATAATCTTGTGTTAGATTACAGAAGGTCAATTTTCATTGGTTAGACAAGAAAGGGTAAAGTGTGCATACGGTAAATAAAATATTAATCTATCTATCCTAGATCTATCTATCTATCTATCTCTACCATATCTTAGTACAAGGAAGATTGCTTTCCTTCCTTAGAAACGCATAAAGTAGAAATGCTTCATATTATGGATCATGTTGTAATCTGTTGTTGGATTTTATAATTAATGAACAATTCATTATACAAATTGTCTATCACTAAAATCTTATTATTCTCCAACTACAACCTAGAGTGAAACGACTTTTGACTATTGTCAACTAGGTAGCTAGACAAACCATTCAACCATGAACATAGAATTTAGTAATTCACAAACTTTAACTGATAAGCACCAAACAGGATGTGAAATGCATTTTAGCATGTTTATCTCTCATAGAATTGATTTGTAAACTATAAGATATAAAGACGAATCATTTTATTCTGTATTTTTATACTCTGTTCTACGGGAACTTTTGAATAGATTATATTAGTAAAAAAGCAACTTTAATGCCTTCACTTAGAATCAAGTACTCAATAATTAGTTTTACTTATTAGCAATTGTAGTACATCTTGTTAATTTCAGGTAACGAATTATACAACTATGAACTTACGCACAACTATGTTAGACTATACTTTAATTATAACTTAATAACTGATTAACGCAGAATAATAACCATTATCGTATCAAAAAGGTGCTTAGAAATTTGTTTGATTTCATAATCATATTTCATTGATCATTGTCCTGTCATCTTTTTCAGATGATTCTTTAATAAGTCTACTATGGATATTAGTTTGTGATCTTATAACTGAACAAATTACGAAAGTGCGATTTGCTGATGAATGTCGAATGACACGAAACTTGGATCCAAAGTGTCCTAACAACTACTGATAAGTCACCTTCTGGCTTAATATAGTACCGCTGGTGTCGAGCCACTTAAACTAGTGGATATATTGCAAATTGATCAACAGAATTTGATCACCGTTATAAAGGATTACACAAACATTACATTGGTCATTACTCAGTGACCAATTAATGCACATACCATATACACTTAAGATACCATCGATAGATTCTTGATTTAGACTGTATATGTGCTAATCAAGATGATAAGATTCATAAAAACTACAAAACTATCTATAGAATCATATAAAGCCAGCTCTATAGTTTTAGTAGCAGTTATATTGAAAAACCTTGTTCATTAGAAAATCATGGTTCTATTTCATCTCATTGTAAAGTAGTTTATTAAAACATAAACAACTTCACAATATTCTCATGTTGATGTTGAATAGAACTTACTGGTCTGTTTCACCAAGTGAAAATCTTTTTTCCACTATAACGTCTGAACATTATATAACATGCAATAAAAGTCTTTTATATTCTATCCATCTAAATAGTACAATAAGAACTTGAGAAACATAACAGGTATACACATCAATATCCCTTGGTTACTTATGCCTATGTTCACAATTGATAAGACCTTAGACAGTATAAAAGACAAGTTCACTACTACTTACTTTCAATTGATTTTTATCTGTATTAATTCGTACAATTAATTGACTACGTTGTTCTTCTAATTCTGGTCTTTCTATACCTGTTACATCACTAAGTAGTTGATCTTCTAAACCATTTGGTGTTACTGTAAAATTAATTATTGTCACTTTAATTGATATTTCAGGTAAATAATGTGGATTAGCTAATTTACTAGTTAAATAAAATCTAAATTTTTTATCATATTCTATATCAGAATCACCAAGTCGAATTAATAAACGACCACCGGACATAAAAATTTGTTTTAATAATATTGGTTCTAGTGCTGGATCTAATGTTTCACCAATATCTTCTAATAATAATGGATAACCAACACGTATACAATTTTCTAATATTCTTAATAAATTAGAATCAGTCATTTTGGCAATTTTTAAATTATTCTGTGATTCCATTGAACGTATCCAACGATTAGCTTGTTCTTGTGGATCAATCATAAGTGGCCATCGTCTAGATTGTGTTACTAAGATAGCATTATCTGTACTAACTTGATCTCGTGGTAAACCTTGTGTATTCCATTGTCTTACTTCAAATGCATCACCAAGTACACTGAATAAAGTTAAGTCTTCACTGACTGGTATGTTTAATTTACGGCATTGTTCAACCCATTGTTTGATTAAATATTCACGATAATCTGCTGTAAACGCTCCATAGTAAGCTACACAAGCTGCTGCAACAAAAACATCACCAGTCACGTTACTAAGTTGTACATTATACTCATCAACAGATAATTTCCATCTATCTTGTTCATCAGCTAATGCAGTTGTCAGCTTTCCGGCACGTTTTAATCTAGCTGATGTTAATGCTAAACGATGTTCAAGCTTCTTTTTCTCAGCAACTGACTGATCATATTCTTGTTGTAATGAGGCAATTTTCTGTTCTACTGTTGCTAATTCTGCCTGTTTCTGTTGAAGTTTACGCATGACCACATCTAAATCAGCATTGGCTTCTTCCAGACTAAAAGAAAAGTTGAACAGATAATAAAGAATATTAAAAACATCTTCTACAGTAGTCTATTGATTAAATTTCAATTACATAGTTGGGTTTGAGAAAAGTGCGACCTAATCTTACTGATTACAAATTACATCCATAAATTAGCAGAAGAGGATAGTTATTGTGTCCGTTATGAATAGGCGTACTACACGAACTACCACAATCCTTTCAATCCTTCTTATGCATATTGAAGGATGAAATGACAAAAAAAGAGATAAACATTATCTGCAAAATAAACTGTTATAAACACCAGACACTCCGATACGCGCTATCATCGTTTTTATCTGTATAAACGCCAATTAGTTGTCAAATGCACAGATATGTCTTTACTCAAATCAATTCACACATACGATTCCAGACGTACGTTCGAAGAACAGATATTGAAAATGTGGACAGAAACAATGAGAAGAAACACCTTGGGAGCCAAGATAGTTAAAAATCATTAAACTTGTTGAAATTGGTCTGATTTATCAACCATTTAGAAAAACTATAAACAACCACAAGGTTACGAACTAGGTGAAGGGAGAAGATAGTATGCAGACAATGACAGGATAAGCTTTGTTGATAAACGATCGAAATTTGTATGATGAGATGAAAAGTATACCTCACTTCTATGTGAAGCTTGAACAGATGATATTATTTAAAATTAAAGCTTTAACATTAGACTGCCTAACTCAGGCAATGGAATTCCTTCAAAATCATCCTTCTGAGCAGCACATCTCCACTACTGATTTCATATCTATGGTTGGTCGTTATTAGCCTATTTTCACTCTATGATTAAAGTTACACTGTAGTTGGTAGGTGTAAATTAGAATGCCCGTCTCCTCCTATTTAAGATTCGTCAACTAGATGTATATGTATCCCAGTATCGATGTTCGTTCTTCGATTCGAAATGTGTTACACAAGTGTAGTTGTCTAAACATAGTGGCGCTTGACATGAACTGACTGAATTACAGTTTTGGTGTGAACATCAGCAGGAAGCTGGGTACATTCAGATGATAAGTCACAAGCATAGTATAATATGAGTCTTGAATTCCACTTTTCGATTACAATACAATTTTAATCATGCTTATCGACTACCACTGTTGCATATATGTTAACAGAGACTTATCAGTTTCATGAACAGAAAGACACAAATGTTTTCAAATTTTATTCTTATGCTTGCCAATTTCATTATAGTGAGTAGAATGAAACATGTCATAGTCACTATATTTGATGATAACTTACTATCTCTAAGACTCATATGCCAAGCCTCTCAAATGTCATAACATACCAAAGAAATAATTGTTAAGTGTATACAATGAAACACCAGTAACCTAAACATATATTCAACCTTAAAAGATTATGTCGCACAGTTACAGTGAAAAACAAATAACCCAAAAAATGTATTAGTCTGAGCTATACGAACACTAATAGATACATAACAACATCAAGAATCAGAGTTGTGTTTATTACACAATACGTTTAGGTAATTGTAATGTAGACCTGAACAAATTATAGTATGAAGTAATAGCTTAAATTCAGAAAGCTTTTAAATCCTCATTTCAATCTTAATCAATAAAACACTTATAATGAAATTGATATGATATGGCTTATTAACCAAACAAAGTTTATGTAGTCATGTTTTGCTAATAGCCTAAACTAAAACAGATAAAGTAGTAGTTTAAAGCTGAATCCTTTAACTACCAAGTCATCAATTTATAACAACAACAAATATGTATTAACTGGATAAAGTAAAATGTAAACCATTTTCATCATACCGTTTCCTTTTTGGCTCCACAGTACGAAATATATGTGCGTATAAATTCAGGGCTCGAACCCACATACACATTGATTTACATGCCTTACTAGTTTTCTCAACAGTTTCTGGTATAAATTCCGGATTATCAATAAATTTCTTTAATTTTCTTAATTGTGCATCAGTGATATCATCCTTTGGATATTCAACTAATTTTCGTAGAAAATTAGAATCATTTAGCACAGTTTTAGCTGTTGCCCAATCTCCTCTATATGAATAAAGTAAAAATGATAATAACAATTAAATCAATGAATATTCTTTTTACTCGTCACGGATTGATCTTAGGTGAGTGCAGTGAGACCTGAAAGACCTTAGGTTTGATTCCTGTGTGTAAATCGGAGGTGGGAGGGATTATGAGTGCACATTGTCACTGAAAAAATCCTACACAATTGACAAATAGGTGTATTATACCTTCTGATTTTCATTGGTACTCTCTCTATGACCAATGTTTGACGAACTAAGGAAATTAGAACTAATCTCCATAGAACTACATCAACAAAAATCAATGAACGAATGAAATTCGACAAATTAAATGAACATTTAAGCGTAAACTTTCGTTATCAAATGAATAAGATGCAGGTAACTGTTTTACTAAAGTTTATGTCGCCTCAATAATGATTCCTTATTACTATAAGTAAAACTTGATCAATAACTGAGTCAGAATATAACACGATCTTTGTCTAATGTCTGCAGTCAGTTGTTGTCACTCTTTCAATTTTGCTGAATACATAAATCGGAAGCTTCTTATGAAAATTTGGAAAAAGCCTACTTTGATTTAATTTGTAGTTAGCAGAGAGTTTTGTAAATTTTCAGAGTGATTTCACGCTATAAACCTTTTGAATCTTAATTAGTAAACAATACTGATATTATGATTTGCACTTTTAACATATATTGTACACCTAAACTAATAGGCAACTCCGCCTGTAGCCCCCTAGGGTCGCAGCCTCTCCCAAGCCCGGATAAAAGAAAGTTCGGCATGAAGTTAGCAATCTCATCCTGTAAAAAAACAACCTTGCTAAAAAAACGCTAACCAGTAACCATTTTAATCATTTTAACTCTGCCCTGGGAGTTAGAAGGTCTACATTTCGAAAAGTTATGACGCCTAATGATGAAAACTGAGTTTCTTCGGAAGCCACGATGACGATTCCCCTTCTGAAAACCAGAGCAACAATTAATATAGGTACATGGAAAGTTCGCACGATGTGGGAGACATCGAGAAGTATACAAATAGCTAATGAAATGAAAAGATACAACCTGAAGTTACTTGGAATAAGCAAAAACCATTGGTTAGAAGCTCAACAGCAAAGACTATCCTCAGGTGATGTGCTGCTATTACTCCGGTCAGGAACAAGAAAATGCCTCACACACAAAGAATAGCAATAATGTAGTTTTAAGAAGCAAGGATGGTGCTTATTGGATGGGAACACCGTGGACCTAGGATCACCAACGCATCCATCAAGACAAAGAATTACAATGAATGTCGTCCAGTGCTATGCGCCCACCAACGATAGCCACGAAGACGACAAAGACCAGTTCCATGGGAGGTTACAGTCAATCATCGAGAAATATCTCAGCAAAGCACCTACCTATTCGCACGGGAGGCCTAAACACCAAGGTTGGAATGGACAGCACTGGATATGAGAACACCATGGGACGACGATGACTGGTAAAAAGGATCGAAAACAGTGGGAGGTTTATAAATTTGTGTGCCTTCAACAAAATGATTATAGGTGGCACCATATTCTCTCACAAACGCATACACAAACCTACATGGGCTACACCGGACAACACTATGGACAACCAAATAGACCACATCTCTATCTGCTAATTGAGGCATGGCAACTTGAACTGACGTACGCATGTACCAAGTTCTACGTTGCAACTGTCTGTGTCTGTCATCTGCTTTAATAAGAAGTCCAGAAAGACCATGGAATACGTAAGAGCAAACGGTGATGCTGATATAGACTCAGATCACCATCTGGTAGTGGCTAAAATAAAACGGAAACTGAAAAATCACTATACAGCTAGAGCAGCTGTATTACAGAAGCCTAATACAGCTCTTTTCCGCGAAACTAACAAACTCAACGAATTCAAAATAATTAACAACAATAAATTCCAGGCATTTAACTATCTACTAGAATAAGATGAAACTACTATGGAGGACAACTGGAGGGAGATTAAGAAAACAACAACTTCAACGTGTCAGGAGGTTTCGGGTGGCAGGGAGAACCATCATAAATAATGGATTTCTGTTGGTGATCTGGATAAAATCGAAGAAAGAGGAAAGAGATGACAGCAATCTATCATGCACGAACAAGAACAGATAAAACCAAGACACAGGCTGAATACACAGGAACCAACAAGCAAGTGAAGAGGATCGTTAGGTCAGATAAACGAAAATATGTGAAGGACCTTGTAATGACAGCGGAAGAAGCTGCAAGAGCAGGAAATATGAGGTACTTATACGATACAACGAAGAAATTACCTGGGAAATTTTGTAACGCAGAACGGCCAATCAGGAACAAGGTTGGAAAACCAATCAATCAGAAGCAAGAACAACGAAACAGGTGGGTAGAACAAGTCAATAATTATTGAATAGACCAGCCCCTCTGAACTAACCAATCATCAAGGCAGCAGCCATGGATTTCCCTATAAACATTGACCTATTCACAGTCTAAGAAACTAAAATGGTTAGCCTAATGTCAAATTAAGAGTGGCAAGTCAGTACTGTCAGACAACATACCAGTGGAGGCGCTGAAGTCAGATATAGAAGCAAATGCAGACAAACTCCACACTGACCAAATCGTGACACTGCGATTCATTGTTGAATAATCAATTGAATGGAATTCACCACTTTATATCAACTTCCTCGACTACGAAAAAGCATTCAACAACGTGGATAGGAGAATATTATGGGGCCTTCTTCTACATTATGGCGTACCCGAAAAGATGATTAACATCATACAAAATTCGTACTATAGACTACACTGTAAAATCGTGCATATATGCCAGCTCATAGATTCATTCGAAGTAAAGACCGGTGTCAGAAAAGACTGCTTAGTCTCGCCCTTCTGCTTTCTTCTGGTGGTTGATTGGATCATGAAAACTAAAACATCTCAAGGCAAGCTCGAAACACAGTGGGCAACATGGATGCAACTAGATGAATTGGACTTCGCCGATGACCTAGCTCTTCTATCCACACACACCAACAAATGCAGATGAAGACGGATAATATAGCAGTAGCCTAGGCAGCAGTGGGCCTCAACATACTCAAAGGGAGAAGGAAGATCCCTCAATACAAAACAACGAACACTAACCCAAGGAGAAATTCTGGAAGATGAAAAATCCTTTACATACTTGGATAGCATCATCATCGACAAACAAGGAGGGTTTGATTTGGATGTAAAGGCGTGGGTTGGCAAGGCAATGTCAGCATTTCTATAACTGAAAAACATCTGGAACTCAAACCAACTGTCAGCCAACATTAAAGTCAAAATTTTCAATGCAAATGTGAAGACCGTTCTGTTGTGTGGAGCTGAAACTTATATTGAGAACTACGAAAAGCATCACTCAAAGGATAAAAGTATTTATATACAACTGTCTGAGTAAGATACTTAGAATCCGTTTGCCAGATGCTGTCAACAGCAACCTTCTATGACAGAGAACAAATCAACCGAATTCCAGCCGAGGAAGAAATTAGGAAAAGACACTGGAAGTGGATAGGTGGTTAGGACACATGTTGTGGAAATCCTCAATCTGTGTCACACGACAAGCACTAACTTGGACTCCTGAAAGCAAAAGGGAAAGAGAAAGACCTAAGTACACATTACGTCGGGAATTGGAGACAGACATGAGGAAAATAAAGAGCACTTGGAAAGAGCTGGAAATTAAAGACCAGGACAGAGTTGGTTGAAGAATTCTAGTCGACGGCCTATGTTTCACATGAGGTAACAGACACTGATTGATTGAGTGAACTGTTAGCAGGTTAATTTTCGAAAGACAATATCCATTAAGTCATGACGTGGTTAAGTGAGAAGCTGGAATTTTAGAAAAGTATTTTGGTTTATGAATTCTGTCTACTATGGTGAAAAGTGTGGACTCAATAGCTTTATGGATAATGAGATTGAGTCCGAAGTGTTTAACAGTTTAGAGTCTAGGTAGTATCATCTTCATTAAGCTGCAGATTCATCAAATGAAGAATTCGAAAAATATACCTCAGGATTTCGTCATTTACTATAATGAACCAATTCTGAAAATTAATGACAAACTGATTATACAGAGACTGCCTGGTACCCAAGAAACAGAGGAACTTACTCAACTGTTAGATATGTGAAAACAGTTATGAGGAAATCTTGGCTTAAGGGTTCATGATTGCTTAGCAATCATGCAAAAGGTGAATATATAATGTTAAAGAATTGATGTTTCGCCTTGCATTCAGTCATAATAATTAGAGAAGTTAACACTGAATTACTCGGGTATTGATCTCTCGTAGAACTGGTACATTTTAATTGCTTGATCATTAAGGAATAATTACTGTCATATTTGTGTAATCTGTAATTCACATGATTTCTTGTCATTTAAACTATTGGGATTCTGACTGATAGAACGTAAACGGTATTAAATACTAGACACGAGTAAAATTGTTTAATACTCGGTGGTCTGTCAAAGTAGTTTGTGATGATTTCTTTAATTTGAGATTGTTCATTATCAGAGGTCAATATCCACTGATGAACCATCTGAAATAATGTATTAGTACGACTAATGACTCTTAGTTATCATAGCGTGGATGATACTGTCAGGTTAACAGATCTCAGTTTAACAGACAAAGTCAACCAAACAAATGTTCACTATATTCCAGTTGCTTACAAAACTTATCTTTAGATAAAGACTAATTATGCAGACATTCTTACTTTTGTCCTAGCATAATACAAACAGCTTCCATGACAGTTTGTACTAATTGTGGTGGTTTAGTAAACACACGTATTTCAGATATATCATTTTTATCTAATGAATCAAGTGCTTTATTAGCTGCTTCTAATGCTGGTATGGCTTCATCCAAATCACGTTGGGCATCATCAGCTATAACTTGATTTTCAGCTGCTTTTTGTTTAGCTAATGCTTCATCTTCTTTTACTCGATTACGTACAACATCAGCCTGATTTAGATATTGAAAGAAAATAATAAAAATAGGTATTATCTGAAGTGATTTTATTATCTTATGGAATACTGAAGGCGTAGTTTAGAAGAAAATGATATTAGTTAATAAACATTTAAAGACTAGAAATAACCAATATGTTATCACTTCGGGATCAATTTCTTCGTAGAAATCATCACTAATGACATCACATTGAATAGAAAAGATAACGATTATCTTGTACAATACAGTCGAAATTTAATTATTCTAAGCTACGATGAATTTACGATAAAGAATGCAAGTTAGTCAATCTTACGGAATATTTTCTCTTAACTTAAGTCACTGCATAGGTTTAATGAATTTACTCTATATGAATTCATAGACTAACTAGGATTTCAGTGTGTGAAAATATTCTAAACATAATTTAATAGATGAGTGTTTCAGTATAAATTAAACTCATCTGAAAGTATTGTGACATCTTTCCGAAAAGAACGATAACTGAAGAAGAGTGGAACCCCCATATCTGTATTTCAGAATATATATATATATATATATATATATATATATATATATATATATATATATATATATATATATATATATATATATATATATATATATATATATATATATATATATATATATATATATATATATATATATATATATATATATATATATATATATATATATATATATATATATATATATATATATATATATATATATATATATATATATATATATATATATATATATATATATATATATATATATATATATATATATATATATATATATATATATATATATATATATATATATATATATATATATATATATATATATATATATATATATATATATATATATATATATATATATATATATATATATATATATATATATATATATATATATATATATATATATATATATATATATATATATATATATATATATATATATATATATATATATATATATATATATATATATATATATATATATATATATATATATATATATATATATATATATATATATATATATATATATATATATATATATATATATATATATATATATATATATATATATATATATATATATATATATATATATATATATATATATATATATATATATATATATATATATATATATATATATATATATATATATATATATATATATATATATATATATATATATATATATATATATATATATATATATATATATATATATATATATATATATATATATATATATATATATATATATATATATATATATATATATATATATATATATATATATATATATATATATATATATATATATATATATATATATATATATATATATATATATATATATATATATATATATATATATATATATATATATATATATATATATATATATATATATATATATATATATATATATATATATATATATATATATATATATATATATATATATATATATATATATATATATATATATATATATATATATATATATATATATATATTATATATGCATATATGGCAATCTTTGTTAGTTACATATTTCTCTTTTCCTAAGTATTCACGTTATTCGCTAACTGTTACCATATCGTATTCGGTTTTTGAAATACAATCAGTTATTTATGTACCTCTTACTTTGATCATGTATAATGAAAACCCTTGTTCTGTAATCAATTTACTTATTTAGTCACGTTTATCCGTCGTTGGGAAAGTTATGCATAAATTTGTGATCTTGTTTGAAATAAAATGTTTTGATTTTTAACTATTGGCCTAGATTAGCTTATCTTCTTCTCACTTCTAGTCGGGGATAGTAGTATCTTATGTCTTAGTCAGAAACATATCACAACTATATCCAATAAGCCATATTATAGAGTTGGGTACGTTGAAATTTTTAGTGAAATCAGTGGCATTGTCTGCCATGCTATCATGAAAGCCATTACCGTTTCACAAAATATCCAAACCCAAGTTTTTGTATTCTCTCAGTCAGTATATTTTGAGTTTCAGTTGACAAATAAAGTAAACTGGGTTTCTGGAAGGTGCTACTCAATCAACAAAACATAATCATACTATCACTAATTACACAAATCAATTATATTGAAATAAATTCAAAACAAAATAAACAAAATTAAGAGAGTAACAATTATCAATTATACTGAAAATATAGCGTTATACAAATATGCGTCAGACATAATCATCACTATATGAGCACGACAATATAGTTCGTAAAGACAGTGAAAGATATTCATAATGGAAAACTGATATACTAAGAATATAGAAGAAAGTGAAGTAAGGCACTGGAGCCACCGTCTCAAATTCTTAGCCATTTCATCAAACATCTTAATTCACTAATTACTATCCGGTAGTCTACTACATACTAACATCTTTTGGACTAATGGCTAATGGATTCAAATACCGATGTGAATTTCTGGCCTTATTGCCTCTAGGAGAAAATACCAACTACGGAAGAATATTAAGAAGACATAGATATTGAATAAATGACAATAGTGTCAGAGATTGCTGCTGAAGCATTTTCTTGATAAGCTGAATTGAAAGTTGAGTATAGGACTATTTACTAACTGGGAATCAATTTCCATATACTTGCTTACATAGAATAGATGCATGATTATAAACGTATTGATGGTCAGTCACAAGCAACGTAGAACCCTACAAGTTACCATGCCAAATTAGCCTAACATTAGAATGTAAAGAGAAGGATAAAGTGAAGGTGTGCATGAAAGAATAATACAACTTAAGATCTCGATGAAGATAAAGAGTGAGTACACTTGCAAGACTGTGACTGATTATCAGCCATATCACCCAGTGTCTCCAGCCACTGATTATCAATATCACACGGACTCTAACCATATAGTCTGGATCTATCAACATGGCTCAGACCAACAGTCAAAGACTTCATGCTTCGTTACCATACTTTATTTTGACTGCTCCTAACTTTCTTCCATTCTACTCTTACCCTATCCAGCACTGCACGACATGGTAGACACTGGTGATACATACATGGCACATGTCTCAACAATCTCAGTCAGTGGAAGTTAGTGACCTCTTAGACTGACTTATCATGTTTTCTTAGTTCTTTATGTCTAGCATCAATACTGGTTATTTATTCGTTCCTTGACAAACGGGCAATACTACGAAGATTTATATGATCAAGGAATTGGAGCCTACATATATCTTCTATTTTCATAGTTTATGTTTCGCATTCATAGGTCAAAGCATAACCGACTGCCGCCTAGTACACTCGGTCTTTCGTCGAGGGGCGGATATTTGCCTGCGCCATAAATGACATAAATTGTTAACAGCCAAGTCAGCTATTCGAATCCATGCAGAGATTTTGCTAAAAACTGACTAACTATGGGTGATGAGATTTTTGAGATAAGTGAAGTAGTCAACGTGCTCAACTATTTTACTCCCTGTAACCAACCTAAGCAATGATTCAGACCAGTCCTGGAATTACATTTTGTATTTAAATGGAAAGAAATGCATCCAACAGTATTGATATATAGATAATGTTTAACGTCCGTTTGCTGTTCACCCAATAAGTAAATGAGGTTTATCAATTACGTTTTAAATTAATTTTACATCCAGAGTTGCTGTCTATACACAGAAATCTGTTTTTTTTTGTTTTACGAGTGGGTCTTGGTAACACTTACATGACCGTTCCACAGTGTATATATTTCAGATTACTGTTTCTAAGTAAGTCTTATGTCACTTCACTAAGCTATATAACTGTTCTTTATCATTTCAGTTCTTTTAAGCTACATATATGTCTAGATATAATCTATATTTTTCATAAAAATAAACGATGGATCTGTTGAATCCTGTCATTATTTAATGTATCTGATTTATTGTTAAGATCAATAGCATGAACTTAAATTTTACGGTTGAATACATTCAGTTATATAGAAATTATAACTATGACAAACCATTCGATCATGTACTCAATACTAAATAAGGCTATCATTACAGCTGACAGTTAATTACCTGTTCTTGATCTTCACTTAGTTTTATCATTAATTTTTCTGTATCACGTTGTTTTGCTTCAAGTGTTGGACGCATTGCTGTTAGTTCACTTTCCATTTTAGCAATTAAATCATTAGTTTCTAAAATTTTATTTAAACCATTACGAAATTTATCACGTCCATCAGTTAATTCTCTGAAAAAAAGAAAACAAAAGTAAAGTAATGTAAGAAAGAAAGAAGTAAATGACTGACATTCAAGAAAGCATCGGCATGACACAAAAGCAAAACGAACGAAACTTCCATGAGAACAACTATATCCGGACTTCATGCAGAAGTAGTGGTAGAAAGATTAGGAACTACAGAACTCCCAATAATCACAACATGAATGCATATCCGCTATGAAGATAACAACATAATCATAAATAATGAGTTTAAAAGTGTATATTGGTTTATGAGTAGTGTCTTCGATGGTGTAAGGTTTGTGCTGATTGCCAGCATCAACTCAAGAAAATGGAAGATTTAAATGTGTTAGAGACTATTGCTTAATGACCAGATTCCCATTTACAATAGAAACAATCTAACACCTTATACGACCAACTGGGTAAGAACTCCGTTTCAAAGAGTAGAAACACACTGCAGCAAATCTCCCACGAGGAGGAAAGAAAAAAACGCAATGACTATATTTCAAACCAACGGATATTCACTCTAATTTATCAAAGCCAATCTTTCAAGATCATTAAAAAGATACAAAATCAAACGTTGAATTGTCCATTCTACAGCAGATAAAAAACATCAGAAATACTACCAGATTATCGAAGTAATTAGACATAAGCGTAGCTCACAAGCCAACTCAATTACTTTAATCAACTCAGACTAAGGAACAAAATAACGAAAGTAAACAAAACTAATATCATCTGCAAATAAATTACTGTAAATATGAAAAACATGATTTCAGAAGAAGCAACCGACGTTTTCATCGCCGCTTGGTCGTGCATTAATTATTTACCAAAGGCATCCGTATATCTTCTTTTATATCAATGTATGCAGACAATAATGAACACACGTTTAACTGCGAAAACATGATATCAGACAGAGGAAACAAAGAAAACTAGTAAATTTCTGAAAGCGTGACGCTATGATCAATCCGCAATCAGTAAACACTGAAATAAATCCAACTCATCAACCAATTAGAAAAGTAATAAACGCCAATGCTGCAAATCAGGTTAGGAGAGAGGGGACTCAGAGCAAATATTGAAAACGATAAGACTTATGCTAAATCATCAGCAGCAGCAGCAAAGTAGAACCGGGCACATACGCTCGTATGTTCAAGTTGCCATAACACACTAGCACTACGAGAATATTGAGGTAACGTATAGACAGAATACAAGAGGGAAGAGTAAAGTAAAGATGTACAGAAAATAATAACAGAATTCAAGATCTAGATGAGGTTAAAGAATGAATACACTTGCGCCACTGTAACCGATTCTGAGCCATATCACCTAGTGTCTCCAGCCGTTTATTACGACTATCACGTGGACCCCAACCAGGTAGTCTACATCTACCGACATGGCTTAGACCAGTGATCAAGGTCTTCATGGACTGATGCCATGTTTTGTTTTGGCCACCCCTAACCTTCTTCCATCCTACTTCAGCCGTAGCCAACATCGAACGACAGGGTAGATGGTGGTCGGGCATGCGCAATGCATGTCCCAGCCATTTCAGTCGATGAAGGTTAATGACCTCTTCGACTGATTTACCGTGTTTCCCAAGAACATTTAGCCTAACCTCACTATTACTAATCCGGCTATTCCATGATGTACGAGCGATGTTACAAAGATTCTTATGGTAAAATATCTGGAGTCGACGCATATCTTGAGTTTTCATGACCCATGTCTCGCAGCCATATGTTACAACAACCAGTCGAATTCGAGGTAGATTGAATAAGCTGCTAGCCACTTGTAGCGAACTTCTCTTAGTTCACTGGTGCCAGAAGTCTCCTCTGATGAAGTTGTTCAGAGTGATGATGAAAGCTTTACAATTAAGCAATTCAGCTCACAAAATGTAAACTGATCAAGACCATCTTTTTGGTCTACAAATAATTTCCACAACCTTGGAAAATCATAACATGGTTACTTTTATAAAAAAGCGTTTTAGGATCCATCTGTTAATTCAATCAAAAAACATGTGTCAGCTGAAGGGTCGTCCACTTCAGAAATAAACAGATCTTCAAACTCGTGTCGTTAATTAAGAGATTAGTGTTCTCCGGAAACTATGTGTTGAAATCAACGTTTTTATGATCATTGATTTGTTATGTGAGATAGTGGTTTATTCCGTAGCTAGGACAATGCAATTTTGGATTTTAATCTTTTGACAACAAAAACTGCTGTGAAGAGAACTACTTAATTTGTAACGAATACAAACAACTAATTCTAATACCTATCTAAACAAAACCACCACATTGTAATTACGATAATCAGCTAACTAGTGATTTACTTTGAAATATTCCTAAAGCTCTAGTGAGAAGTCACAACTGTTGAAATTCAGACTTGTCAAAAAGGTTATCACCAACGGCATTGACTAGTCGTAGCACCATATCACAAATTGATGAATTTGGAAATTCTGTTATTCGATACCAGTCGGCTCAGTGGAGTAGAGGGTTATGCGTTTGCTAATGTAAAGGCACTGTGTTAGACCCTCTGTACGAATCCAAGGGAGGAGCTGCATACTAGGACGAAACAGTTGTTCAGTGCTCCTTGATTTACAGTGGCATTCAGCCGTCACCAGTCTGTGATGAATACAAACCAAAGAACTTAATAGATATTCCTACAAAACCGTTTTAATTCAATTACTCACTTTATTTGTTTATTCAACATTGTCATATACAATCCAAGTAGTTCTAAATAACTTGTAGGTGTAGTATAATAATGACGTTTCAATTCGTTATAAAAACGTTCAGCTGCTTCTGAGACACTAAGGTGAATACCAGTAGATAATTTTGATATAGATTCCTGTTGATAACAGAAAACGAAAGACATTTTTTAGTATACGAAGCTTATGAATAATGACCAATTTATGTTCTACGCCATAGACTGACATTATCAGGGATGAATTGAACAAACTTTTGTCTTAGGTCTCCATCGCTTAACTAAAATTACTATGGTAAGTGTAGTAGAATAAAAGCAAACTAAAGCAGTTCGATTAAAATGTTCCATCAATCCCTGAAGTTGTTGAATTGTAGTCCGACGTGGAAATCATGGTCGGAGTCCAAGGGATTGTAATAACCATGGATTTGGATCATTGATTGACATGGTTCAAAGTTAGTCACAGTGGCGAAAGTGCATTCGCTCCTTATCTTCCTTTACCTAATGGCTTTAAAATTGTTTTATACCTTTCTTATGAATTAATTCCTTGTTCTAGAATCATATTCTTGATATTTAATCTTCATTTGTATGATTACTGATATCACTACTACGATTTCTATTACTTTGATATTCATCCTACTGTGCTAAATTGGTATGGTAAATTTCATCTATGCATAAATGTTCCAGGTTGCACATTCTATATGACTGAGTGATTTTACAGCACTTCCAAACATCCGCATCAAACAAAGAACGGTGTTAAGACTGTTACCTTTTTTACCAATAAGTTGGAATTTATACGCATATCTATAAATTTTGGATACATAAATAAACAGTCATAAGCAATGTAAAGCCTGTAACATAAGTGTATCAGCTTAGGTTACCATACAATAACAGAAAGACAAGATCAAATTAGCCTGATTATTGCCAATCAAACAAGTCATATCGGAACTAGGTCGTTTATTTATGAGCCTTCATTGTTATTGGAGTTTGAATTGGTTAAACTAGTAAATATTATGTAGAATCTAGGAATACATAATGCATTGCTCGTTATATTTAGAAGTTGTTTATAGATCTCCATTTCGGACTAATTGTTCTGTCGTTTAGTAATCGTTTTATATGTAGTTTTGTGTAAACAGTTCGATATTTTCAAGACACCATCGATACTACTGAAGATCGATTTAATCTTAGTATTTGTCTGTTATGAATTAAGATTCTGATGTGTTCGACTGACTTCTGAAATATTAAATAAAGGAATATAATGATGATTAATAGAAGAAAATGCAGTAATACTATGTGGCTGAGTAATAGTCTCAGATGAGACACATTTATTCATATAGACGCAAGGAATAAACTGGAACCAAAAACAAAACCACTATCAAACGCCGGTGATTTGTCTTACATATTTTCTGATAACGTTAATCAGATGTTATTCTTCTATGCATACTGTGCAATTGTTTCCAATTAAATAATAGCTTTATACAAATTAGATACTCACTGTCACCCAAATTAGGACAGTACTGTCACTACCACTATGATCATTAATACAACTACTACTAATAACGCTGCTATTACTGCTACTGTTACTGTGAATCAGTGTTTTATTTTATATCGCAAATTGGCGGCCAGTGGTGTTCAACCATATCGGATATAAGGCAGTTACCTACAGATAACAGTGGATGAGGTGGTGCAAATATATCGTTAATCTACTGAGTTAAAAAATTCGACCATTAACATCCGGCCGGCTTAGTGGTCTAACAGTTAGGAGTTTATGACAAAGCCTTAAGATCTTGAGCTTAATCCCATTGTGGTATCATCGGATGATCAGTATTGGAGACTCATATACTAGAACGAAACAACAATTCAGTGCTTCCTAGTTTACGATAGTTGTCTAGCATAAACCAATTCATAATATCAAATTAAAATTCAACAATCTCCACAACACCCAATTACAATACTATATATATATTTTTAACTTACTTTAAGTTCATCTGTACCAAAATCAGCTTGTGTGAAAGTAAATTTAGCAACACTGTATAATGCTTCTTCAGGCCATTCAATGAACCAATCAATTGTACAACAATTAACTAATGATGGAAACATTCTACATCGTACACGAAAATTTGAACCAACTGGTGACATACATAAAACAATATGTAAATTATTTCTTACACGATTTATACAAAATTCATAAATACCATCACGATTTCCTTCAGCAATACCAATATCTTTAGCAGATGATCTACAACCAATAATTAATTGTTCATATTCATCATTTTCAAATAAATTTGGTACTTCACCAGAATTTAACATATTATTAATATCTTCAAGAAATTCTTCTATAACTATTTGATTATCTGTAAATAGGAATACTGTTGATTTATTTTCAACACCAGTTGTATAATATAAACGTTTTAAATCATCATGAAATGTTGAATAATCATAACCACGACATAATTCAATTTGAAAGCATTGATAATCGTTTATATGTGCTGCTAATCTAAAAAAAAAAAAAACAATTCAATGTAATTTTTTTTTTTAAGAATAAAAATTAAACATTAAAATGTTAAATAAATTAATAGTCAATTATAAATATCACAAATTTAATGGAAGTGGGAATTCTACCATTGGATATCGACTCAGTGATGCAGACAGTTAGGTGTTCGAGTAAACTTGAAGCCCCTGGTGCAGAATCTGGAGTGCGTACTGCTGAGGAGTTCCACACTAGAACGAAACAGTTGTCCAGTGCTCTTTGGTTTTCAATGCTACCCTGCCAACATCAATCTGTGATATATTCAATCAAATTATAAATATCATTATCAAAGTTAATTTTGATAATTTCAAATAAATTGAACATTGGACAGATTGTTTATAATATGAGTGATATACATAAATTTGTAAAATTTCAATGAGTAGAAATTAAGATTTCTGACGTTTGGCGGCTTAGTGCAAGTCACTTCTTCAGAGAAACAGATGAATAACCGAATTGAATTAAGCCAGGATTAAATAATGCACACTGGAACAAATCAAAAAAAATAAAATAAGTCCGTATAATCAAAATGCGAGTTTGATCGCGTCATGATGTCAAGTCATGTAGGTCAGGTCAAGGTGATTTGAAATGAGACATGCATGCATATGTTAGCGTGATGTGAAAGGAAAATATGTGAATAGGTGAAAATAAAATTGTATGTAAGCTCATGTGCATGAAATACGATGTACTTTAATTGTGGTCAGTTGGAGAGAAAGTTTATGTTGGGTGAATAGAAAGGCCTTCCTCTTTGTTAAGTGCAGTTGGATTCAATAAAATGTGAAGCGCTTCAGCTATTCGTCTTTCCTTATAATTGGGACAACCTTTTAGAATAATTTGGATATTTTTAATATCGATTTTATGGTTGTGGTAGATAGCATGTACTGCTATTGGTGATTTAATTTGTAATTTTTCCAGCTCAACAGGATTATTAGGAGGTCGTTTAGTGTAGCTTTCATGTTCTTTGGCACGAGTTTTGATTTCTCACGAAGACTCTCCAATATAGAAAGCATCACAATCAACACAACCAAGTCTGTAAACAAAATTCTGTGTAGAGGTAAAAGGGATCTTGTACTTTATCTTAACCAATGAACTTCGAATAGTGTTGGTAGTTTTGTAGAAAGTTTGAATTCCGTGTTGTTTTAGAATTCTTTGTAATTCATCTGTTATGTTTTGGCGGTAAGGTAGAACGGCTGTACCAATCCAAGTAGTCAATTGTTTATAAGTAAAATAAAGTTGTACTAATGATTGTATTGAAATGAATGTGACAGTATTTAAATGTATCGCTTAGTTAGCCAATTAGCATGTTTAACAATGTTGCTTTCATATAATGTAATAGCACAGTTATAGAAGGTTTATTTAAGGAATACAAGATTACTTTTCCCTACAGATCATTTGTTCAATAACATGGAGATATCTCTTCAAGAACTGTTCACAAGTAAGGCATATGAATTATGCTGTCAGATGTCCAGATTGCTGAGATTACTACTAGTTTAGTCTCTTTTATATCCCTCTGTAAGAAGTATTCTTTCATGATAATGAAAATCGGGTAGATACAGTCGTATACTACTTACAGAATAACAAAACTGTCAATAGAATGAGCTATGAATAGAATACTGATGAAAATATGTTCTATGATCATGGGCAAATTAAAAGACTCAAACAGGTATGGACCAGGAAGATTCTCAGTTTATCAACATTCTATATCTGGATAATTTCCTGACAATCAGAAATGTTGGGAAATGTATTTCATTTTCTTACAGAATCTGCACAGAAACAGATAATCGACAAACTTTTAAGAGTATGGTCTCAATAAGTATAAAATATTCCCTTCTAGTTGCCTAGAAAGTGTAATACTGAAGTCTATTTTACAACTCTGAGTTAAAATCTGTCCACGTGAGGAAGCATTTTTAACTTTGAAACCATAAAATTCAGGAAATATCTACACTATTTACAACTAATTTGTATTTTGATAAACCAGTGTTTATCGAAGTCTTGACTGCAGTGGAACGTATTCATTACCACAGTAATAAAGCATTAAGTTAGTAAACTAAAGGATTAAAGTTTAGACTTTTGATGGAAAATATTATCCAGAAGATTGGTTTGTATAGAAATTTAGGGATTCCCCTCATGAAGTGCGAGTTGAAATGTTTCAGTCTGTTTAATGTTCACGTAAAAGTTGCATTCATTAATTCTATCTGATCTTAGTTACCATGAGAAAACATTGTGTAGGTGTGTGTTTGTGCATGGTGAAGGAATAACAGACATACTTACCTTCATCAAAATGATATCTGAATAAAGTCTACCATATCTTCTTGAAATCATTAATATCAACATAATGTTCGCAATATCTGTCTTTCTGTTTAATTAAATAAATCAAACTGACTAATTAGGGTTCAAGTAACAACTATGAGCAGTATTTTGTAGATATTGACGGATACTATTTAGAATTACTGGTGGTGGTACAGGTACATTCAACCTTTATTCTTCTAATTAGTTAGTTTTAAGATAAATTTGAATCTTTTACTCTATTAATCCAATCTTTCTGGAATCATATCCTGATATGCCTAAACTTTTTTTAACCGTCTTCGTGAGGATTTCATCTTAACGTAATGGTATGATATAATAACTTGTGCAAATAGGCATTTATGAGAAGCTTTATTTTAGTTACGACTAACTGATTGATTTATCATGCATAAAAATACCTATCACACAGTACAGTTCATACTACTACCAATATTATATACTACCGATTAAAGTTTATTTACATTACATAAGATTAAAGAATCAAAACAAGAAAGAGAATATATCAATGTTTACCTAGTCAGTGACTGTTTACCGGTACCACCGACACCAACTAACAATGCATTTCCTCTATCTTGTCGAATCATTCGAGCAATTCGACAAACATGTTCAATGGCATCAACAAAGAAGACAAGTTTTACATCTTTTGACATTGTCATATTATAATCATCCAAGTACTGTAAGAAAAGTGATTATTATTATTATTATTACTATTCACTAGTGAACTAAATAACTTAAAAGAACTATTTATTTGTGTACAGGATATAATATGTAAATAAAATAAGGAAATGAATTCAGTTTATTTCATTATTAATTCCAGAGGTGATTCAAACAGTTTTTGTGATGAAACAAAGGCTTAAATCAATCATCAACAGAACATAAGATTCGACTTATGTCATTGTCATTGAAAAGTCCAGGGTTAATTATTCACAATAAACCAATACGAAATCTAAATGATTTCTTCACATTCAGCTATGTTTATCAACTTATTTGTGTATGGCAACAAATACATAGGAAGGGGGAATTGTGATGAGAGCGTAAGGTTAACTGTACACACTTAAATAGTATCGAAAACAAATGAACTATAACAGCAAAATATGAACACGTAGATAAAAACAACTAGTGTTCTCCATAGCTATACATTTTGTTGAAATAGGTTACAAAATTGGTATCGAATCAACCTCTGTGGTGTTGTATAAAAGTTCCATAGGGGATATGGTAAGATTTATTAAAGCCATATCTAAACTAAAGTTGAATCACCCCCCCCGCGCCTTCCCATGTGTTTAATAACAGTTTGAGTCTACACTGAACTTTCTCTGACTTTACTGATTTAATATCTTATCTTCTAACCTGTCTAGTTAGACCTTTATTTTCCTTATCCTTTATGCCTTAACACGTTTATGTGTGATAAGATTGACCAGAATATATTGTTCGAAAACATATCACATAATTCCATTCAACTTCGACTTCTTATTATTGCATTATGTTTATTGTGAAATAATGGTGAAGATTTTTAACGTAGATGGATAGTGGTGGATATTGGTGGTGAACTCATTAAGCTAGATTGTTTAGTTGTTAAACTTTTGTTATCCCTCCGGACAGCATTATCAAAACAGACTTCACGTAAAAATGAGGTTTATAAATTAATCTATAACCACTATTTATGATTGGCTAGATTATTTTTTTATTGTTTAGCATAGAGATTATTTAATTCCAAACTTTATTGCATAACTTTGAAAAACGTACATCCATTAATAAAGATTTGAGTTTATCCATATCACTTAACTCTTCATATAATCGTTCTGAGCGTGGAAGACCAGGCTTCGAGAAATCGCCAAATAAAATTGGACTCTTTGTAAATGTTTCAGGCTCTATAGTCTAAGAAAAAAATTTGATATTAAAAAAGTAATCACTAATACTTCTACTGCATAAAGATCAAAAGAGGAAGGCCAAAGAGCATAATTGTACCAAGAATTGCAGGCTGACATGATTGGAATGGATAGCACTTAGGAAGAAGTGGTAAGGAGAACTTAGTACAGAATTGATTGAAAAATCTTGGTCAGCGTCTATGCTCCACAAGAGATAACAGGTATTGATTGATTGATTGATTAATTTATCTGATACAATATGACAATTAAAGGAAAATTATAATCTCCGGAGTTTACTCTAAGTAATATTAGGAACTGTACTGCTAAACTGTATTTACCGAAAAAGTTGATAGATAAGAATTGTTGTGTTCTTTGAATTGTAAGCTCTCCATCGATGCACTAATAGTTATTACATCATTTCCCGTTCAAGAGTCATTGTAATTTCACTGTATACCTATCACTGTAATTTCTGTGCACAATTGTCTAGCTTAGTTTATATTGTATAATGTATTTTTCCTTACAAAGTACTCTGCAATATGATATATGAAAGTAGTTGTTCCTACTCATTAATTGATTCTCTACTCTATATGATTTTTTGTCCATTCTCATTCTATGAATGTATCTATTTACTCTATCAACATATCAGCATTCAATTTATACGATTAAAGACGATTGGCATCAATCTTATTATTTGCTTATCTACACAAGATCCTATTAACCAACTACCACGGTCTCTGTCGTCTAGCTCAGTTGAAAAACAAGTATTTGCAAGCATTTTACCATTCGTTTAGTAAGCGAATGTTTCGAATTGCAGCATGACGACCATTATAGATTTCATTTCAAGTAATAGGTTTAATAAATTTTATGCTTCTTATTAGACATATTGGATTGTACTATGGTGACATGTTCCTAAAAGACAGAAGTAGATAGTCTAGTTTGATGAAAACACATTCACAGTTATGTAAGAGAATTGTGGATCTATAGTCTAGTTCTTGACTAACGATGTACTAGGAAACTGTTTCATGATAACAGTACACCAATTTCAAAGAAAGCATACTAATATGTTAACGACTGCCTTACAAGAGTGTTTTCAGCTACTGAAGAGAAAAGATTAAATTATAATTTACTTTCTGAATAGCTATTGCTATCATACGTTCACGTCTAACATAACCTAATATCGAGAACTATATTTTGGTTGTAGTACAATGTTTTAAAGTTGGTTAACAGTAAATGTGACAAAACAAAAACAACCCTGAGTAGGTGGGGAGGGGGATTTTCGGATTTTATAATGACAGTCGTCAAGCCCAGATACTAACACACAAATATTTCGTCCTAGTATGAGGCAACTCTGCAATTTACACCGAAAATCTTCAAGATACAGGATGTATACTAAATCATTAAAACATGCAGTCGGTAACGAATAAGTGACATTTTAAACTTTAGTCAATTCGATAAATATTAGATGAACTCATTAATTGTCAACGGTGGATAACTGCTTCCAACAAAGACAAACAACTTACTTCACTGAAATATTTCAATGCCATTTCAGATAGAATTTGATTGAAAAATCTCTTATCTTCTTGATTAATCAATCGATCATGAAATACTCGTTGAGCTTCGTGATAGAATAATCTACTGATTGATTGTTTATTACGTATAACAATTGGATCACCTTGCAAAACACCTATAAAATTGAAAACAAATGTATGTTTCGTGAGTACACAAGTTAAATATTTTACTTATGACTAACCTAATGTTTTGTAAGTAATCCAAACCTAAGAGAAATTGCCGAAAAGGGATAGCTACTTCAATTTGTGGCTTAATCTACGTTGATAGACGATGTAGTGGTTCAGTTAATGAAGTTTCATATTTTCACACTATTGATGCTGTGAACTGCAAGTGATCCGGCTATGTTACCATTCGCGTAATTTGAGCCGATATAACACCGTATTATAGTCAATTATGAAAAAATGGAGCTAGATTACTTGTGTTAGCTTTAACATTAGTGTGCAGGGACATTCAGCTTATTAGTTGCCGGTAGAATGGAAAGTTCGCCATCCCCACCCCAACCCAATGCCATCAACAATATAAGTTGTGGAGAATGTTAGGTTTGTAGGTTAATATCACCGAATGATTACAGCCAGACAATCTTTGAAAATAAAAAGCCGTTTTGAGCTACTGTTGGATTCCACACCAGTTGGTATCCTAGACTCTACCTGGTATCGGACCGATGAGAACTAGATTTCACGACAGCACCTAAACTTTGGAACACCATGTTGATATTTGGTGATGGTTTGGAGTTCTAGCGCGAGATCATATCATTAGATTATAAGATTAAGAATTTAGTCAAGTGTCACGAATCATATTTCAAGTTAGTAGGATATGCTGTCAATCACTTTCGGACAAATTTTGAGTAAAATGATTCATCTTTACTACACTGCTTTACCTTGAATGCATTTTGACAAATCTCTTAAATTAAATACATAATGAGATTTAGTTGGTGTAGGCAATAATTCTTTAGCCATTCTAGTATATATTTCAACAGCAGCATTGACAATTGATTCGCCAACATTACGAACACCTTGAGGGAATTCAAGTAGATAACCCTGAGAAGAAAATTAATATGAAAATGAACAAACAAATAAGTGAACGTTTATATACATTCTGACATTAAGCTACTATGAAAGTATTTTGAATAAAGTTGTTCGGAAGTTCGGGTGACTGAATCTACCGATTGGAATGAAATAAAATGAATTAGTGTTTATGTCAGGATACTGTACACCATGGGTTAATATTGTAAATCTCAGTAATTATAAAGTTAACATTTACTTTCTGAAATCAACCATCGAAGATGAAATAATGAGATATCGAATTAATTATGCTGAACAAAAATGATACTGTATTTAAATAAACAAAGACGTTTGAACGAAGGATATTCTTTTCAATTAATGCTCATCAGGTTCCACATTTATTAGTTCAAAATTATTAGTCACAAAAATAGCCAGTTCTCAGGTAGAAGTATCAACAGTTCAATACTAGCTCACTTAATTCAAACAGGAAATGCAGCGAGCATAAATCACTCATTCACAATAATATTCTGTGTAAACAGTTATCTGCCAAGATCGATTAGACTCAAAGTCCTTAAAACGGTAGAGGAGATAGCTATATGGGCCCAGACGCCAGAACTGTGCATTCAGATAAAGTATGTTCAACCCCTTCTCTTGCCATGGCCGATGCAAGATTCATTAAACCAATCTCCACCTTAATCCTACGGCAATTTATTTTGACTAATGTGTATTAAACCTTCTCTCTTTATGTGCATTTGTATAATTTAAGTCTACTCTATCCAAATACTACTTTATTTATTCACAAACATGCATATTATATATATATATATATATAATAATAATTATTATTATTGATAATCAAGGTACACAGGGTACACAAGGTACACAACATTAACATTCGCATTTTACAAATAAACTGAAGAGACAAAATTTATATCCAAATTATCCTTTAAATTTAAATGATGTTATATCCGCCTCAGAACTGGCTATTTTTGTCACTGATAATTTTGAACTAATAAATGTAGAACCTGATGAGCATTTATCGAAAAGAATATTCTTCGTTCAAACGTCTTTGTTTTTAGTACACAGAATGAATTTGAATATCATTCAATCTTCTTTCTTAATTTTTTTGACTTGACAACAGTTTAAGACCGAACAAATGAACTGATTATATAATTCCTTCTATTATTGTCATTGTTACTAGGTGATGAATTTTGAATATCACTCACTCCATTTTGCAATCTCTTACCTATTCGGTTTTCATTTTAAGGAGGATTCAACCTTTGTCTACAAACACTTGATCTAATCGTATTTTGCTATCATCCTATCTCCTCTGTCACCCAAATACAGAACGACCCATGCATACATTTGATTAATAATGTTGTTTATTTCGATTGTCGTTTACGTTTCACAAGTTACATAATGATGATGATAATTTCAACATTAACATTCGTATTTTACAAATAACCCGAAGAGGGAATAAATTTATATCCAAATTATCCTTGACATCTAAATGATGTTGTACTTGCCTGAGAACTGACTATTGTTTGTGATTAATAATTTTGAACTAATAAATATTGAGCCTGATGAGCATTTATCGAAAAGAATATTCTTCATTCAAACGTCTTTGTTTTTGATAAACATATGAATTTGTAAACGATAGTGTTTTAGTTGTAAATTTAATAAGTTGTGTTCCGTGATGTCTCCTGTTCGTACAGTGTAGCCTTCAATTATCTCTATCATCTAATGATACCTACATTGCTGTGGGGTGGAAAGGGGCGAATAATCATATGTTGTCGAGCAATTCATCAGTTATAATCGGTGAAACCCACATAGTTGCACAATTTACCTATGGAGGTACTAACTTCAACTATAAAATTTCATTAAAGAGGTGAGAAATCAGGGTTCTTTGAAGGTATTTAATTCAATGCTCTCTGTATGTTGAAGTAATTAATACAAAATTACCAAACAAATTTCATTCTATTATATAAGTTGGCAAGTGGAATCCAGGACGCGCGTTTCGTCCTATTTGGGACTCATCGGCTGAATGTACCTGCATCCGAATGTTGACGTTCACAGTGGGATTCGGACCCAGTCCGTTTCGTGTCGAACGCCACCGCGTTCGCCACTAGACTATTGAGTCCAGACAGCCACACTTGTGCAACAGGCACATTGGTATATATATAAATTTCATTCTAGTTTCATAACTACCTAATAAACTCTAGAGGACAGTTATTATAAAGAAAGAAAAACTGTTGAAAATCAATTTTATTTACATTTATAATTGAAGAAAATATTTGCTTCAAATTAATTTCTGAAGGTGGTGGTATAGCGAACAATGCAAAATGACGAATTAATCTTGGTGTGATTGGATTCCTTCCTCCACCTGGAGGACCACATGCTGCACATAATATCATATCTTTAATTTTAATCCATTCTAATTTATCTCTATCATAAAATCCATGAAAATCTTGATATTGTCGTAATAGTTCAATTGGTGGTTGACTTCCATATGTATCTTGTTTTGGCATATTCAAATCATCAACAAATAGAATGATACGTTTATCTTTTGGTGCACCAAGTACATATTTTTTCTTTTTCTCTAATTTATTTTCAATTATTTCCTGTGTACGATTACTACTTGTTTGAGCGGAGAAATTTAAATAAGCTGGTATGTAATTTTTTAATTCAGCTATATTGTTCAATGTTCCACGAACTACAACTGACTACATTCAAATAAACAAATAGACACAAGATACAATGAATTAATCATAGGTTAAAGGTAGTTTTGAATAGAGGTGGGTTTATGGAAATAGGTATTAAGTTTAGTTAAGTGTATTTGTCAGAGTTCGATGTCACCTCAATTTAATCACAATTATTAGTTTAGTTGTGATTAACTTCGGGGTATTTTTGAAGTTCTATTGAGAAGTCGTGACTAGTGGAGTTCAGAAACGTCGGAAGTGAGACAGTTATCACCACTTACACTGGCTGGTCATCATGCTTTATTACAAACTGATACAGGTGGGAATTCTGTCATTTGAAGCCCGCCAGCCGAATAGTGCAAGTTGATTAAGCATTCACCCAAAGGTCCTAGGTTTGATTCTGTTGACAAGTTGAGGGTGATTGCTACTAAGAAGTTCCATATTAGGATGAAACAGCTGTTCAGTTCAACCTAGTTTACAGTGATACCATAGAAACATCAGTCTGTAATGAATCCAACTAAGTAAACTTAAAGATAATTTCCACCGCTCAATTTTTTTGATAGCAGCAAGGATGATTCATTTACAACTTTGAAAGACGTTATTATTGCGTAGTGTGCAAATTAATAACCTACGGGAACAGGGAAATCTTATCCGTTGGCTAATCTGTAAGTTCATTTTAATAGTTTTTGTTTGACTTTCATTGATTCTTAGTCAGAGACAAACATATTAATAGTTAGGTTGAGATAGATCTCGATTCCGTTTAAGATACGGGACCTCTCAGCAGTGCACACGCTATGTTCCACCCCAGGGTTTCCAGCTTGGCAAACGCTTAACTCTATGCAGCACGGTTCTTGCTGGCATCCAGTATTAAAATTACCACTTCTATCAATTTGTGATGCATAGCGCGACGAACACCGATTGCCACTGGCCTTAACTACTTCACTCCCGACAAGTCAAAACTCCACCAGTCACGACTTTTCACTAAGGCTTAAGGAAAATCCTGAAGTTAGTCACTAGTGAACTGATTATTACGATTGAATCACGATAGTTTGTGGACTTTGCATGATCAGACCGGTCCTTATGGTTAGTCTAGCAATAAAGTGTTTTGATTTGATTTGTCCTTATGTACTATTTAAACTCCTGTTAATTTGATTCAGTTATTCGTTCATCCACTTGTGAATTAACTTAAAGCCGTAAAACGTCAGAATATAAAAATTTTCTAATCAAACTACACAAATATATTACTTATTATACATCAATTTATAAATAATCCGTAGTTTGGAAAAATGATGGTGTCATATTGAAGAACAACAACAATAACAACAGATACTAGTACTACTACTATCAAAACTATACTTTGCCAACTCCAGTTAATCCAGTGAATAGTACACTTTGATTTGCAGCTAATAGTTTATCTAACATGTATCCATATTTGACTGTATCTACAGTAGGTACAACCATGTCAAAAAATGATATTCGTTTATTATAAATAAATGTGTTAAGCATTTTTTCCCAGTTATCCATACGACGTGTATCCATATCAACATAACATGACCATAAATCAGAATGTTGAGGAAGCTAAAATGAACAAATAAACAACAGTATTAACAATGAATAAATAGACAACGGCATTGTTACTAAAGTGTACTTATTATAATCAGGATTACAATCCGCATCAATTAGTTACACACTCTTAAATAATTTTCAACCGTCCTATGGCATAGATCTGATCAGATGCTCCTTGATCACCGTAAATCGAAAGAATATCTTAGTCTTATATTCACCGAAATAGATGTTTTATAAAGTTTGAAGGCACTCAAACCATCCAGTGTTCAGGATCTGATGACATTCCGAACTTTCCCTTTATGAAATATGCCAATATTCTATAGCAGCCACTGGCTGGTATCATTTACGAGTCTTTATCAATGAATGTTATACCAAAAGCTCGGGAGAAAATAAAATTAACACATATACTGAAAGGTGTGTTTGTTGGTAGTAATGTTAAGCTTAGAAACACAATTATGACTTCTCCCTTTCTCAAAACTATGGAAAAACGTTCATCATGTAAGTTGCAGCCTACAAGGAATGGGTATATCGACCCATATCAGTTTGCAAACTGATACAATAGAAGTAAATTGAAAGTGGTAGTTGTCTAGCATTATAATCTAGTGTTTGGATTAGAAAAGGGTGAAAAGTATGTCCGAAGTACGTTTCTCAGTTATACTACTTCCTTTGATTCCGTTCTTAGACCTACATTACTGAATAAACTTGAGATTATCAACATAGAAAGCTGGATAATCAATGGACTATATTTCACTTTCTCCGAACAATAAACTGTGTACAAAAAGTGCTCCTCTCATCTATTAACAGAAGTTGGTGTACCTCAATGCAGTGTTCTGTACTATTTTCTATTCTCATTTTTCTTGAATAACTTGCCTTTTACTATGGAAAATGCTTTTGTTGAATCGTAGATGGTCATACTATTCGTATGCCTGTTTCTTCTTCCTTAAATTATTGTAAATTGAATTGTTTCTTAGTAAATGTTGAATGATGGTCTAGTTTAGTTGGCCTTATACTTGATCGTTCCAAATGTCAAGCTATCAATCTTAGTCTTATAAATTGTGAATTCGTACAATGTTTATATAATTGGAGCTTTTGTAATCAAGATTAAGTCAAATGTGATTTATCTTTGTGTAACATCTACTACTGATTCACAACTATTGTTGATATCAAAGCATGTTTTTCATTTAATTTATCATGCAGAGAGACTATATAGTTTTGCATTATTTAATACTTATTATTGCGATTTTTCAGTTCATGCATATTGCGTGCCGATTATTTTAAACTGTTTCCAACTAATTTTTCCCAAACATTTGAGAAAAGACTATATGGTGCTACGTTGAGTATTGAAAGCTGTTAGTAAAGTATGTGGTGAGAACTACGACGACATGATGAACACGGTTGTAGACAGACATTTGAAATCCTGAAGACAACTATGTAGTGATATTCTATTTGATATAAGCCACCATTCTCACCTTGTATATCTTCTGATTGAACTCGATCTCACTACATCAGAATTCAATCCCGTAAGGAAAAGTATAAACACTCCACTATTTTGTATTTAGTACATGTTCAGTGTGGTGAAAACGCTGTAAAAGCTGATCAAATTAAAAATCTGTGCTCTTAAAATGTGGATTATTATTTAATGCAAATACTCCTGTTTCTTAGGTAACCGTAACCTAAATTTTACATGCAAACACATTATATATATATATATATATATATATATAAATGTATCTTTTTCAGATGTGTACATGGAAAAAGAGTAACTTGTTAAGACGCTGTATACTGATGATCCATATTGTGCTAAACATACTATTGAATAAAGCTATTATTATTATTATTATTATTATTATTATTATTCAAGTCATATTTAGTAGTTTATTTAGTTATCTTAGTTTTTTTCATCAGTTGAACTTTTAGGTTTAGAATCGAGTGTCTATACATTCATATTATGAATTCAATTCATTTAAAGAACCAATGTAACCAAACAATGAACATTGAACAATAACAACAAATGAGGCAATTTAAAACATGCTTTCAGTGTAACATTTTTAAATCGTTGAAACTTCTGAGTCTAATGATTTATTCTTGTAGCTTTAGTAACTTCAACATAAAACTCTATCCTTTCTCTATGTCTAATATTAATTATATGTGAAAGAATATAAAAGGAATGAAGGTTGTCAGTGATTTGTATGAAAGTGAATAGTTGTAAGATTTTTATTACTTAAAATAATAATGTACCCTAAATATCTGTATCTTATAAATTCTACTTAAAATACATGAAAGTTTTCAAGAAACAATTACTCTTAACAGATAATGAATTCGAATACTGTCAAGCTAATTGTTAAAATAGTTTTGAAGTATGTTTGACATGATTCTTAGAATCATTGAAAACTAATGATGTTATGTGAGGTGATTGAAGTAGAACAATTAACTTTCAGAACTGTTTTCTAGATGGCTATTTCATTTCTTCGAATATATGTAAATCATTCATTTTATTTATATTACTGCTACATTCCCTTGTCCTAACCTCCGATTAGACCCATAAATTATTGTTATATAATATTTCATTCAGGAACTATAACTAATTAACTATGTACCGGACCCCCCACCCAGTTTGCAGGAATTAATTTGCGTGTTTGTTTGTATGTTATTTCTCTTATTGGTCAGCTGTGTGATCTGGTTTTGAATATATACATAGGTGAATCCATAAGATATAAGTTATCTCCTAGTCTGTCTGTCTTGTTGGTTGTTGGCTCAATTATTTTGTGCTCTTCAGTTTAGCTTAGACACTATAAGTCACCTGGCAGACGTAGTGGCATAGAACAGATAGTCTTTGTGCCCGATTGGGACATTAGTCTTATCAAGGTATTGAGTTCCCACTTAATGTGATTGGCCGTTGTTCAAGTCATTTAAAAGGCATTAGACAGTTCTTTTCATTGCACTTCGGGATAACTCAAAGGTGGGCAACAATGACTTACCAAAAACTGGTTTTAAGATAAACATAGTAATAAGCATGTTGCCTGAAGATTATTGAGTTATAGTAATTCACATTACTAATTCAAGCAAGTCTCCCACTTTAGTCATAATCAATCTTCAGTTGTTCCAACTGACATACTTCAGTGCTTTGTAGTCTCATATATTTAAGATATATAAAAGGGTTTAACAAGAGATAAGTAAGGTTAAGTTGCAAAAAGCGAAGGATAATGTGCTAAAAATTAGTGATAAATATTTGATTTGTTTTTTCTAAGATGCAGAAAGACATAACTAGGGATATGATCTACTTGCTTCAATAACATAGTTCTTTTTAACCTTTGAAATACTTGGCCTTACAAGTGTTGTGATAAGTATCATGATGTCGTCATGATTGTCCAGTTCTTTTAATAAAAAAATAAATTAAAAATAATAATCATCCAACTTACTCGTGCATCACCTAAATCATCAAATAAATTACGAATAAATGCATCGCATGCATCCCAATTGGCATTAATCAGAGTACCTGCTAATCCCCATAACAATGAAAATACAAAGGACATAGCTAATAATGGATTTAATTTATTTTTATCTTCATTCATTGATGGACATCCAGGATGAGTTAACAGGACCTCTAAAAGTTTACACATTGTTTGTACTCGAGCAATAGGTACCTGTTTATATTAATGAGAATAGAATGTATACAATGCATATCATTGTATAAAACACATACATATTTATTTTAATTCAATTTATCATAATCGGAAAGAAATTTTAATGGTATCCCGGGCACTTAATAAAGATTGATTACCTTCGAGAATTGTGCTTTAAAACATTATTTTAATTATTATAGCTGTGGATAATGTAATCATTTCATTCCTATGACTGTTACATTCCCTTTACCTGGTCCTCCTGTTTAGTAAATGTATTCATAGTATATTGTTTAGTGCTATGAACTACAGTTACTTAGTTGTGTACAAGTTGTCCCCATTCACTGCCACTCTTTCCTTTGTTCTGTATCAATGCTAGATTCTTGATTGGTCTATTGTGTGGTCAGACTTTGTGTATATATAAAGGCATGATTGAAATACAATACGTTTTACGGTTCCTGATTTTGGTTCATATATTAGCGGCCTGGGGGGGTGACTGAGCATAGGACAGTCGCTCATTATCAACTAGGCACACCTCATTGGAGTTTGCTACAGCCAACCAGATCTTTCTTTCTCACGTCATAACAGTAAGTGGTTCAACAAATTGGTAGTTACTCTCATGTTTCCTATCTTTACCCCCATTTGCCTTATTATTTTACTTTCTATACTAATTAATAATGCTCATTTACTTCATTATATTCTAATGGTTTATCTGTTAATCTTTTATTGTAACGAAGTGATAATCATATTTAAGTAATTTGTTGTTTACATTCGTCACAGACTATTCTTGGTTGGACATTAGTGAGAACCAGGGAGCACTGGAGAGCTATTAAGTCCTGGTATGGAATTAGTCATCAGTATGCAACCTAGATTCCACCAGGGAACCAAACCTAAAGCCTTCATGTTTGCGAACGCCTAACTCTCTGCTTCACTGGGACGGCCAGCGCCAGATGGTGAAATTTCCACTCTCATCAGTTTGTGATATAACTCGATGATCACCAATCCTTGACGTATACAGGCAACCAAACTTAGTACCTATCTCAACAAAACTACCTCAACCCAATGGTAATAATTAGTTTACTTATGACTAATTTCAAGTATCCCTGAAGCTCCTGTAAAATATTGTGACTAGTGGAGTTCAGACTATCAGTAGTGAAACAGTTATCAACGACGGCTTTGACTGATCTATGCACTATATCATAAAATGCTTACACTGGGAATTCTACAATTAAATGCTGGTTGAATGGCATTGGCTGCAAGATCTGAAGGTATTGGTTTCGATTTTCTAATTGAATTACAGTCTAGCATTGATGAAAAGTCTCATACTTTAATGATATAGTTGTAAATTGTTTCCTAGTTTTCAACGGTACACAACTGTGATCAATCTGTTACGTATACAGATACACATGTTACATTAGATATTTTCTAATCTTCGTATTTGTCACTCAATACACCAACTAATCTTTCTTCTAGATTTTCCTTTAATGTGGACAGTTTACGTACTTGGAAAAGTCCGCTTAATTCTTGTTTAACACAGTTATTTCTACTTAACAATTCTGTCTTCGGTTATCTTATTTTTAGCATTTTATTTCTAGTTAATTATTAGATTGGAGCTCTAGTAAGGGTGTAAAGCTTTACCAGTGAAGTCAGCTTTTAATAATTTTCTGGCTGACTAAGAGCCAGGAAGTACTGCACAGTTGTTTTGTATTTGCAACAATCTCATCAGTAATGCATACTGGCAAATCTACTTAAGATCCATCCTAGAAACTTCACGTCTAGAAATCTTTAGATGTCATTTATACATGGGCAACATGTTAAATGTTACTTGTTTGCATCTGTCTAAGTTCCCATACTTCAGTTGTGCAGCTAGATGAACACCAAATTAATAGATGTCACCCAAAGTATTTAACTATTGGTTACGGAATTTGCGAGGACCTCAAACTGATTGTCTGTATCTATCAATACTGCTTAGATCAAAAGTTAACAGTTTCATGGACTGATATTGTTTCGGTTTGACCACCTCTAACTTTTTCCCATCTTACTACTGTGTGGATCATCATCGCACGTCGATGGAGGAGGTGGTTGGGCAAATATACTTCATGTCTTATCCACCTCAGTCAGTGACGATTCACAACCCCATTTATTGATTTGCTATCTTTTACCCATACTAGACGTCTGACTTCCTTATTATACATCCGGTGACCCTACCGAAAGCGAGTGGTGATTCGAAGACACCGATACAAATAACTTACAAACTTCATCAACTCTTAAAGGCCATGATTCCGACTAATACATTAAGAAAGAAAGGAATAATCCTCAGTTTACTAGTCCTTTAGATTATAAACAATTAAAATCTATAATGAAATGCTTATGAAACTTACTTGTGGAATGATTGTTGTACACTTGATCATTACAAAATTCATAAAAGGTTCTACATATTTCATAAAAAGATTCATTAAATAATCAACAACATATACAGTTAATTTATCTTCAATTGTTTTTATCCACGTCTAAGAATTAAGTAATATGATATTAGAAAATAAAAAAAAATAATCAATAATATGGTGTTACTATGGCAAGAGTCATACATATTAAATCATTATACAAATTATTCCAATTTTAATCGAATCATATTCAATATTTCCTATGTTCAATGAACAGATTGTAAATATCAGTCCCAAACATTTTTCCATTCATTCAGTAGGTAAATACAGCATGTAACAGTTCACTGGATATTATCTGCAACTGACTTCATAAAATGTATTCACTTTAACGCTACTCGATATACTGAATGGAAAACAGAAATATTATGATAGCTATAAGGTGAATCAGATTCCAATATTCAGTGCTCAATTACCAAAATAATGGTAAAATGACCAGAGGTGCTGGGTATGACATACATACATTTATTAATGTATAACGTAGAATCTGACGCGTATGCACATGGGTTGGCACAGTTGGCATACTACATGAGCATGACGAGATTAAAATCACGTGATTAACAAGAGACAGTGTAATTTAATAGGGAGGAATAAAACAAACTAAAGTGTGGAAGAATAATGGAACTTAGGATCTAGTAGGACATAACAGTGAATACATTCACGTCAGCGTGATCGATTTTGAGTCACGTCACCCAATGTCTCCAAATATTGATCTTCACTGTCACACAGACCCAAAGCAGTTACCCTTCCTCTACCAGCATGGTTCAGATAAGCAGTCAAAGGCTCCATAGACTTATGCAGGTTTTAGTATGGCCGCTCCTACCTTCCATCCACCCTACACTTATCCAAGCTAGCATCACATAGGTCGATAAGGACGATGGTGGTCATGTATACACAACACATGTCCCGAAAGTCTCAGTCAATGAAGGTTTAAAACCTCTTCGAATGATTTATAAAATGACGTGTATAGTGGTAATGGAAACAATTGTGCATAATCTAACTATCACCGATATTACAGCATTTGTTTCAATGAGTATTGAGTACAAAGTTGAATTAGAGAGAGAAAGCAGCAATGAAGAAAAAAAGTATCTAATTATCTATTTAGCCACAAAGTATAATCTTTTATGGTAGGCTTCCCTACGAATAATAAGAATGCGAATAATGTTTTCAACCAGAAAATTTTGAGTAAATTGAGACTACTTTCTTTAGACTGAAGGCTGTCAAATTATTAATCCTACACTATCACGAGATTTCAAGGTTTAATTTGGTATGAACCCACCAAAGCTATCGAATATGCTACCTAGTCATTATATTCTACAGTGATATCTGATAGAATTTTAAGTGATTAGTTCTAGCCACCAGGAATAAGGAGATTCATGGTAATCGAACTAAGTGTTGCATTGAACTATTAAACTTTAGAGTACATAAATGTCTGAATATGGTGCAATGCATTTGACATATCCCCTTTGGCATTATTTAAAAGCACAATTCCTAGGGTCTGATAATTCAAGATTTACACATGTGTTATCATTTTCAGCTTTATTATCATTATAACATACGATTGTTTTACTTTATTATCCCAATTTTAAGGGATAAAACGAAATCTGTGGTCAAAGTGTGGGTGAGTTCGCGGAGCGTGGAAATTTGAGCAATCAAACGTAATAACAGAATTAAAGGGTCAGAAATTCATGGACGTACATTGTTTAAATGAACTATCATTAAACTGTAATATCATTGTAAGGGATGTAAATAATCCTTCAATTTCTTCATAGTATGCATGTTGACAGTAGAATTCTCTGTTTTTTATGATGAAAAATACAATTGACATATAAACATGATCAGCATAATATGAATTCTGCCCAGTTATTTTAGAACAATTTCATTTGTGGATAATCACTTAGTTCTCATTTTTGTCTATCTCTTCTTAATATAACAATGAACTGCTCGTTTAGTTAGTTTTGCCTGTTACTGAAGGACTTACTAGTTGAGTCTAAATATGTATTGGACAAAACAATTATTCTGTTATTACTTGATTATGATTGTGATATACCCTTGAGCATCACTATTGCATGTTATGTTAAACAGTGCAATTTGCAATATTTAAAGTTACATTGTGACTGACAAGCGGAATCCAGGACACGCGTTTATTTCCATTAGGGATTCATCGGCTGGATGTACCTATATACCAATGTTGATGCTCACACTTTTATTCTGACTCAGTCCGCCTCGTGCCAAACGCCAACGCTTTCACCACTAGGTAATCTTCTCAGGATGCACGTATGGTAATAGAGACTGACCAGTTTCGGTCCATTACAAATTAACATGAAGATCCAAGCTTATCCTACTTAGTATCATTTGTAATTATCAAATTAATGTGCTCAAAATCTACTAATAAGTTAACTTACTTTAACATATGGTAACCAGCCTAAATCTTCAGGATCCACATACACCATACCACAACGACTTACAGTTGCTGGTGATGCTACCGCCAAATCTTGTACTTCAAATAACATATGAACATAATTGGTTAATTTAATTCGTTCAGAATTAGCTAAACATAACATTTTATTATCATCTAATACAGTGTTCATATTTTCAATCCATAATGCATCAACTGGACCATCACATATAACCCATTGATGATCTTGTGTAGGATCCTAAAGACATGGTATAATAGAAGTGTAAATAATCTGTTTAATTTGTTTTTTGCTAAATAATGTTATAACGTCATGAATAATTGGAAATACTAAACTTCAGATGCTTTTGTTTGTTGAGTATCAGGATCTATATTTTTAAAGAGGAAGAACAAGCATCTGAGTAGAATAATATGACAATTCATTTTACTTTTATCCGGTTCTCATCAGTTGTTTACAACCTAGAGTATTTTTTTAAAATCAGAAGTTCAACACCTAATTATTTCAGAAATGATTAGGTATGCAACATCATCATGATGAAAAGAAGATGCAAGTGAAGTATATACAACTGAATGGTAACTGTCGTGAATAAGTATACTTAGTAAGTGAAAGTTTCAGAATAACAGAGAAAGGTCATTAATTATAAAATTACAGATTTTAATTGATTGCATAACCAAAGGTTGGATATAAGTTAATGGTGAGGTTGAGATTGTATAGTCGAAGGAATTTAAAGATGATGTAATCGAGATGCTTGAGACGTTTTCTTAAAACAAACTAACAAATACTAAAAATGATATAACCGAATAATGATAATACTATTACGAGAGAGAGAGGCAAACCACTGATTGTTTCTGAATACACAAATCTGACTTTAGTTACTTGATTGCTATGGCTTCTGCGAATTTTAGATGAGTTAGTTTTGATTGCTTATTAATTGCTTTGAAGGATTTTAAAATATCAGCCACGTGCCCTGTGTCAAGGAGGTATCTTGAAATGGCACTATTTAATACTTTCGATTTGTTCAGTCAACAATTCTTTGGAATGTGTCCATGTAATCGAGTGTAGGCTTGTCTTTTTGTTCTATCGATGTAAATGCTTCGTCAGACATATATAGATTTATGGATACAGTTGGTGGCAACCTGAAAAGGTATCTACCAATCTTTGCTTACCTTGAAGGATATATAATTTTATATATGGCGATTAGTTTAGCTGCTGAGTATGCCCTACTTAGGTCTGTTTTTTAGTCTTCGTTTAATTAGCAATGAGGTGTCATCATCTCTAAATCAGAGTTGGAGGAAAATTGGTTTTCTGTTAACTGAAGGTTCCCTCAGTTTTTTCTCATTCACTTTGCCATTGTTCTTAATGAGCGTGTGTGGATACCCATTATCCCTTAAGCATTTTTTTGAACTGTCGTTTGATCTTCTTCCAGGTTTTTAGTATTACAGATCTTAAAGACTTTTAGCTAATGTTTTGACTAATACCATTTTGTAGTTGACTGGACAAAAGCTATTAAAGTTCATGCAGGCTCCACTATATGTATTTTTTCGGTTAGCTAAACGTTGGATCGTCCCATTCTCTCTTCGGCGTATTGCAACAATGGAAATGTGCAGCACATCCTTCTTTACATGTTATGTGGAGAAATTGATATTTTTATGAGCCATATTCAAAGTTTTTAACAAATAGGTTGCTTGTTCTTGATTGTTACGTTTTATTAAATTATCATCAGCACATCACGAGTAATATGTCATTTCATCAATTGCTCCTATAAGTATAATGTTTTAAGGTTCGCCATGAAAGTATTCGTTAGAACTGGACTTCATAGATTTCCTATAGCTGCACCATCAATTTGACGGCACACAATGTTGTTGAATTGAAGTTGTACTTCTACGTTATTATACCATATTGATTAAACAGTTACTTCATAAAATTGTCCATATTTTTTAATTGTGAGATTCTTGTTGACCTATTAACTGTTGTTATACTTCTTCCACATTCTAAATTCTTATCTTTTCTTTATCGGAACTTTGGAAAAGAAATCTGTATCAGTTAATTGATATTTAGCGTTTCTGGTCATAATGACATAAGCGTAAATCTCATTAGCTCAACATTCCAAGGTAAGGTTATCTCATATACATTCATATATGGATTAATAATCTTAAAGTAGAATAACTTCAGTAATGAAACAGGGAAAGAATGACAAGTTCTACATATCGCAAGTCAAGAAAACAATGAGAAGTATTTAACTGAGAAGGTTTTATTGTGATTGATTTATTTAGTGAGTTGCACTCGTTATGGATTGGTCTCATTTGGGTTACTATTGAAAACCAATTAAAAGTAAGTAGCCATTTCTCCTTACTTTAGGAATTTCCGTCAGCCCACACCTAAGACCCTTCAAAGGATTTGCAAACGATTGACCGAAGAAATTACTGATTCTATAATTGACCTTTTACGAGGTCTCATAAAACAGTATCTATTGAGTGTTCTTTTATTCCTCAGGGTATTTTAAGTGAGATCACTATATATTTAATGTAGCTTTTAAATTAAGAATATTACTGGATACGTGCTGTAATTTTGCATCGTTGTGGAAGAACATACATCAATTCATCCTCGAAATACACCACTAACAGCAATAATATTTCTTTTCACTTACCACACATGTTTGTCTAACAATGGATGCTAATAATCCATCATGCCATTCAAGTGTTAATTTATTCACTTCTCCATATAATTCACCCATAGTTATAGATTTCGGATTTAAAACATACGTTTTAACCGGTTGATAGTCAGGTCTACCATCAGGTAATTCAGCTGCATGTAAATTTCCCAACACTTTAGCTAGTACACGATAAACTGTTGTTTTTCCGCCACCAGTTGGTCCAACTAACATAACTCCATGACGCACAAGTAAAGTTTCATAGAACTGTATCACTTTTGACACTTGTCCAGGTATAATTTGTAAATTCATATCTTGTAGGACTGTTTCAATTTCTTCAAGAAATCGTCCATAATTATGTTCCGGTAAAGTAACACCAGGGAAAAGATCTTGTAAAATTGCCTAAATACAGAAAAAATAATTGATTTATATAATTTAAGAATACTTCATACTACATAAATCCACTGTCAACATCGATGTCATTAAAAATTGAACAATTAGTTGACAAAATGTTTATTGTCATAGGAAGCAGAGGTTGGGAATTTTAAAGATTACTGAATCTGTTAACCGATATCAAAGGATGAGTATAACTAAAATATTACCTCGTACTAGTTTAGAATTTGTTTGTAATCCGACTTCCTTTCTATGATGGTTACATATATGACTGAAGTTAAAGATGTATATTATTGGATGTTAAGTTATTGATCTAAGGTTTTAGTACTTACTATTGAGTCTGAAAGCCTTGGTTTCATTCTCTACAGTGGTTATTAGTAAACACTATTGAAAGCGCCATATTAAACTACAACAGCTGTTCAATTGATCCCGTGTTTTTAGTAGCTATCTAATCAAAAGTAGTGTACTATTTAAATACATTAAAAAAAATTTAGTGTTGTAATAAGTAATACAATTTTAGAAAGTGTTCTGTAACAGCTTGTGTGAATAATTTAAAAGCAACAGTATTTCCATTTTCACTATACAAATACTTGTTCAGATATGGTAGAATTCATCTGATATTACCTTTTTGTTACTTTGAAAGATCATATATATAATAATTCGTTTTGTGCCAGGAAATTGATCAAACCCCAAAGAGCTACCTGTTGTATATTTGTTGAACAGTGAATTGTCATTTCGTTGAATATTTTTCTCTTCGATTGACAGGGGGGGCAGTGCTGAGGTCTGTGTTACCGAATTGTATCAGTTAGTATAAGTTTGTGAAGTCAGACACAATATTCCGACTGCTGGTTGATAACCAGATAAGGAATTTGAAATAGTATGCTGATATCAACGAGAAAGTAATTACTTACAGATGGTACAGAGAAATCAATTTCACATAAGAAAGGATAATTTTATATTTAATCTGTTATGATACTGTGCTGTTGAGTTTGAGGTTACATGCCATTGTAAGCATGTCTTACTATTTAAGTGTAGTCTATGCTATATTCAAAACTTTTTTACTACAACTAAAACCTTGTTAATTTAGTTCAATAAACTGTTGACACAAAATAGTATGCTTTCATCATGACTATTTATCCCTCAATCGGTTGATCTTACAAACAGTGCATATTTAATTAGGAGAGCTTATTTCCCTAATCAACAATGAAGTTTGAAAAGTGCGAGGGTAATACATTATTGTCATAAGCAGGTTTGATGGCCACACTACCGAGTAGATAAAACTTCAGTACTAACCCAGTTACTGATTTTAGGTGAGGATAACCACGAAATAGAAATCATCCAAACAGCTGGAATAATAATTAAATGGGTCTTGATTAAAACTAAACAATTTTACTGAAACATTTCCACATGTTCAATAATTTGAGGATCTAAATCATGTAACTTATTCTTTCTGAGTTCAACAACTAACAACAATTCAAGTGAGGTGGATTGCGGAGATCGGTATCAAGTTTTAGTTGGCTGGATTCGCCACAGGTTGAATTTGGTTGGGTACTATTGAAAACTAGGGTAAACCGAACAATTGCTTCATCTTAGTTTAGACTCCTCTGTGATGATCACTTTAAATTCTGCCGCAGGGGCTTCAGGTTGGCAAATGTCTAGCCCTATGCACCACTGAGCTGTCACCCAATGGATGACCGTCGTGCTAAATCACAAATCGATAAAATTAGTAATTCTACCATTGGATGCTGGTCTAGTGGTGCATAGAGTTAGGTATTCGCTAACCTAAAATCCCTGGGATCGAATCTAGGGTGCACATTGCTGAAGAGTTTAATATTAAGAGGAAACATCTGTCCAATACTCCCTGGCTTTCAACGGTACTCTACCAACATCAGTCTGTGGCGAATTGAATCAAATAAAACTTAATAACAATTTACTAGTTCGTTGGTTCAAGATAGTCAAACTTCACAACGCTTTAAAGAACAACTGACGACCAGCGTGTATCCATTCCAGTCAAGATTTCAACTAAGATTTGTCTTTTTTGCATCTAATAAGAAAATGCATTTTGCATAGGCAAACGTGTATATATGTAATTTAAACTTACAGTGAATAGGATAGCATCCTGCTTAAGAAATTTCGGTAAATTACTATCTCGTAGAGCACGAATTAATACAACATCTTCAGGTTTATCAGGATTTTCACGTTTTAATGAACCTGCCATAACTAATACTGACTTCAATGCTCTCATACCAAAATCATAATGATCTTGTTGGGACAACTGTTCACTGCATAATTTATACATTTGTGTCATTTTTAATGCTAATGTCTTAGATGATTCAAATCCTTCAGAATAAAGTATAACTTCAGCTATAAGACCTATTCGTTATACAAAGAAAGATAAAAAAAAAAGGTAGTAAAGTAAGCATACATTTAATTTACTGAACAAAAATTGTCTGTACATAAGATTTTTTAGGAAAATCTTTACAGTTCCAAATGCTGTATAAAACGACGTAACATTCGAAAATCCCTGAAATTTCAATAAATTCAAGGAAGTTTTCACCATTCTAAACGGAAGTAAAACAAGTGTAGTAGCAAAAAATGGAGATTCATTCGAAGGAGATAATCTTGAAGCGCCTCAAAGATTGTAAATTATTTTCTGCTACTTCAGTGCAAATATTTACAGGACAAACTAGTATGTATGCCCAAGTTAAAGAAAAAGCTCAACTTATTTATTAGGAAGAATAAGAAAAGAATTTACATAACATGATATTTATCAATACAAATTGACGTCACACTAGAAACTTTGAACATTTCATGTGAAGAATAATTGTGTTAGACTAATATATGATCACCATGGGTTTTAAAGGCCTGTGATAGATTCTTTAGTGAAATCGAGGATGCTCACTGCTGATTAGTCCTGTACTAGGATGAGACAGCCTTCCAGTACTCCTCAGTTCTGTGTTACTTAACCAACATTAGTCCACGACGAACACAATCAACTAAGTTCAATGCCTTTCTCCATTAAAGTACCTTTGTTGATTATTGTATTCATCTGTTATCGACATGAACATCCTTGTATATTGGTGTGCATTCTACAATTATATATATATATATAATATATATATATATATATATATATATATATATATATATATATATATATATATTGTAATGTATAGGTGATGACCGAGACGAATACATTTTTTTGCGAGCGGCGGAACGAAAGTGATATTTTGCTATTAAACGCGAAAACTAAATGCTTATTCTAACATAGTAACACGAATTGCATAAATGAGTATGTTGACGCGTGACATAAGACACAATATTCTGACTATAGATTTAGAACCAGATACGGAATATATAAAAGTAATATTGACACTAATTACACAGTAGTTACACTTATAAATAGGGCAGATGGATATAGAAATTATGACTCTTTATTTACTGAATTGGGATAATGTCATCTATCGGTATACTCTCCACTCTTTGTTAACTAATCACAGATCACATACGCTAAATATATCATTATGATTAAGGGGAAAATTAGAGCAGTATACATAAATGAACAATATTGTTTACACCTAGATATTCATTAGGCTTTACTCTATCGTTAAAATGCAAAAAATAAAAAAGAATGTTAAACTACTCAAGACAGTGATGACAAATAAAAACATTAGAATATGTGACAAAAATACAAACTGTTACTAAGTGACGACAAATTTACAAGCAGATAAGAATAATAACAATGAGGCAGGTGCGTTAAGAATTTCTTTTGAATACACAGACTAGAGTTGCTTGAATTTTAAATGCTTCGACTATACGTAAGAGATGAGAAAAGGCTCCATTAGGAACACTGAGAGGTATTATATATATAATTCTGAAGGCTTTTTAATCATTCACTACATGATCAGCGTAAATCACGTATTATAGTATAGAGTTGCGTATTGATTTATTCAGGTGTTCACTAACTAGTTGGCTTGATTGTCTACTGGTGTGTCCTATATAGTTTTCTCTGAATCGGTAAATCCACATGGATGTGGCAAGAACAGATAACTCATCATTGAGTTAAGGAATCGACATTGCTCAACCAGAAAATCATAAGCTTATATTGATGGTATAAAAAAGTCTTTTCTACTACTCATGTCAATTTATCTTCTTGGATATTGGTAGTTGTATTTCTGTTAAGCTGCAAATTTAAGAGTTAAAGTTTCTTACCAATAGTCAGCCTCTATACCTTTGTGTTCCTCGCATACATATACGCTTTCAGAAGACTTAGTAGATAATTCATACTACTCAACATATTTCATGTAAACTCCAGGTCAGTGATTACGGTGTGTTAAACATGTCTTTCTCGCTCTATTTTCATGGCATTTTATCAAATTCTTCTTGTAGCGAATGAGTAAGACTCAAGAAATTACTAAGCAGATGGACTTCTCCTATCGACTAGTCAATAGGGATACAGATACATATTACTGCTCTCTGTATTTTCAAATAGTAAAACTCAGAAATCTTTCTTAAATTCTCCAAGCTTATGAAGTTCGCATACTCTTTGTGTAGATACCGTTTGTTACTTACAAAATATTTACTAAATGTCACAATCTTCTAGTTGATGAATTCGCCACACATTGATGCTGGTTGCGTATTATTGCAAACCAGGGAGCATTGGGCAGTTGTCTCATTCTAGTATGATAATTCTCAGCCCTTCGCACCCTAGATTCTTCCTCAAAGGCTTCAAACTGGCGATCGTCTAACCGTTTGCACCATAGCCTGGATCCAATGGTAGAATTCCCACTGGCATCAGTTTGTGACAAATTAAACAACCAAAACTTACTACTATTCTCCGTAAGCCACCTCAATTTAGTTAATATCTTCTGTTTGATAAAAGTAGATAAAAGTGAGTGACGCTGATTGGTTAGTTAGTTCATTCCAATTTAAGTCATTTGTGATTGCTTATGATGGTATTAAGATTAGTTATACGAATTCGTCTCAGATTGATGTTAATTGTGTATCACAGAAAACCGGGAAGCTCCGAACAGCTGATTTGTCCTAGCTTGAGACTTATCATCAGTGCACACTATCTACTCCGCCAAGGAATCCAACCCATAGCCTTCAGTTTTTCAAACTCTTAACGCTCTGAACAACTGGGGTAGTGTTCATTGGTAGGATTCCCACTTCCATTAGTGGAGCCCTATCAACATCAATCTGTGACACATTCAAAAACTCGTTTTTTATTCAATATAAAAAAATGCTATTCTTCTAGTACGCCATTTAAAGTGGTAATTACGTTTTCATAAATAACAATTTAACTCACGGTAATCTGGCACCATCATCGAAATTGGACGAAATAAGGATTTTAAATTATCAGGTAATTCTGTACGTCCAGCATAGCCAGGATTCATTGTAATAAAAGCAGCACATGTTGGTACCAATTTTATTTCACGTCCTTCAAACATGAATCTTGCCACCTTTGTAGTGTTGAAAAAAACAATAAATCAGTAAGTTGAAGAGTTTTGGTCAATATTATTCATTAAGGTTAATTAATTCGGTTGGTGAATCTGGAAAAATTCATGTTCCGGAAGTTTACTTAACATATCGTCATTGATTATTAAAAATGAGAGCTCTTTATCTAAGTATAGATTCGTGTACTCCGCTTTGAGCCATACTTCATGAGTAAAGGTTAATAGTACTAACCGGTTGCCTAAACTGAAGTAGACAGACCGGGATTAAAGCCTCAATTCATTAATCAGTAATATACTCAACTCAGCGAGTAGGAAGACCAGAACGCTACAAATCCATGGAGTCGTTCACTACTGGTTGAAGAGTGTACGAAGATTTATACTTCTTTGGTAGAGTAGTTAAGATTATTCTCTCTAATAGTGGTTGGTGAAATTACCTGAAATCAGCGAGGTAGGTGAATTCATTCGAAATTCGAGTAATGTGACAGCATGATTTATAGTTAGATTGTGAAAAATCTGAAACAGTCATTCTTGCATTATTTCTTACTGAATAATATTAACTTGGTATGAGTACAAGATAACTGTTACCCTATAATTGATTAATACATTGAGTACTTAAGGTATTGGACTTTTGATTTGCGGATAAACACAATTTGTGATTAAGTAATAGAATGTACTTACTCGTGCGGCTTTAGCATTTCTTATAGTAATCAACTGTTGAGCAATAACAGATAAAACTTCAATATCAATACGATTAAATTCATCAAAGCAACACCACGCACCAGATTGTGCTAAACCAGAAAAGAATCTTCCCATCATTTTATAATCTAAACCATCAGAGCAATTAAAAACAACACATTGTTTTGCAACAGATTTTGCAAGATCTTTGGTTGTCTCTGTTTTACCAGTACCAGCAGGACCAGCTGGTGCCCCACCTAAATCTAACTGTAATGCACCCATTAGGCATAGATAACACCTAAAGTAAAATAATAGAAATTTGTTTTTGGTAAGGACTACTTTAATTATTACGTGATGATATTAGCTGAATTAATGAAAACCATGAAAAGTGAAATATTCCTTTGTAATTCAGTTTTGAAATCTTCTAGTAACATACATCCATAATTATTGAGCAACACTGAATCAAAATAGCTTTTTGGGTTCTTGAGTTTTACGAAAACTGTAAGTCGTCCCAAGCTGTTGGTTTGAAGTAATGGCTTGGCAATCCTGTTGAGTTAGCTAACCAAGAGTGGCTGGGATATATTTTTCTTTAGGTCCCACCACTCTAAGAACAACAAACTCAGGGTTCAAGGATGAAGTCATACTTCGACTGTACTGAGTGTGTATGATGGTAGTTAAATATTTCAGTCATAAAAACAGTATTTGACGAGATGAAGAAAAGGAATCGAGGTTAAAATTGATACACCTGACCTTATCTCCAAGGTTTTGTTTCCACGTGGACGATAACCAACACATCAAAATTTGTTCGTCAAAACGTCGTGTACAACTGTCTTACGGCTTAAGATCTGTTTAAATCACTGAATCAAACTTTAGTGGATTACATTCAGATGATATGTTCATTGGATAGGTTTCGAAACGACCATCTATTGTTATCGATGACATCTACTACGAGATGTTTTCCATGTTAAATGCATGTGGATACATACTATTTCCTAACAAAAACTAAGGAAAAATTTATACTTTTATGATTATTTCTATTCATGAACTAATAGGAAATTTCAATATTCTCTTATCTAACATCAGTTCAAGGTGAAAACTGTACAAAACATTTAACTGATACTAAGATCTGTTTCAATCAATCAATCAATCAATCAATCAACGCCTGTTACTCCAAGTGGAGCATAGACCGCCCACCACCATTCTCCAACCAACTATGTCCTGGGCTTTCTTTTCTATCTCTTCCCTGGTGCTGTTTATTCTCTTCATGTCTGTTTCCAATTCCCGACGCAATGTGTTCCTGGGTCTTTCTCTGTTGCTTTGGCCTTTAGGATTCCACGTTAGTGCTTGTCTTGTGAGCCAGGAGCCCCTTCGGGTTGCTGCCGGTCCCAAGCCCGGATAAAGGAGAAGGGTTGGGCATGGGGTTAGCAACCCCATCCCGTAAAACAACATCCTCGCTAAAAAAACGTTAACCAGTAAAAACCTTTATAACCAAGATCTATTTCACTTTAATATTTTAATATATTACTTTACTTACCTATCTGTCAATGGAGTAATTACTAAACGTGGTGATGCACCTAAATATTCATAACCATAAACATAACATGCATTAGCCATTTTAACAATACATGTATCTAAATCCATATCCCAATAATATCGAAGTTGTCGTTGCCAATTGAAATTATCTAATGATTCAACTTTATTATTCACTAATTCTGTTACCATATCACGTGAATGTACATCAATTGTAATTAAAGCGCATAAAGTTGCACGAAATAATTTTGGTAATTCACTACGAACTAATGCAGCAAGTTTATTAAGTCCCTATAATATAAAAAAAAATAGTATACAATAATGTATCATTAGTATGATATTGAAGTTGTATTATAGTATGATCTTTATGATTGAATTTTGTTTACATTCAGAAATATAAGCTGATTAATTTACTTGATTGAAACTATTTCAAAAAGGTCAGTAGAACTGCAGGTACATCCAGCCGATGAGTCCCAAATAGGGCGAAACGCGCGTGCTGGATTCCACTTGCCAGTCACAATCCAACTTATATAATACTTGTGAAAAATTCGCTATATCGAGGCAATCCGCTCAGGATGCACATATAGCAACAATGACTGACCAGCTTCAGTCTATAACAAATCAACGGGAATATACAAGTTTATCCTAAGAACTGTATGAATTGGTTTAATGGTTTTTACCTAATTTCTATCGTATGATGAATGACGTAGTGCAACTGTTTAACCTACATAAAATTATATATAAGTTACAGCATCGGATGAATCTATTAGTCTGACCTACCCTAAGATTACTGGCTGGGCCTCTTGATTAATACAAGGATGATTAGTGATTACCTATAAATGAAGTTACATTTATGATAGGCACAATATAGTGTAAAATTGCAATATAATCTCACTACTTCATGCTTCGTCCCTTGATGCAGGTTAATTAGTGTACTGTTGTCTTAATTACTCTTTCTTAAGCGACTTTAAACAATGTGACATTCATTGACCAACTAAGATGGAGAATGTTAGGTGTGGTAGAGTCGGATATTCCAGTGACCCTAAATACTTCAGTCAAAAAATACTTATAACTATAACATTGATTAATTTCAGTTGGAATCTATCCCCTACCCTCTTCGGAGAGTTTCATTTCAGTTTTGAGATTGTAAATATACCTTTAGTCGACTAGCTTTAATTACTGTAATACCATGAACATATAATCACTAACCCACTTCACAAAACCAAATGAATGGAATTGAAATTATTGTAGTGGGTACGCTTATGACTAAATAACATTCAACTAAAGCATGTTGATAGCAATTTGGGAGAACTTTATTCCATGATATTATATAGTCAGTGAATAAAACACCATACATTAATATTCATTCCCAGCATTACATAAACTAGTATAAAAGAATTTTTTGAAATTGGTAAACCAAATAACTAACAGAAATCTTAAAACTGCACTATTACTGACAATCAATGGGTTCATCTTCCGTGGAACACACGAAGTATTCTGTTCTGCGATTTGTACAAATATCTAATAAAAATCGATAAAATGACTTTACGCATATTCTACCATGAGGAAAATCATTTAAGTAGATAGGACTAAACAGGTTTACTCTTCCTGAAAGATTTATAAGATTAGTAATAAGAACAAAGCTAGTTGTTTATTGATAACTTGCATGATAACCAATATAAAATTAATCACTGAGAGGTTTTAGAATATATTTTACTGAAGGATCTATTGCAAAGTATACAATGACTGATGGAATGATAAAGATATCATGTGTTTATCAACTGAATGAGAAAGTGGTATGGAAAACTAGCTGTCGACTTGGTAAAGTTGGATTTTACCTAGCAATCGGGTCAAGGAGGAGCATTTTATCATCTTAACAACTACATTACATTATAACTTAACCTTAGTAATTATCGCTTTAAACAGATCGAATTGTGTTTCCAGGATTTTGCTGCTGGGTATTAATGAAATGCTTTAAACTCTTTTAACAAAAGACAAAACCGTAACAACTCGTTCAGTGTGCACAAACCTCAATAGTCTTTATATCAACAATGTTGAAATACAAAACTATTACAAACAATAGATGACATACTGTAAAACACTTTTTTTCGTATTCTTTTAAGCCGTCAAAACGATCATGCAGAAGAGGGTCTTCCAAAATTAGCGTAATATCACGTGACCACATTAACTGTTCTACCGTTAAAATAATTTGGTTCGCATGTGCTTTAAGCCATTCTTCTCGACGTAAACTTTCATAGTCATTGATAGCAACTTTCATTAATTTACGAAGATTTACAAACATTGCTTCTTCAACCTTGCCTAACCAATCTTCAACGTTACCTCTAGCTTTTAAACCCTATAGAAGAAATCAAATAAAAAAATATACATGACCTATACAAATCATATTAATTAACGAACATGTGTGCAGTGAAGTACTTTTATGGCATCACTGATATTCATCAAAATAATAGGGTTGACTTTTAGTCAAACAAACTTCCAGGTTGCCTAACCCAAGTCATAACACTGTCATAACCATGATGAACTCATTATTTGAAGAAACTCAGAAAGTTATTCCCGAACTCTAGCGAGAAGACGTGGCAAGTAGAATTTAATCATGTCAAAATTAAGACAGTTACCTACTAGTGTTAAAGAACGAAGTCGAGCAACATAATGTGAACTGACTGATGTTTGAAGTGTTAACCATTAGACATAAATAATACATTTTTAAAATGAATGTTTGAAATGCTTAGAAAAGTGGTTCGTTATCACAGTGATCTCTAGAACAACAGCATCAGATAGAAATGTAATTAATAATAATTCATTAGAAAAACATGTCCATGAAACAATTTTTATTGGTATTTTGGAAATACTAATATACTAAATCTCAGTCACTAGTAGTTAAAAATATTCTATGAACGAATGTCATACCTACTGAACAGTATTGCAGACAGCTCTTTTATATTTATTAGGTAGTACTGTAAGGTCTGTTATCCACAGAAATAATTTTCAAAAATCAATATGCGGACGATAACATTTACAGTTTGTTCCAATAAACAGACTATGTATACTGTCTTTAATCAGTTAGTAATCGAAATGTTTTAATGTAACATGCTGTTTGTACTATATAACAAATTTTCTGTGTCACCTTGTCAAATTTAGTACACAGTTGTATAACGGACGGCAAATAGAAAATTTGGACGTCAGGAGGTGGCTCAGTTCAGTCGTTGATGACTTCGTGGACCCTTTCCTAGGTCTTAGTCTTGACTCCATAAAACACTTCTCAAAGTGACACTATGTTTGAGCTCACACGTAAACATACAGATACTCATTCTAAGACATAAAATTACTTTTAGCATCTGAACTGACTGTAGGAAGTCAACTTATTATTCACTTGCAAAAAACTAGTTGCTTGTTGACAGATAATTCGAATTTCGACCTTAGAAACGAAAATTTCTTAACACATATATAAAAATAATAGTTACTCAGATCGTTTAGATATCACAAAACTATCCGGTTTGAAAAACTATAAAATATTGAGCAGCCTTGAACTGTTACATTCTAGTATGAGACTCTCATTCAGCGCTCAATTATGTTTCAACAGCTTACTCAGCCAAAAGCCTTCAGGCCTTACGAAGAATATTTAATACCTAAACTACTGAGCAAGCCTCTAATGAACGACAATTCTAGCTTCATTCCCATACTAAGACAAACACAGCTTATTCAGGGTTTTAATTATTGTCTAATTCAGGTCAACTTATGATGTCGAATTCAAATATACATTTATATATACTAAATTTGATGAATTAGATTATATTACCTTTCCAAGGGAGACACGTTCACCTTCAGGTGATACCATTGCTAAAATATCATTAGTAAAAACAGGTTCCTCTAGAAGGATATAAAAAAGCAATAAAAAGTTGAGAATTATTCAAAAGATACCATTCAGAATATTAGTAATATAAAGTCAAATTACCAAGAACAATTATTTATAATCTTTAAAAATGACGACTTAATCATACTGAAATCATGGTCTGAGGATTTGTTTCTTTAAACGTTTTCTAAACCTGATACATGTTAACCACTTTCAACATCAGATAGAATTCATCACAGTAGATAATATCAGCATACCTTTGAAAAGGCCAAAGAAATGCTAATTTAATTGATGGATTTATCAAATACTTATCTGATTACATATGAATGTATAATTATCCTGGTAAAAACCTTCTGTCTTCCAAAAAGTAATGGCTATAGTGATATGGATTATGTTTAACAAATCAATAGTTTAAAAACCTTTCCCTAGTTAGCGTTTTTCCAGCAAGGTTGTTTTATACGGGATGGGGTTGTTAACCCCATGCTCAATCCTCCTCGTTTATCCAGGCTTGGAACCCTCAGTAACCCTAGGGGTGATTCCAGGCAAAGTTGTATTTAACATTTAAGATTACACATAATTCTGAATCTATTACAAACGTGACTTGTTGTAATACATAATATGCAATGAAAGACATGCCACTCTTATATGGTGAAACTAAATCACCTGGGAAAAAATCTACCAGACAGCATCAGTTTCTTGAAGATTACAAATACGTTGATTGTAGAATAACCTGAAACCTAAGCCAAGTAGGCTTTCATGTCGACTACTTGAAACTTAGTGCACTGGATGTCAAGTCACTTAGCTTAGTGGTTACATTACAGCTTAATTGATAGGTTTTGGTCTGAATTAAAACAAAAAGCTAAACAAACATGACATTTGTTACTACACAGTGACCAATCAGTGTAGATCTAACAGTAATTTCAACTAGGTGCATTGTTAAAATACATCTAATTTATGCATGAGAACGTTCATCTTTCTTAAAATCAAATTAAACGCCAACAACTAATAGAAGACTCCAAAGGTTCAGAAATTTATGCTAAGAATAAGTATATAATTAATGACAAACTTTAGTTTGCTCCTTAATAGATATCTAGACAATATCAATCAACAATAAATACACTTGTAATTGATTGTATATTGGTTAATATCCAGTGAGTATGATAAATGATTTTCAATGTTCAGTTGGTACGTTATATTGATCACTTTCAATAACTTTTCAATTTATTTCAATCTTGTTATGACGCCAAACTGATATGACGCAACGAGAAACCTGGTTGGTTGTAGCGAACGCCAATGAAGTGTGCCTAGTTGATAATGAGCGACTGCCCTTTGCCCACTAACCCCCCCTCAGGCAACCAGTAGAAGAACAAAAATCAGGAACCGGAGAACGTATTGTATTTAAATTTTACCCTTATATATACACAAAAACAGACCACACAGTAAACCAATCACGAATCTAACATTAGTACAGAACAAAGAAAAGAATGGCAATGAATGTGTACACAACTAAGTAACTGTAGATCATAGTAATAAACAGTATACTATGAGTACATTTACTAAACAGGAGGACCAGGTAAGGGGAACGAAACAGTCATAGAAATGAAATGATCTTTAACTATTTTTGCATTCTTTTAATCTGCTATAATCTGGATGCATTATACTAAATTGTTGATAGTAGTTAGTTATGAATAATTTCAGTAGTTTAAAATGAAATATTTATTATACATGACACTTAACTATAATATACTTATCTACTAAATAAATGGTAAAATAATTAGAACTTCTAAGTATAAGTAATATAGTGAACAGTTTAAACGTTACAGATAGCTTAAGCTTATTACAATTACCTTTATCAGCAGAATCTGGTGTTAAACCAAATTCTAATTTAACAATAGCATCAAAACACTTTCTTAAATGTGGTTGTACTGCTAATGGATTACGTGTTTGTGCTAATATCTCTAATAATTCATCATTTGATAAAAAGTAGAAACGTGGAAATATTGAACGTTTCGATTCAAGATATGCTTCAAGACATTTTTGTATTTGATCTAATAATTGATTATTATTACGAAATGTATCAAATAAACCAGGTTGAGTAGTAGCACGCATAGCTAATGGTACTTTTTGTACTTTACGCATTACATCTTTATATGATTTATCAACAGCCATAAAACTTTTTGCTTCACTAGGTAATTGACGTTGAATATCTGGCGCAGAAAATATACTTTCTAAATAAAGCCAACTTCGTTGACATTGCATCCATTCATCCTATGAAGCAAAGACATAATATATATAAGTGGAGATTGTTAGAACAATATATAACATATAATGAAGTATTATTTAATGTGTTTATAATTTCATAATTGAATATGTTTACTACGTACTAATTCGTTGACCATATTGTAACCTGATCGAAAGAATTCTATTTACACATGGGACTAGATGAATATGGTATTGGTTAATACTTGGCCACCAATTACTGGGAACATCTACGTCGTACAGACTCTGATTGTTGGATTAATGGCCAATTGGGATATCTGGGAATAGAAAACGGTATAAATAAGGTTCGAGTCCATTAGGTAATATCAACTCCCCCTCCCCAAGATCACAGGTACATCTTAACATTTGTCGACTGGGATAAAGCCTAATCTAAGAAGAATTTCCTGACTACCAAGTTCGGTCACTCAACATCAATAATTCCTCAGTTTAGGATAGTATCGAGTGTGTTACTTTACTGTTATTGCGCTTTTTATCTGAATAAATTATAATTCAACGCCCTGGTCCGCAGTTGCGTTTGGCACTAAGCGGACTGAGTTCGAACCCCGGTGTGAGCATCAACATGGGGGATGCATGTATATCCAGTCGACAAGTCCCATATAGGACGAAATGCGCATCCTGGATTCCGCTTGTCATTCACAGTGCCACTTGAAATAATACTTGTGATCAATAGCTTTAGCGAGGCAATCGGTTCAAAATGTACATACAGCAACAGAGACTGATTAGCTTCAGTCCATAACAAATCAACGGGAAGATACGAATTAATATACACGTTTGCTGAAAATTATCAATTAGATTATTAATCTCCTAATCGACATACTTCTAATGTTATATATTTAAGTTGGATTGTGACTGGCAAGCGGAATCCAGCACGCGCGTTTCGCCCTATTTGGGACTCATCGGCTGGATGTACCTGCAAAACGAGCGTCCTGGATTCCGCTTGCTAGTCACAATCCAACTTAAATGTATAATTTGTGTAATAACGCTATATCGAGGGAATCCGCTCAGGATGCACATATGGCAACAGAGACTGACCAGTTTCAGTTCATTACAAATCAACGGGAAAATACAAACTTATCCTAATTACATACTTCTAATGTCAAAAAAGACCTTACCTTGTCGGAGTTAAATTGAGAAGCAGACATTATTAAATATTTTGGACGATTTTAACAAAAGTCAATTTCTGTATAACAAACAATAAGAATCAAACATTACAGGGAAAATCAAATTTTTTATTCGAAAGTTAATTGGATTCTCAATTCAGATTAGTTCAATTAGTAGTACTTCTACTTCACGACTCAAATTGACATCGACCAGAAATCTGGAATTACTATATAGGATATTTTTCAATTTATGCGGTTTAGCTGTAGTGCGTATCCACGATCCCCACTAAATATCACAGCCATCAAGCTTCAAGATTGACACTTAACCTACAGATCATTTAGTTAGAATTTAAAATCACAATCAATTTATCAAAATTGTAGGTTGATTATGTACTGCAACCAATGATATCTGTCTCACTTCTCTCAATTCACTAGTTAAAACTGCTAACCAGAACTTTATCTGTTACCTCACACCTTTGATGATGAGCTAATAAATTTTTGATGGACCTGACCAACCAAAATAAAGAACACTAATCTGGGATAACATTTATGTAACATGCTGTGCCACTGAGCGATTCATTTTGTTCTTCACTTAATCAACTTAACAATCTTTCGATATTTCATGTAAGCATTTAAATAAATACGTTATGTTATCCCAATCATTGATCTGCATTGTGTATACGAATTAATGAAATAGAAAACATTATCAATTTGATATCAGAGTGGTCTAATTCTCTCTTATTAAATTAATCATTAACGACAATCATATTATAAGTGATAATCGTAATCACTGTAAGCAATGTAAAAGTTGATTTACCAAAGTTTTTCCAAATAATTCCAATAAAATTTGCCATTCATCAACACGACTTTTTATTGGACCAACATAACGTGATGAAGCAATCGTAGATATATTGATATTAGAATCATCCCATAATTGTTGTATTTCATCAGTTCCACCAACAATGAAAACATCTTTACTGTCTTTATATGGTAGAACAACGAATTCAGTTGATTTCCATGAATCTTCAACCTTAAATACATGAATGAATACATATATTGCTTATTTTTCAATTTATGCGGTTTAGCTGTAGTGCGTATCCACGATCCCCACTAAATATCACAGCCATCAAGCTTCAAGATTGACACTTAACCTACAGATCATTTAGTTAGAATTTAAAATCACAATCAATTTATCAAAATTGTAGGTTGATTATGTACTGCAACCAATGATATCTGTCTCACTTCTCTCAATTCACTAGTTAAAACTGCTAACCAGAACTTTATCTGTTACCTCACACCTTTGATGATGAGCTAATAAATTTTTGATGGACCTGACCAACCAAAATAAAGAACACTAATCTGGGATAACATTTATGTAACATGCTGTGCCACTGAGCGATTCATTTTGTTCTTCACTTAATCAACTTAACAATCTTTCGATATTTCATGTAAGCATTTAAATAAATACGTTATGTTATCCCAATCATTGATCTGCATTGTGTATACGAATTAATGAAATAGAAAACATTATCAATTTGATATCAGAGTGGTCTAATTCTCTCTTATTAAATTAATCATTAACGACAATCATATTATAAGTGATAATCGTAATCACTGTAAGCAATGTAAAAGTTGATTTACCAAAGTTTTTCCAAATAATTCCAATAAAATTTGCCATTCATCAACACGACTTTTTATTGGACCAACATAACGTGATGAAGCAATCGTAGATATATTGATATTAGAATCATCCCATAATTGTTGTATTTCATCAGTTCCACCAACAATGAAAACATCTTTACTGTCTTTATATGGTAGAACAACGAATTCAGTTGATTTCCATGAATCTTCAACCTTAAATACATGAATGAATACATATATTGCTTATTTAATTAATATCAATCAATCGTAAACGACGTAAATATTGGTCACAACTAAGAACCATATTAATACTCCGAGATGACATTATTTAGATAAATATGAAAGTAGTAGAAGTATCAGTATTCATAATATCAGTCATGGAAGAAAGTGTTAGACATATGTAACATGAAATTATACACCAACAACTGACTTTAGTTAGACAACTACTGTAAACCTGTATTCACTAGAAACCTATTTCATTCCAGTAGTGCACATCTACGACTACTCTGCAAGTTGAAACCAGATACGTGAAGTTCCTTAATGTGGGTTTGATAATAATTGGGTATTCAGTGGTTTAGATTCTTAACTTTGATCAATTCATGAATATTGAATTTGAAAAGACAATGGATTAGTCCAATGAATTGCTTTAAACTATTTAGTAGCACTAAATAGTAATATATTCAAAACATGCAATCAAAACATACTCCTTTTGATTTCGTTGTTATTAAATTTATGAAAAAAATTGAAAATCTTAGGTTTATTCCAACTTTAATTCATCGGTTACTCATTGTTGATAAAATTCAACGCAGAACAGACGTTCAGCGTCAAGTACTTCATAATAATTTGGAAATAGGATAGTTATCTGAAACGAGTAGTTTAGTTCTAGCAAGTACTAATTATACAGAATGCTAGAATTAAACAGCAACTGGCTACAGACGTTTAGTAGATCATGGTTAATATACTAAATGTATTAATTTAATCAGACAACATAATATCTACACTCTTCTTAACACCTGAACCAATGAAAAATACAAAATACGATATAAAACATCCAATAATGTTTTAAATTTGCTAGCAAACATCTCATCCTTTCAAATCAATATATTCATTTAACGATCATCATGTTGGTTATTATTTAACTCATTGATATGTACAAATTAACGCCATTCCTCCCGAGGTTATTGCCGTAATGTTGGGAATCGTTTGTCCCCTCCCCATAATTTAGTAATCATCTCGCTTTTTTTGCCTAAATGATAATATATCCTGATTAATTCTATTATTTGAAATGTCATCTATAAGATTCTTGAATATGTGGCAGCTTCTGTAATTAAATGAGCTTCAGAAGTAAAACATAGTTCATAGTTTCAACTTCTAGTTTCCTTTAGGATTTAAATGATAAGGATTGTAGGAGTCATACAATTAACATGCAAGTTAGTGTGCAAAGTAATGACTTGTCATTACTGAATAATGATTGCAAATGAAAACTACTGAATTAATTACATCTTTTATAAAGTAGGATTACGGTTAACAGTAGAAATCAGGATATTTGTTTCATCCAGTCTAGAACTCGTTAGTTGAATGTATCTACATTCCAATCGTATTGTTCTTACTGGAACTGGAAACTGGAAAATATCAAATCTATTTATACATAATCGTTGAATATATCAGTAACTATGTCGATTCAGTAAGTCTGTAGTCAGTACATTTGTGTCCAAAGTGAACATGATCGACTTCGAGTCCAAATGTAGATATCATTATTGAAATGTAAGGACATCTTGGATTCTACTGTTCTTTATAATTCAACCTTATTATAATTTAGTGAATATGATTAAGCTTAATTAACATGACTTCATTTTACTTACCTTTTTAAGTAACATTTCTAAACTTGACTCAGAACTAGCTTGTCCTGAAATCTCTTGTATTTGTTCAGCTTTATTAAATGCCTTCAATTCATTTAACAAGCCTAAACTTAATGGTGTTTCTAAGTCAGACATTTGAAAGCCAATTAATTCTTCTAACATTTTCCAATGACGTGGTTTCAATGATGGATTACGTAAGTCCATAATAGTTGTCAACTATTTTTTGATTAAAAGGAAATAAGCAGAAGTTAAAATGAAACTAGGCATCGTTATCAAGGTAAAGTGTGATAATTTCAAATAGATTATACATTGGTTAAATAGTTTCGTATCTTAGTGTAGCCAACTTCTTTAGAGTATAATAAATAATTGATTTAAACAAACCTAAAGTTAAAATATACAAAAGAACACATCAAAACAGTTGCAACATTCGAATTACACATCTGATTATGTTGAAGTCTTGTGATGACGGGTCAAAGAGTTATACATTGTGATATATTTGAAGGCTTTCTAACTGTCAGTAAGTATGAAAAGTGTGAAGAGTGAAGTTAGTGGATTAGGGATAATTTATGAATGTGTTAAACGTATGAAAGTTGACCGTGAAGTCTTGTGGCAATGTTTGTCATTAAAAGGCGTACCTCAAAAGTACATAAACCTTATAAAGGCTCTCTACTCGGTCACCACTGGTCGAGTCAGAGCTTATGGCGAATTGTCACGAGAAACTTCATCCTCAAGTGGAGTCCGTCAGGGTTGCCCCTTATCCCCATTTTTATTTAACTTCATCATAGACGTACTGTTAGAAATCTCTCTCACTTCTTTTAAGTCCTCTGAGATTAGTCTCCTTCCAGGAGGCTCTTTCGTCGACTTAGAATATGCAGATGATATAGTCATATTTGGTGAAGATGTACACAGCATTCAAGGTCTCTTGAACACGTTGAGTAACAATGCAGGCATATTTGGGATGCGCTTCTCCCCTCCCAAATGCAAAATGTTACTCCAGGACTGGTCTGCTTCTTCCCCCAAATTATTTATAGGGAGTGAAGTAATTGAATGCGTTGATCGCTTCACTTATCTCGGAAGTCTCATTACCCCTGGTGGGTCGGTGTCTCAGCGCGGATCCAGAAAGCCCGACTGGCATTCGCCAATCTACGGCACTTGTGGCGCAGACGAGATATCCGTGTCTCAACGAAAGGCCGGGTGTACTGCGCAGCAATCCGCGCCATCTTAACATATGGCTGCGAGACGTGGGCCATGAAAACTCAAGATATGCGTCGTCTCCAGATATTTGACCATAGGAATCTTCGTAACATCGCTCGTATACCATGGAATGACCAGACTAGTAATAGTGAGGTTAGACGAAAGTTTCTTGGGAAACACGGTAAATCAGTTGAAGAGGTCATTAACCTTCATCGACTGAGATGGCTAGGACATGTATTGCGCATGCCCGACCACCGTCTACCCCGTCGCGCCATGTTAGCTAGGGCCGAAATAGGATGGAAGAAGGTTAGGGGCGGCCAAACTAAAACTTGGCATCAGTCCATGAAGTCCTTGACTACTGGTCTAAGCCATGTAGGTAGATGTAGACTACCTGGTTGGAGTCCGCGTGATGATCGCAACAAATGGCTGGAGACACTAGGTGATATGGCTCAGAACCGGTCACAGTGGCGCAAGTGTATTCACTCTTTAACCTCATCTCGATCTTAAATTCTATTGTTATTTTCTGCACATCTTTACTTACTCTTCTCTCTTGTATTCTGTCTATACGTTACCTCAATACTCTCGTAGTGCTATTGTGGTATGGCAACTTGAACCTACAGGCGTTTGTGCCCGGTTCTACGTTGCTGATGATGATGAAACGTATGAAAAATTCTATGCAATGTAATTCAGTTTCTTTGCATATATCGTCCAAGTAGAACGAATAATAAGGCTTTCATTTGTATTAAGTGTAGTAGCTTTAAGCAAAATATAAAAAACTACAGATACTCGCCTTTATCTATAGGTAGAAATACTATTCTAGATAAAAAAAAAAACCTACACTACTTAGGTCGATGTTATAATCACTGTAAATAGCATTTACTTCTATTGCTAATTTGATTTGTAACTTTTAGAGCTGTAAAGAACTTCCAAGAAGTTGTTCAGTGTAACTTTTATGTTCTTTGGCATGAATTATGATTTTCAAGAAGACTCATAAATATAGAAGAAGTATCAACCGATGCAACCTAACCTGTAAACACAATGTTGTGTCAAACTGAATGGAATCTTTTCTTTTATTTTCAATAAATCGCCTTGAAGCGTGTTAATAATTTTTATAGATTATTAAGGTAATTTTGTCTCTCCTAGTTGATTAGTTATGGACTGAAATTGGTCAATCTCTGTTGCTGTTTGTGCATCATGAGCGGATTGCCTTGATATAGCTAGCAATCACAATCTAACTTAAGCATTAATTGCGATTACTAGCTATATTGAGGCTATCCGCTCAGGATACATATATAGTAACAGAGGTTGACCAGTTTCAATCCATGACAAATCAATCGGAAGATACAAACCTATCCTGATTACATATATACCCGTTACACAAGCCCAACGGTTGTGACTCAATAGCCTTATGGTGAGCGAGATGGCGCTTGGTACGAAACAGAGTGAGTTCGAATCCCGGGCTAAACATCAATGCAGGGATGCATGTATATTCAGCCGACGGGTCCCAATCTGGACTAAACACGAGTCCTGGATTTCGCTTGCTAGTCACAATACAAGTTGAGGACATTTTATAGATCGCTTAAATTCCACTTTGTTTTAAAACCCTTTTCAGTTCACTTGTTTGGTCATAGTGATAAGGTAGAACGACAATACCAGTCAACGACATTTCACTGTATTAATTATTCGTCAATAACAGGCCATTTTGTTTTTGCACATTTTAAATGATATTCATGGAAAAACTATTGGAGACGCTGGGATCATCTCATTGTCACTCTGTTAATTTGTTTGTATAGAATCCTTTGAACGCAGATAGAGTTTTAGGAATTTCATAATTGAACAGGAACTTACAGGACATTGTCTAGATGATGTATAATGATTTTTCAGTAAAAGGAAAGAAAAGCATTTTTAAATAAAATAAATCTTCGTACAACGCTAGCCCACTTATACGCCTCCAACTAGAGGACAAGCTAACAGGACTGATCAATTTTATATGGATTCATAATTTTACCTGCTAATATAGAGCTAGATATGTAGGTTGTTCATCGAGGCCGCTTATTCGTGGTATCTGAAAGGTTCATTCGCAAAGGCTGAGATAAAGATAATGTATATTGATAATGTCATTTACTCTGCAAAATATAGCAGGTTCAAAGTATTTCGCCACAGATTTACTAATAAGCTTAATGAAAAAAATATAGTCAAGCGTACCATGAGGCACAAATCTGAAACTATTTTACATTTAAGAAGCTTTAGCCATTACCAAGTTGCAGTGTCTGATTTATTTACTTATACTTTTCTGTTTCTTTATATTGCACTGCTACTTTTAATTTTACTACTAACTTTCGTATAGCATCCATCATTATTATTATGATTGGATATTGTGATTATAACTGAATTTTAATTTGGCATCACGAATCGGTCTAAGTTAGACAACCGTTAAAAACCCTAGAGTAATGGATAGCCAGTTCGCTCCAGTGTTGACCTCTTCAGTAGCGCACATCCACTACTCTCCAATGAAACGAAACGCAAGACCTCCAGGCTTCGCAGTGAACACTTAAACATTAGGCTACTGAGAGTCTGCCGCGAAGACTTGATGTCCTTGGTTCGGTTTCCTGGTTGGTACTGAATGTGGACTACTAAAGAGTTCCTTATTAGGTCGAGATAAGCGTCCAGTGTTTTCTGGTTTACAACGGCCGTCTAACTTATACCAATTCATGACATCAAATTACTATCACTATAACTACCATAATTATTTTATTATTGCAATCACTGTCTCTAACCATGCTTGTAGATTCCGATTCACATCACTTTATTTTAATCTAACCACAGTCACGGCTACTACGTCATTACCCTAAAGATTATTCACTTCTTATATTTCACAAACCTTTTCTTCAGTTACTAAGTATTTAGTACCTAGTTACTCAAATTTCATATAACAACTAGTCAAACTGTTAAAATTAATCTTTGGTTAATAAATTATCAAATACGAATGTACAGTGATGTGAATGAATTCGTCGAAAAGGATTACTTTGTTGAATAAATTTGTTTTATGTTATAATAGGTATATTAAAATATGAAACATTCTAAGCACAATATTAGGTACTCATTTTAAAATATGGAATAGTAGGGAAGATTTGTAGCTCAGGAGGATAGTTTTGGTTATGTTACTTTCTCTAAGCTAGATGGTTTATGTTAACAAAGTCGTTCAGAATAACAATGAAATCTCCTTAATTAAACCATCCATTTCGGGGAAAGCAGTATGGCCAAAAATGTAGAAACATTATACACCAGTATAGTGTTGATGTAGTGTAGACGTCATCAAGATTTGAGAGGACATTAAGGATGATAACAAAGTTTTAATACAATGTTAGTGAGTAAATGATATTCAATTATACTGCGTCTCCAAAACAGATCAGAAGTATTACTAACACCCATTTAAAGTATAATGATTGACAGCGATAACATAAATGCTAGTAGAATACAGTTTCTTCTACCTAAAGGACATACATTTATGCATAAGAGATCACTTTTTGTAAAACCGATTTGAAAATATGGAATACCTAAGTTACTCACTTTCTAATAATATTGAGGTCTGAGTATTAAGGTTGTTACTTTACTTAATGCCAAATCAATCACTGCCCACTGCCTCTCATGGAGCATAGGCCACCAGAAAGCATTCTCCAACCAACTTTGTCCTGGCTACTCGTGTCCAGTTCTTCCCAAATGCTTTTCATTCGTTTAACGTCTACCTTCAATTCCCGATACAATGTGTCCTTTGGTCTCCCTCTTTTCATTTGTTCCTAAGAATTCCAAGTTAGGGCTTATCTTGCGGTGCACCCGATGACTTCTTCAACGTATGTCCAATCTGCCTTCAACGCTATTTCCTAATTAATAACTCAGCTGAATTTAATGTGTTCTCTGCGATTGACGCTTGTTGTTGTTGATGGTATCTGGTCAACGAATCCGTAGTATCTTGCGTAAAAAACTCTTTATAAACACCTGTAACAGCATTCAAGATGTTCACTGTATTCCGTGCTTCTCCTGAGATATTTGGGTTTTCATAATCCCGTCAACCATCGTTAGAAAGATAAGGGTGAGAGAAAGCAGCCTTGTCTAACATTGGTCTTCACTTCAAATGAATCTGGATGTCCCTTTTCAAGGAAGATTTTGCAGTGTAGTCCATCGTAAGAATTCCGTATAGTATTGACTATCTTTGCGGATACATTATAGTGTCGAAAAAGCCTCTCTAATGTTCTTCTGTCCACTATGTCAAATGCTCTCTCGTAGTTAGGGAAATTGATGTAAAGCGGCGAGTTTCAATTAGCAGATTGTTTAACAATGATCCATAGTATCTCGATTTTTCGATGCATGACCGACCTTTACAGAATCCTTCCTGTTGATCACGAAGTTGGACATCTACTGGATTTCTCATTCGCTTCGATAACTTATGTTGAAGATTTTTCCTGGAACTTCTAGTAGAATGATATCATTATAGTTCTCATTGTTGTCAAAGTTTTCTCTCTTTGTATCATGACAAAGTATCTTTCTTTCCAGTCTGTGGGCACTTGTTCCTCTTTTTTACTCTTTCTGAAAAGAATGTGAAGCATTTTTGTTGTTACTTCTATATTTGCTTCTAGCGTCTCAGCCTATATGTTGTCTGGTCCTGCTGCTATGTCACTCTTAATTTGTTTGATAGCTACGCTCATTTCTTTGATTGTTTTTGGGCCAACATTTATACGAAGGCCTGTCTCCATACCACGCGTTTATATAAAACGTTTTATATGCAAACAATCATTACCGCTATCTTTTGAAGTTAACGTTGTCTCCTGTTAATAGTATAATCTCTCTAGGTGAATCCAATACTTGAAAAGGCTGAAAGGATTAGATTCATGTCATAATTAAGTAGGGCATAACTTCAACAACTGTCGAACTGGTATAAGATAAATGTAACATATTATATATATATATATATATATATATATATATATATATATATATATATTTATAACCATGCTTACTTACTTTTACTCTCATATCTTCTACCTTATTTTTTAATAATGGTACTACAGTATTTGGAGGTAAACCTTTTTCTATTAATGCAACTGATTTTACATATTTCATAGTGATATTTGTTAAATCTTCTGGATTTAATTTAAAAAATTCATATTTCATCCATTGTTGAATAGTATCATTCCATTCATCTAATGAATTCCATAATAAATGTTTCAATTTCATTTCATTAACAATTGCTTCTAATTCTTCAAAACGTGGTGGTTCCACCTTTAAAGTAAGTAATAAATGAGAAAAAAAAGAAAAAAATACACTTGAAATGGATATTAATCAAAATTGTATTGTATTTCCCTATACATGTTGTTATGACGTGAGAAAAGAAGGAAGGGGCGATGATTTGGTTGGTGGACGCGAACACCAATGAGATGCGTGCCTAGTTGAGAATGTACGATTGACCTAAGCCCATTCACCCCCCTAGGCCGGCAATAGGACAACCAGAACTGAGAACGGGAAGACCGAGAGAGCGAGAACCAAGATCCCGGAGAACTGAGAACTGAGAACTGGAGAGAACCGAGAACTGAGAACGTATTATATTTTAGTCATGCCTTTATATACACACAAAATCAGACCACACAGTGAACCAATCAAGAATCTAACATTTGTATAGAACAAAGGGAAGAGTGGCGGTGAATGTCACAACGTGTACACAATTAAGTAGGCATAGTTCATAGTAAATAAACAACATACTAAGAGCAAATATGCGAAACAAGAGAACCGGGTAAGGGGAACGTAACAGTCATAGAAAATAAAATGTTAACACTGTCCACAGTTATAATAAATGAAATAATGTTCTAAAGCACAGTTCCCGTAGATAGCCAATCTCCATTAGGTGCCAGGCATATCACATGTTAATAGGAGAAGTCAAAATAAAAAAATTGCTATATTGATGTAATAGTTAAACTTGTCAGTAGTACTATTACTAACAAAATTTAATAGTTGAAACATTAACTTCTGAAAATTCACTTAAATCAAGCTAGTAGACTGTATAGGAATTAGACTAAAATCAATAATTCATTGTCCCAGTGTGAAATCTAATAGTACTGTATTATGATTTTAAAGGGTTACTCGCCTCAGATAACTAGAATCTGCTATAATAACGCCTTTCTACAATCAAAAGAAGGGATTAGGAGGGTTTAACACGAAAACTAGTTAACTTTGCTTTTTCTTATAGGCTTTCATTTGACATCTGTAAGATATCCATGGCGCTTATGCATTAAAAACTGATGAAAATAGGTTATTTCTAACCACCTCTAATTAGTTATTCCAATAGCTATGGGGACAAGCTTGCAGGTGCTCATGACCACATATAATCTACGTTATTTTTCAGGTTCTTCATAAAACTATTTGTTAAATGTGTCTAAGCTTTTGAACTATTTATTTCAGATTACTGAGCTACTATCTATCTGTTAGAAATACAATTGGATCAACTATTTTTCAACTGTAAAAAACTGGGATAAATTCCCTTGATTAAGGAAGAGTTAATTGAGTCCGTAAATCTCTCAAGATATTTATTACATGGAACCGATTAAAAAATGTATACCAACTGTCACTGCTTGTATCAGCAGATGATGACCTTAGGAAACATTGACTTAACTTGATTTAAACACTCCTTAGATACAAAGGGGAAATAATGGAGGAAACATTTCAATTTCATTTGTTAAATGAATGCAAACGTGAATTAGTCGTGGCAGCTGGACGAACATACATAAAATGTTAATTAACTGTAAACAGTTAAGTTCTATGAGAAGTTGCAGTTATTTACATAAAGGTTCCTAGAATAATATTGATGTAACCCATTAAGTTAACTCATACTTAGAAAAAATAATTTGAAAATGAAAGCCTTTATACTTTAAACACTGTAATGCATGATATACTTCACTTACCACGAACGGCGATGCTTTTACACCACCACGAGCAAGTATTTGATCCTATGAGTATAGAAGAAAGAAGGAAATGATATATAATCTATGCGTAGAAGTTAATACTTTATGAAATTACTACATGGAATTATTTGTATCTAAATCTTCTAACGTAGATTCTTACCTCTACATGCAATAATAATAACACAGACAACTTAGTCAGTCATGTATATCGTAGAACTGGAAACATATATTTATCGGTCTAAGTTGTCACTTTTTAATCTGGTTAGCGTTTTTTTAGCAAGCTTGGGTTTTACGGGTAGGGAATGCTAGCCCCATGCCCAACCCTCCTCCTTTACCCGGTCTTGGAACCGACAGTAACCCTAGGAGAGCTATAGGCAAACATCATCAGAAGGGTACAAGTACTTATAAACAAATGCCTACGAGAGATGCTGAATGTCCGTTGGCCGGAAACCATCAGCAACAGCTTACTATGGGAGAGGACAAACCAACTTCCAGCCGAAGAGGAAATTAGGAGAAGACGTTGGAAATGGATAGGACATACAATGCGGAAACCATCAGACTGCATCATGAGACAAGCATTAACATAGAATCCTGTTGGGAAACGGAAAAGAGAAAGGCCAAAGAACACACTGCGTCAAGAATTGTAAGCAGACATTAAAAGGATGAACATCAACTGGAAACAATTGTAAAGGATTGCTGAGGACAGAGTTGAATGGAGAATCCTGGTAAGCGGCGTATGCTCTTCAGTGAGGAGTGATGGGCGTAAGTAAGTAAGTTGTCACACAACATCAGTGCAGTAAGATGAATATTAAAGTAGTAAAATTAGTAGTTACATCAGTACTAATAAAAGTGATTTCATTTAAGAAGAAGGGAATAATGTAAGATATGAGGGATAAGAGATTGAGTTCACCTGAGCAGTTTTGACTATATCTTCTTGAGAAATTCCTATTCGATCCACAATAGGTTTATGTTACACAAAAGACTACTTAAAAACTACAAATAAAATCAGCTATAGTAGTACATGCCATCTTCAACGGTCATCATATCAATATTAGAAACATCAAAATACTTCTAAAAGACTTCTCTAATTACAATGAAATGCTAGTGGCGGGGATTTTTCATTTATTGCCGAATCTAACTGCACCAAACAAAAATGAAGGCCTTAAGATTCATACAAGTTGGGCAATTTTTCTAAACAATCACACATCTAACCTACATCTATAATCTCATACTAGAAGCTTACTCATAAGTTAACTTTCCCCTTTAACATTGCAAATATTTATTAACTTTGTGTTCTACTTCAATTTTGTTGACACAATCCCACCCCCTTATTACCCCCCCACACACACACCAAACTTCAATTTTTCTTTTTTCATACCTGACATTTACGTGATCAGACCGGTTCCTGTGGTTAGTTTTTTTGATTTTTCCTACTCTACTACTTAGTTCATTGTAGAAGTGAATTACATGAAAGCCTCGAAACGTCAGAAAATCAAAGTTTCTACACACCAGTTAACTATCACCTAAATAGTATTTTATTGAACTACAAAACTAAATATGACTGATTAAAATGTTGTATGTCATTAATTACAAAATCACTTACTTCGATTGAGGTACCTGTCAAAGCTTGAGCAAGATCCTACAAAACAAATAAGATTATCACTACATAAGTATAATTTGTTCTGTATGTGTGTATGATCAAGTTGCCAGTCAGTGACTTCGTGGACTGATGCCATGTTTTCGTCTGGCCGCCTCTAACTCTTCCATTCTATTCCTATATCAGTCAACATTGCGCGTCGAGGTAGACGGAGGTTGGGCATACGCAACGCATATCCCAACCACCTCAGTCGATGAAGATTCACAACCTCATCAGCTGATTTACTACATTTGCCTAACATCTGTCTTCTAACCCTGTTATTACTTACTCGGTGATCCCAGCTAAGGCGAGTGATGTTCCGTAGACATCGATGGTCATAAACTAATAACCTTCGAGTGTCATCTACCCTTAGTGGCCACGTCTTACACCCATACAGTAAGACAGAGCGAACTGTTGTGCAGTAAACTCTCCCTTTCGTTGAGAGACGAATATCTCGTCTACGCCATAGGTGACATAAGTTGGCAAAAGCCAAACGAACTTTTTGAACTCGTAATGAGATTTCGTCAGAGACTAATCCATTAAGGCTAATCAGACTTCCAAGATAAGTGAAGTAGTCGACTTGCTAAATCGATGCAGATAAAAAAAATACTGATGAAAAGTTTGTGAATAAAATACTCCTTATTTACTTGTTTGCATGTTATAATTTGATCATAATTAAAAGTATTTAATTAATTTAGTCTGATATTGGATTTGGCTTTAAGTAATGAATTCTTCATATTCAATTGTGAAGGCCTATAATTTACTACAGTGAATTCTATGAATAGACATCAGAAACAAATAAAATGTAATCAAGTTGAAATGGCTGTGCGGAGAAAGCTATTAAGTTTGGTTATTTGTATTTGCCACAGACCGATGTTATTTGGGTACTACTGAAAACCAGTGAAGATTGGACAGCTCTTTCGTCATATTGTGGGACACCGAAGCAGTGCCCACTATTGGTTACTCCAGAGAATTCAATCCAGGGAATTCTGGTCTCTTTGGGAACACTTAACATTTTACACCACTAGGCCTACCAGGGAACAATCGTTAAATTCCTACATTAATTTATGATATAGTGCAAATATTAGCCATTGCGACTGGTAATAGGTGTTTCACTTCCAACAAGCCTCAATTCCACCAGTCACGATTTTTAACTAGAATTTCAGGAACATCCTGAAGTTAGTCACTAGTGAGTCGACTAACATGTCAGCAATACCTTAGATAGTCATTAAGCTTTAGCGATTCTGCATTACTGAACAGCTAATAACAACAAAGGGAACTGTATATACCGATGTTATATGGTCGGATGCCATATCCCAAAGTTTTATATCAGTTTACTGCCATCAAAAGGTGCATAATGAATTCTGGTAGGTTTAACGTAGTATTTTCTATTAATACGATTGGAATCGTTACTACTTGGTTATTGCGAATCCTATTGATATTCTACCATTTGCATTCAATAAGCTAATTTCAAAACATAGTCCGCCGAATATGCACCAACAACTAAACGTCTTAAAAGTAGTCAGAATCGGTTGGTGACTATCACTATTTCGTAGTCCAGGCAATAACAAATTGACGTTTGCAAAAATAAATATTGCGTTTGAGCCTCTATGGGAATATCAAGATTGGGGTACAGGCATACCTAGTTGACAAGTCAAAAATAGGATGAAACTCACTTCCTGTATGCCACACCTAGCCACAATGCAGCCATTCTAAGAATCAGAGTTTGTTTAATAAACTTAATAAAGACTGACTAAAAATGCGGTCAAAGAGTTGGGTCAAAACCTTTATTCAACTATAATGAGAGAACGTCGAACTCAACCCACAATATATGTAATGATTGGGCGCTGTCTATTTCATTTGTTACAATGTACAATTGTCAATCATAAGACTACCATATTAGCTGTTCATATGGATAATATAAAATATGATTTACCATGCTCCTTTCTTTCATATTTCTGTTAATATTTCACTTACTTTAAACTTTCGATGATAAGCTTTATAGGTTATGGCTCTGTTTTGTAAGTCATCCATTATTGTTTGCAATCTAGACAATTCACTTCGAATTGCTTCACGTTCTGCCGTTGCATCTAAAAGTATTGGATTCTGTGAATAGATATACATATAATAAGACATAATTTAGTTTAACAGAGCTGGTCACTGAATAACACAGTCAATAATTATTAACTGAGAGATATGTGCATATATTGTCAGTTGACATCTTCAATCTTTGAACACGATTATTGTAAGAGTACAGACGGAGACGTTTGAATTTAACGATACGACTAAAACTGGATATCAGTGACTTCATAAATGCTTCGCTTTGATCTACTTGTCCCCAGTTTTCATTTAACCAATAACCTTCCATATTGGAAAATGGTAATTAGGTCCGAGTAGCATAACATAGTTTCCTAGATTCATAAATTTACCAAGATTTTTAAACATAATGTCGTGTGTATAAATTTAGCGACACATATTCGGTGGTTCAACTATGCACGTACATACGTGTGAATGTATCTAGGTACGCATGTACGATGTAGAACCTGGAACATGTGTGCATCAGTTCAATTTTCTGCACATTAGCTGTACGACATGATTAATACCAAATTAGTAGAAGTGGTAGTTACTTCGACAATAATTGTAAGAGAATCAAAAAGAGAGTCAACATATGATATATGGTCCAGCGAGAAACAATTGGTTTGTGGAGAGAATGGTATGAAATTATTTTGAGCTTACAACTTAAGAAAGGATGAACAGTGAATCCACCTGTGGCACTGTGACCGATTCTAAGTCATATAACTCAGAGTTTGCAGCCAGTTGTCCAAGAATTCTCACTGAACCCAACAAAGTAGTCTATACCTACCAACAAGTCTTACACAAGCAATCAGTGGTTTCATTGACCGTTGAAATGTTCTAGTTTGGCAGCCTTTAATCTTTTTCTATCTCAATCCTATGTCAGTCAGTATCGTGCGTCGATGTAGACAGTGCTTAAGCATACATAACCGTATACTAGAAATGCTTCAAATTCTTCTGTGATAAACTGTTTTCATCATTTAAATGTTTCACAGATATAAATTCATATAAATGTTGCACACTGTACTGTTTCCTTAGTTGAGAGATTACTATCAAATACGAATAACAGACACAATAATCATCTTAGTAAAAGCACAATAATATTCTGACGTTTTCTTAAGTTATTTACTAATAGTAGTCAACACCATGAATGAAGTTTAATTAACATATTTTGATCTTCTGAAAACTATCATTAATTGAATTGTTAAAAATGAATATGAAAAAAACTTCAGCTTACATTAATTGCTTGTTTAGCTTCTTTAATATCAGCCATTAATTCAGAGATATCTTTCTCTAATGAATTAAAGAATTTATCAGCATACACATCACGATCACTTAATGCTTTATCAATAGCATTTTTAGCTCGATCAATTGATGGTAAGAGACTCTTTAAAATGAAGTAAAATGGAAATAATCATTTAGCATGTTAACAAAAATTGAGATATTAGAAACGAATAATCGACCACAGATACAGTGACCACTTTTCTGTATGGGATGAGGGGAGGGAGTGGTGTTGTTAAAGTGGTTTATTGCTCAGGTTTTTGATGGTCAATAAATTCGTCTCTAGCGAACAAAGTTATAACCATTTAGATCACAAAAATTTTACTACATATTGACAACATTTAGTAGACAACATGGAAGCGAACTAATGATCAAATATGTATCATGATGTAAACCGAAAAGTTTAATTTTAACGGAAACTCTAACGAATTTATATGTTACTGAGGCGGTGCCTGACGACATACATTTTGACTTCACCAGCAGCATGTTATGAACATAGATTCGTTTTCAAAAATGTCTAGATATGCTGCATTGTCGAACTCCATCCTAATAAATGTATTGCTATAATTGTTTTAAATGAGTTTGACCACGACGTTGCAAACGGATGTAATATTGACTGTCACTAAACCCCAATTATGAGTTAGTAGTATTTATTTCGATTTCCCATGACAATATGTAACTCGACTGCTAATATTTGAATAGATCTCACATTGATTATCAATCAACAATAGGATACATAAACATATTAATTTGCCGTTTAAACTGAAGATGATGTTGTGGAGGTAGATTGATACTAAGTTTAATTGATTATATTCGCAAGTTGATAACTTTGCTAAAGCACCACTGAGAAACTGAAGGCCATGAGTCCTGTCCCATGGCGGAATCGAAAGTGGGTACTGATGTAGAGTCCCACACTGCCTAGTGTTCCCTGGTTTTATATAGTGTCCAACCAACATCACTCTGTGATGAATACAATCAACTAACTTAGTACTTTTTATAAGTAAGATTGTATTTCCATTAATAAGTTTATTAGTTGACATTGTTGAATTACAGACCATTATAACTAATATGAAAACATTTTGTTAAATGAAGTTCATTAATAAGGTGGAAAGGTGTTTAATACTACAACTTACAGGTTAGAATAGAAGCTATCAATCAAGCGGTATATTAGATCGAACTACTAATGTTAGTGGTTAGTTGGAGTTATTATTATTAAGGACCGGAAACTACTCTTCGATATTATTATGTAACTTACTTGATACATAGCATAGTCTTCTGGAGGAACTGGTACATTAAATGCTTCAATCATTTCATAGAGTTCCTTGATAAATTCAGCCTCTTTTTCGATTGGTTCTATCTATAAATATTTAATTAGTAAGAAAATATAAAAACCCTCAAATGAATACAAATATATAGATAGGTAGATAGAGGGAGAAATCAGACTGTATGAATATAAAACGAACAGTAAAGAGAAAAGTTGTTAACGGAAAATGTAGAATGTCATAGGCTAATTCATGTTTAGTGGCAATAGTAGTGACAGTCTAAGTATTAGTATTAGTATTAGTATTAGTAGTAGTGGTAGTAATAGTAGCAGGAGGAAGGGGAGGTAGAGAAGGAGTGGTAGTGGAGTACATCTGTTTATTCTGATTTACGGTGTTACTGAGAATTTGTGCACCATATTGTTTTTGATCAATCTGAGGTCACAACACTACATTATTACTAGTGAAGAGACTACTAATCCATCTTTTCAGAATGAATCAACTTTCACTTGTGTGTTATTTACTCCTAGTAACTCTCCAAACTCACTAGATATTTAGTTAGCATATCAGTATTCATATCTGTTCTGTTATCACGCAGATTTATTCAGTGCTTACACTGTTGTACATATGGTTCAGTTGATCAGTCAGAGAAATGAAATGTTCGCTATATCAACATTGGGATGCACGTAAATCCAGCCGACGAGTCCCAAATAGGACGAAACGCGCGTCCTGGATTCCACTTGCCAGTCACAATCCAACCTAAATATATAGTTCGCTATATACGTTTTATGTAAATTAATATAAGTATCTACTAAGTGATTTAAGTCAGTTGTGTCGTGAATTCAAATGAACGTTTTCACTGATTGACTAATAATTGTATTGTCGATTCTAGTCAGCACTTAATGCTTATCTTTTAAGCAAGTATCGTTTTGGTCATTATTTTAAGTAATGAGACGCATACGCACTGTTTTAATAATAAGTAGTTAGAATCAATCAAGAAAAAATATTACATGAGCCAAGCTTCGTGATTATTAGGACGCTACAACAAAGGCATTTCCATGGTCTTGAAGAAAATTACGTTACTCATGGGAATGGAATATAATCTTTAAATGTGATTGCCATAGACTTTACCAGTAAGACAAACTCACCATACTTGATCGTGACTGGTCAACGGATGTGTTTCAGTACTGAAGATCAGACAGGTTTATACGGTGATCGCACTGCCTATATATCTTAGTTACGACTGATAAAGCTTGACGGTAAAACCTCTAACTGTAACGTAGACACCAACAAAAATGCAGTCACGATTTTCGGGCTCATTACAAGTGGCACAAAACCTAGTTCATTTAGTGTCATGATGATCGTCTCCATCTACCAAACATGAAAATTCTTGTAAAAAGAAGAATGTTATAAGATTGTTCCTGTATTTAAAGTTTATACTGTTGATTTCTGATCATGATCTCTTATTTTCGACAAACTGCTTACTAAGTAGAGTTACTGTGCAGCAGGACCAGCATTAATACTGAGTGTTGAATGTAAACAATACTAATGTTGTAAAACATAAATCTCAAAGTATCCATAACCGCATATTACAAGTCAGTTTGATTAGATAGTCTGGTCAAAAGATTAAACAATGATGTAAATACTTATACTTTTCAAATGAAATAATAACCAAATATTACACCTAGATTCTCATTTATTTATGTGACTTGCTTAAAATACTACCGAATCCTAACGGCACCTGAATTTTATTGTGAATGTCTTAATAAGTTATTCATTTAGTCTACTCAAATTGGATTGAGGTGATTTTGTGGAAATAATTATTGAGTTTATTTGTTTGCGATCACTACAGTTTAATATCGGTTGGGTACCGACAAATATCGGGAAGCACTGAACAGCTACTTCGTCCTAGTATGGGGCTCCTCGGTGGTAGTGCTTTCCTTTAGATTCCACAGGCGAAGTCAACCGAGAACCTTCAAGTCTTTTTTGCGAGCACTTAACAATCTGCATTACTGTGCCAGTGTATTACTAGTGATATAGCAGGAAGACCATTTATTATCATTAGTAATAATTGTCTTAATCCTGATGAACTCTTCCACTGGACACTGGTCAACCCACTAGGATAGATCTCTAAGTGTTTTCACTGTGATGGAATCAAGGGAGGCAAAGTGTGCACTGGTTTGTTGCTCAATACCAGTGCTTCCTGGATTTCATTGGTAACCCAACCAACATCAATCTGTGATGAACACAAATAACTGATCCAATGAAAGTTGAATATTACATATCTAACATTGAATTAAAACTTAACAAATTCTTACCCTACTTTGCATATTATTTAAAAATGCAAAATAATTGACATAATCCACTGTAGAACTAGGTGTAATTGATAATGTATATTCAGCTTCTTGTGTTTCTTGTACTAATCTATCCACTTCACTACGTGTATAAACTGGCAATAAATTATGTAATATTTCTAAACATTTATTTGGTGATGGAAATAATCGTGTACGTAATGTTGATGTGTCAACTAGAAACATTCCAATAGATTTTTGTACTGGAACAAGTTCAGCAATTTTTACTTGACGATGATATTTTAATAGATTCTTTTTAAAGAAATGAAGAGCTTTAATAAGAAATGTAAAGAAAAAAGCAATAAAGAAAAGTGAATTCTGATGATTATCAATGAGATCTAAAGGCTCTGAGTTGAATTCTTTGATGGAACCGCGGGGAGTGGTGAAGTGCACACTGTAAATATTGCATACATTTTACTTTTTAAAACTATATTAGTCTATTATGTGTAGGGGAGAATAATTTTTTCTTTTCTAAATATACTAATCATTCAGATGGAGGATGGATTAATTAAACGTTTTATCTGCAAAGGCCTAAATGGACTGGACAATATCTAAGCTTTAAGAGTTATTGTTCGATACAGCACGAAAAAGGTAAATAAAGGGCTAGTTCAAAAGAACCAACTGTATCTATACAACTGATACTATTGAAGAGGTTGAAAATCTGTTTACAGAAACACTGATGCTGAACGACTATCGAAGAATGTTTATGAATAGATGTAAAGGGAATAGTAATAGAATAATGAAATCTGCTATATTTCTAGCAGCTAAGAAGCCCATCTATATTAACTTACTATTAGGAGGTGATTCAAACAGCTTTGTGTTAAAACGAAGACTTAAGTTAATTATCAACAGGACATATTATTCGACGAATGTGATTATCATTGAAAAGTCTAAGGATATGATCCACAATAAGCCTAAACAGTTTGTTCATATATATGTTACCATACTTATGTTGAAAACATCTAAGCGGTAATCTAATCAGTTTAATAACCCGCTTAAAATGGGCTGTCTATATCCTTAGTATTCCACTCGTCAAATAACCTTTTAAATCTATGTGATCCTTACCGCATCACTTGACTTATTAGAACATGAATACATTTCAAACATTATTTCAGTATTCTCAGATAAATTTATTATAAGTTAGTTACATTTGACTGTCATGCAACAAGTTGCTAAGTTCAATCACTTGAGTAATCTATATCCGACTGTACCTAGCTTTACATTTGATTTTGCCTTATTTTAATCAGCACTGGTTACAAACCGAACAGTTGAAGTGTTTCGAAAGATTATTTACAGGCCAAGTAGACTCACTTTCATTGAGACGTTCCATGTGATTCATTCCACTAGTTCTTGCTGAATTTGGGAATAAAAGTTCAAAATGAAAAAGAATAATTGATGTGTATTCTGATGAGGGTTAAATGTTTTATCGGGCAATCCAAGATCAACAACTAGTTTTCGGAACTGTTTTAGAAGACTATTTCAATTACTTTAATTTGTGTGTGAGGTAAAAAAATATTTTAATAATATGATTACTCTGTCCGTGTTGTCACATCCTCTCATTTAAACAATTGACTATTACTACGTCACTTATCAGTTGTGAACCACAATTACTTAATTGTGTATACGTTAATTCAACTCACTACCACTACGTCCCTTGTTCTGTATTGATATTAATTTCCTAATTGGTTGACTGCATGATCTGCTTTATGCATATATAAAGGAGTGATTGAGATATGTTTTATCGGATATATGACTTATCTGACTGATTCATTGGCTTCAGTTCTTATTCCGGTCTGTAATTGAATAGGCGTTATTATGTCAGGAAGGTATCATAACTGATGCGTTGATATGGCCGTGTGCAAAAGAAATTACAGTGACAAACACTAATAAGTGCCTAACTAGTTCTTGCATATCTGCCTGATGTCCACTCATTACCAGGCCAGAATAGAAAGTATACGAGACTGATGAACAACCAGACAGAAACAAACTACATTTAAACAATACTTTCTGTATGCATAAAACCTGATGGCCCATTCAACCAATCATGAAAATAATACCAATACAAAATAAGAGTAACAATGGCTGTGAACTGAACTAACGTATACACAACTAATTAACCACAGTTCATACATGAAAAATTATACACTAACAGTTAATACGGTAAACGGGGGGTATAGGGCAAGATGAACGTAATAATAATAGGAATAGAATGTCAACTATGTATACAACCAGAATAAATGAAATAGTCTACCAACAAACAGTTCTAGAAGATAATCAATCTTCTTTGTGTGCCTGGAAATATCAATAGGCATTAAGTAGACTTGCAGGGACTAACTATTCGCTTTTATTAGCGTTTATTATTTCAATTTGCGTGGATAGTATCACATCAATTAATTGGTCGTACGTTTCGGTCATAACAGATGTTTCGTCATAATACTAGGGTTATTGGAAATAGTCAACTAGATCAACATAGCTAGACAGAGAATATGAACAAGAAGACATTTGACGGTAGCAAGCATAAAAATATATCGGAATTTGGTTTATTCAAGCCTAATTAATTCATTAGTATAGAGGTGACTTTCATCTTAGTCCTCATTTTATAGATAAATAAGGCGGTAGATATAAGATTACGGAATTGAACAATTGTAGTTGTGTAATCGTTTGTGGCGAAACAGATAAAAAAACACTGCATCTTTTTCGAAACTTTGTCCCTTTATTTATCAGTGGCTGGAGGACATCGTAACTAATCAGGTAATAGAATGAATGAAAAATAAACGTATGCTCAAAAATCGAATGTTAAAATGAGTGATAATTAATAAATATATCTGAATAATCAAGATAACACTAGGAGAGAGGTGTTTTACTGCTTAAGACGTTTGATCTTCAATTACTAAGTCGTAGGTTCAAGTCCCGCTCTACATTTGTTAATTTAACTAGACAATATCACTAAACTTGGCATACGAAATTTAGCTTAGGGCCGAAAGTATTATTTATGTTAGCTTAGATTTAGTGTCAAAGTAATTAGAGTTGAGTAAACAACTGCATAGCTATGTTCCACATAGCGACACAAGACGATGACCATGATCTACATACTTGTTAATCACAAAGAGGAATTCCCTTAAGACACTAGACTACTAAGAAAAACACTCAACTCTGGATATCAGATTTAAGTGAATGTGAATGAAAGTAAACAAAAACGATGTGGAATGAAATTTGGTATCAGTGTTCGTTATGGTTTAGATTAGGGCTTGGAGTAAACACTTAGTGTGAGGATTAGAGTCTAGTGTTATTTTAAAAAAAAATAACACTGAATTCATAATATATAAAAGCATAATAGTTTAATAATTTCGTATACAGCTAGGTTAGTGATCACGTTCCAGAATTGTTAGAAGATAATAAAATATAGTTATTAATAGAACCGAACTAATGAAATATCACTTGATCAAGCTTATTAAAAGTTGTATTCATGATAGTAGATGAGTCTACATTGAGCCCATGATGCAGTTATTTAAACTCACACTATGACGAAACAGCTGTTTGTTGATTCCTGTTTCTCATAAGTATCTAGCCAATATCAACCTGTGACCAATACAAACAACTAGACTTAATACCAATCACTATAAAACGGACTCAATTTAGTTACCATAACCAGCCAGCTAGTGAATAACTTCAGGATGTTTCTAAAGTTCTAGTAAAATATTGTGACTAACGGAGTTCAGACTTGTCAGGACTTGTCGAGATAGTTATCACCAATGGTAGTGACTGATCGTCGCTCTGTATCACTAACTAATTAAAGTGAATATTTAAACATTAGACTCCATCCTCCTAGTTGTGTAGGCGGTTGGACACTCACCATGAGGTTTGATACCCTAGAGGAATCTAATGCGCACATCACCAAAGAGTCCCAAATTAGGACGAGACCTTTTTCAGTTCTAAGCTAAACTCAATGTGATCTTGTTTAAAAATGTATAAAAGAGGAATTCAATAAAATTAGAATGATCCAACTATACATCAGAAGCACATAATTGTCAAGAGTAAAAAGAATATTTATTACAGTAACATACATCAAAGTCTTGAAGTTGATGTGGTTGTAAACTTATAATGACGAAGATGCTTATTGTATTATCGATATCTTCATTTAATCTTCTATTCTACTTAAATATGCATCTATATATCAACATTATAAAAATTATTGACAGCAGTAAAGTTAATTGTACTAACTAGGTGTTTGTTATTGATATTTTTATGGAAAAATTCACTTACTACTTATAGCTACTGACTAAATAATATAAAATGTTTACCTGAATAATCTTTTTGCATACTTTCAATTGTTATTTGATCATTATCTTTATAGAAATTATATATTTCTTCAAATGTATTCATATATGCATTGACAGCTTCAAAAGAACTATTCAATGAATTCTTAACATGAATAATAATATCTTGTAATATTATATCTTCTGCAAATATATTCTTTAACTGTGGTCCATTACCACATATTCTATCTTCAAATTTATTATTAATTAATGGTCGTGTAAATGCATCAAAATATGGATCCGGTGTTAAAGTTTTAATATTGTATACTTGTTCCTAAATTAGCAATCGAATAAGAAACAGATAAGAATGAAATAATAAATTGTAACTATAGTAATGTTAGTGCTGATTAGGAGTGAGTACACTTTACTTTTAAAGCTGTTCTAATTGTGAATAGGGTTTAAATGTGTCAATTATGCATAATCAGTACAGTTCAACAATGTTGTGTATGAGGGAGTTACCTACCGATGGCAATGGATACAGTAGCTCAAATATTTCATGAGTTGACTGAGTTAGAAATATCAACCATTAAGATTGGCTAGAATGGTCCTATGGCAAGACGTTCGATAAGGAGTTAAACGGTCCTGGATTAGATCTCAAGTGGGGGGTCATGGGTGCACAATTTTGAACAAATACCCAGTACTGCCTGGTTTCAATGGTTGTTTAATGTAAACCAATTCTCGGTATCAGGTTAATATCCAATAATCTCCACATCATCAAGTTGTAATTATGCAAACCCCTAAGGTTATGTATGAACTATAAAATTTCAGTATATTCTACATATAAATAAATTTTGAAAAGATCTTAATGACTAACTGTTATGACACAGGATCATATTATATTCTCCACATTTTTTTATATATACATAAAACCCGATCACACAGTCAATCAATTATAAAACTACCATTTATACAAAATAGAAGTAATTGAGAACGTGAACCGGAGTATTTATACAGAACTGACTAACCATAATTCATCATTGAGAAATAAAATAATAATAGTTAAAGTGTCAAATGGGAGGATAGGGTAGGAGGAACTGAGTAATAATAGGAATAAAATGTTCACCCTGAATATAAACAAAAACAATGAAATAGTCTACAGAACAACAGTTGTCGAAGATAATCAACCTTCTTTAGGTGCCCAGTATATCTCTAGTGTGATCCGTTTTACAAGATACTGCATAAGTTACAAAACACGAGCTGACTTTTATTAGATAACCACTAGAAACCTGTAAGCACTGGATGCCTACTTCGTATTCAAGTAGTATATCACTTTATTAATAAATTATTAAATACATTAAGTCTATTAGATTCATTTAAGTAATTCACTAACACTACTAAATCATATGTGGACTACTGTACTACACTTAATTTTACACTACACTCATTATTAACCAGAATTATATAATAAGTAGTAATCTAAAATCGGTGAAACTAAACTTTGCCGACGAGCTTGAGATACCTTTTGGCCAATGAGAATGCATTGGTAGATATAATCATTATTTATTATGAAAAACGGTGAAATTCTAATAAAGTATTACACATTATACACTTACAGTTCGATTTGGGACATATTGGAAATGTGCCTTTTATAATGTTCGGTCGTAAATTCCAAGAGCCTACCAGTAATATTGAAGCAATTATAACTTACTTGTTCGGGTTTTACAGATCTTCCTCTATTATATTTTTGCTTTCTAATAGCTGTTTTATCTATTTCAACGATTCTTATGACGCCTCCCAGCTACAGATTTAAGCATAACATGATTTCTGAGCATTTCTGAGCACTGCTGATACTTCATTTACATCCGTAAGAAACGATGCCAGTGTAACAGGCAACTGCATAACCCATAATACAACTAACATGCAGGTTTGCCTTAGTATCAGTCTAGACTTGCTAGAAAACTGTCTATTCTTATTGATTTCTTTCACCAACAACCATTACAACGAAAGATTACTCCGTCTCGACTGTCTGAGGATTGTGTTTGAGTCATATTGAGGCCATAATCACAAATGAACTCTCTACGAAGTAGTCCGAGAGATTGTAGATTAGAAACAATAATGTCCTCTTTAAAAATTGCAATAAGCTGATCAAAAGTAAGCATTTTGAACTTAAATGCGCTCGCGACCTTAAAAGTAATAACTTAATTCTCATTGGCCTTCTCAAGTTCGTCGGCAAAGTTTAGTTTCATCCTAAAATCTATTTTCAATGAATTCATGTTAGTTGTATTACTAACTAAATAGTATGTGTTTGTTTTATTTTTGATAAAAATTAAGTGATTACTTGAAATTTGTTAATTATCTCCATGATACCATCATGAAATAATGATTCTTCAGGTACTAAATATAAATGTGATGGTTCCAATATAATCTCCAGTATAAAAATTGATGTCGGTTTCAACTCTTCATCAAATTTATCATCAACCATCTCTTGTTTAATCTAATAATAAAATGTAAACAAATGAAATTAAAGTTTTCATTAGTTAAATCATCATTTCAATAATCAATTGTATAGAATAAATCAACTGTTGTAAAACAAAATACGTTCAATAATCAATTTGTATTTGTACAACTTTTAAAATGAAAAGATCACCTTGTGAACAAATCAGTTATTTTAAAAAATTTCCCGCTATGACAGATTTAAAAGAACAGATAAAGTAAATACTTATTTTCGATAAATTCTCATTAAACTTTTTGCTAACAGATACCAATGTTTAACAATAACTAATATCGTGTATGTGCGTGTGTGTGTGTAAGAGATAAAGGAGTAACAAAACGAAGTGATCATAGGTAAACAATGTAAACAAAGTGTAAGGAAGAAACTGACGATGAAGATGGTAACAACAAAGTAAACGAATAAGAGTATGTATGAAAATACTGATCACAACTGTTGCCAACCGTCGAGTAGCAAATGTCTTACGAGGATAAAGGATTAAACAAAGAAACCATGAAATAAGCAAGAATAACTATATGTGTAGAATAAAATGACAATTCATTTAATTTTTGTAGTTCCTCATCAGATGTTGCATACAACCTGAACTATTTTTTAATTAGCGATTGAAATAAAGTTTAACAAATTTATGAAAATGAAGTTGGGTGACACGTCTTCCCCACGACTTCCAGTTCCCAATGCCAGGATAAAGAAAACAACGGTTTATGAGCCTAGCAGACACAATTCAATCCAACCCAATTTGGTCGTATTGTATTTCAATCATGCCTTTATATATGCAAAAAATCAGACCACACAGCAAACCAATTAGGGATTTTACATTAATACAAACGGGAGAGATTGTGGCAGTGAATGGAGGGGTAACTTGTACACAACTAATTAACTGTAGTCCATAATAAGAGTCAATACAATAACAGCAAATATACTAAACGGGAGGATAGAGTAAGATGAAGGTAACAATAATAAGAAATGTAATGTTTACATTACACACGACTAGAATAAATGAATTAGTCCCCTAAAACACAGTTCTGAATGCTTTACACTCTTCTTTAGTGGTCCGAAATAACAGTGGAGGTGATATGTATCTAGTTTAATTAATTTTAATAATCATTGTATTTTATGAATAAATGAAGTTAAATAAATAAACAATTTAATATTTGGTCATTGATAATAAAGTCTTCTTAACAAGATTCATCTTACAGAGTATCAAGGACAAGAGGAGAAAGGAAGCTGTGGTCACTTAGTTATTCAGTTACAACGTAGAACTTGGTGCGTGTGTACATTAATTCAAGTTGCCATGCCCAAATTAGCAGAAAAATATTGAATCGCTTGACCAAATCCCAAAGTAGTGAAAGTAGTAACACAGTTAGTATTAATGGATAGGATTAGAGATCGAAAATATGATATATATATATATACATATATATATACAATTCAACAAATAGAAATTCATGAAGAATTCAGAAGCTTAGAATTTAGAGGAGAACAACGAATGGATGCACCTGTGCCACTGTGAAAAATTTTAAGCCATATCACCCAAAGTCTCTAATTATTGGTTACGATCATCAAGCAGACCCCATCCAAGTGTAAAAACCTAGTATCAGTAAATGTCATTAGTTTAAACTGTAGTAAGTGTCACAATGTCCGTAAACTACATTGAGCTGTCCAAGCCGTACTTGAAGATTATAAATCATAATAGAAGCCTTACTATCAACACAACGGCAATATCAAAAGACGATCGCATAACATATGAATAATTAGTGTGTAGTGAAACAATAACTTTTAATACGCCTTTTTAGTCAACCATAAATGAAAATCGGAAGATGAGCAAAGCAGTAACACTAAATTCGAAGTATACTCCAAATAATCTTAATGGATCTAGACAACAGTTAGTCAATCAAAAAACGTTAAATAAGCTTAATTTATATTAGGCGAAAGAATGTTTAATTTGTCTATGGATTCACTGATGTTACAGTTAACAATACAGTTTCCATTTAAGGTCCCAACTAAACTGATGATTTAGAGTTAGTATTAGGATAAAATCTAAACTAACCCTAAATTTACATTATAAATGCAACACTGTATACTACACATAACCTTAAATCCTACACTCATTCACTCCTGTCATCCTTGCTGATACTGCTGAATAAAGATTATCTTTAAACAAATGTACGAGCTATTATCAAGAAGTTTTTTTTCCCTTAATCATAATTAGTTTAATATCACTATACAGTTTTATCATAAGATAACTGTATAGTTTATGTTGATGTATTCATTGACCTAATGAATTGTTCAACCAAGTTCTTTGAAGCAAATATCATCATGAATGATATTTTAATGTAAAAACTAAACTTCTACTTTATTAATTAAAAGCTTAAATTATTAATATCTGACCTACCGATTTCACTAGAGATTCGTCAAGTTTACTTGGACTAGTTAATCCTATATTTAAATCATCATGTGGTGCTTCTAATAATTCATCCATTACAATTTTATATGATTCAATTTCATTTAATGTTGGTGTATGACGTAGATGTTCATTGAAACAATCTAATATTGTATTAATTGAATTCACTGTTAATACATGTAATGTACTAACAACTAGATAATCAGCAAGACGTATAAAACTAGAAGAAGAAAAGAGAAAATATGTTTATTTCATTTAAGAAATGGCATCAATTTCTGTGAGGTAAAATATACAAACAATTCGTCAATTAATTTAGTCGATTGTATTCGTTATAGATTGATGTTGGTTAGGTACTGTTGTAAACTACAGAGCATTGAACAACTGTTCTCTTCTTGTATGGAAGTTTCTAGAAGTATGTGCCCACAAGTTAACCACAGAATTGAAACCAAAGCTTTCAGATCTCACAGAGTACGCTTTACCATATGCTTCAATTTGCGGTGTAGTGCGATGATCAATCACTACAATTTGTAACAAATAAGAATTCGTGTAATTCAGTCATAGTTCGTAGGCTACTTAGTGGCCTAAAGTATTTTTGCTAATCTGAGCACTAGACAAATGTTTCTTCCTATTATGTAACTTCACAAAAGTGCAAACTCACTATCCACAAAGAAAAATCGAGCCTAAGACTTTCATTTTTTGCAGAAAACTCATGAATGTTAGACTATTAAGTTGATATTCAACAGTCAACGTTTCTAACTTTAGTCACCTTGAGATATAATAAACTACCCCAACCACTGCTATTGGTGAGTAGCCTCTCAACACCCAACATAATCGTGGTCTCGATCACTGGTGGTGTCGCGTATGTACACCACTGGAAAGTTCCAGATGAGGGTGAAACATGTATCCATTGTTTCTTAGGCCTCAATGGTTGTAAGACTCAATTTATCCTGAATATATATCAAAATCGTTTCCTTTCCAAAATAATTTAACACTTATGAATAAAAACGATTGTGTAAAAAAATTATCCTTAAATGATTAAAGCCTTCTCTAATCTCAAGATAGTGAACATTTTAATGATAAAGTTGGTTATGACTTAGTTTTATGAAGAAACAAAAAGATGAGTATACATACCAGGTTAAACGTTGACAATATTGACGTTTTGTTGCCATTTCTGTAAAAGACATTTTTTCCGGAGCATCTGAGAATACTTCCGGATCACATGTTGATGAAACATAACTGGTTCCAACAACAAGAGGTTCTAAAAGTAGAAATAATGACAAACGTTTTGTAATATCATCGAAATTTGCATTTAACTGCTTTATACAAGTGTTAACCCAACCAAACATTTGATTAACAGAGGCAGTTATCTTATCATAGACACAGTAGACAAGCAAAACGAAGTAAACCTAATCCTGCCAGCACTTAGAGATAATAACTACCCTAAAGATTTTTCTAAGCAAGATTGTTAACAACGAGACGAAAAGTTAGTCAGCGAATATATTAAGAGAATGGACAGGCACAGTAGTGATGCCATACTGTAAAAACACATCGGAAGAAATCAGGAGGGTACTTGACCTGCACAACATAAAGGCTTATTTTTGAATTAGTGAAACCATAAGATCAGTTTTAAGGAGGAGTAAAGGTAGGATACATGAAGAGGATCAACTCTACTACGTCTATTTAATCAAGTGTAATAGGTGCAATGCAATATATATGGAGGGAAACATCTACGTAGCTGTGTGTTAGGTTGAAGGAGTGTAAACTATGTCTGAAACTTATTCCTAAATCACCGGTAAATCCAAGAAGGTTTACACTACTTTCCTTGTAAACAAAACATACAATAAACCTCGATGAAGCTACAACACTTCATATCGAACGATTAACAGCTGAAGTTGCATACATATAGACGAATAAATATCGTGTGAACGGAAGAGATGGAATACAATTAGCTACACTATGGCAACTGTTAATTAACAGGAAGAAACTTGATCGTTATCTTCGACCTTATCATCATTACCAATTGGGCCAGCAACAACCACCGAAACAATTATTGATTAGGTGATTGAATTAGTCACAGATTAATGTTGGTAGGGCATCCCTGAAAACCAGAGAACACTAGACAGCTCTTTCGTCCTAGTATGGGACTTAATGTCAATCTCAACAAGCCACCACAATTTAGTTATTATTTAGTCAATTACTATATGGAATTTATTGTCAAATATTTTGTTTTGACAAGGTTACTCTATGTTCGACTTCTGTGAATCATCATAATCGTCTGTATATTTGATTTACACAAAGGTTCTAATTATACATATAATCGCAGCTGGATGTTGTAGAGATTGTTGAACATTAATTTAATATCACGAATTGATCTGAGTTAGACAATCATTGGCAGCCAGGAAGCACTGCACAGTTGTTTCGTTCTAGTATGAAACACCTCAACAGTGAGCATCTACGACCTCACAAGGGATCGAACCACAGACCTCCTGGTTCCACAGTGAACGGTTTATGAGCAATATCAAACCATTAGTGATTAAGTTCCCAGAGGTAATTCCTGAAGTTCTTGTGAGAAGACGTGTTCCGTGTAGTTCACTCTTATCGGATGCAAGAAAGATATCCACCGGTGGCAATTGATGAGGTTGTGTAAAATATATCGCGAATTGACTGAACTAGAAATATTAACCGTCGGGAACAGGCTCAGTTGTTTATTGGCAAAGCGTTCACAGCGGAATTGGTAGGTCTTGGGTTTTATCTCTGGTGAGGACTTGGATGCGTGCTGCTGAAGAGTACGATGCCAGAACAAAACAGCTCTTCAGTGCTTCGTGGTTTTTAATTGTTGTCTAATTCTAACCAATTCTTAGTATCAAATCAATACTCTGATGATTGTTTAACTGTTCCTATCTATATCTTAAGACCAAATTGTCATTATACCCATTAATAATTAAAAAGAATTGAATAAACACTGTAACATACACATAGATGTTACGTTTGTTAACAGTTATACACATACATATTTTAATATGCGATCTGTTTCATTTAGTCTTTACATCATACAAGTGGACATTATGGATTGGTTGATTGACTTATTGCATAACTTTGATAATTTTGATGTTGATTAATTTATCCTAAAGAATCTCCGACTAATTTGTCGTGTGAAACGTTACAATCTTTAAATTTTAATTACTGAGATTATTTCAAGTACAATATATAATTATAACATGTTAATGTATAGTTATTCAGTGCTCTATTTCACGAAATAGAATAGTTCTTCATTAGAGTCTGTTTCATGAACGGTTGGATGATAACCAAGCTAGCAATTCCACTATGTGAATCATTGATAATAACTGTAATATCTATTTCGCTTTCAAACATTCAGTAAAACTTCTGGGAATATTTACTATTATACTGTTAATAATGATGTAACTACAAAAAAAATCAATTTCAATGAACATGTGTAACCACTACAGTTTATCTATACCCAGAATGAGATAGGTAACCTCTATGGTTATACAATATTCTAAAGCGAATAAAAATAAGAAATGTCGACAATTGATTATGACATATATTGGCCTAACAAGTCTTGTATATTTTATTGAAAGAGAAAGGAGACAGAAAACTCCTACATTTAAATTAAACAGAGCATTTTGACCTACATTTTGCATACGTCCAACTACTTATTGATGTATGATTTTCCTCACAGGACGGTATCTGATTGTGTTAATATGAAAATATATTCATCATGTCTAATTAAACTGGTTCCTGATTGTTCACTCAGACTATCTTACACTACCGTTAAACTAATAAGACACTGCTGGTATTAACCGCTAGCCTATTGAATCAAGTAAATAACTAGTCTCAAAAAATACAATCATCCATATCATATGCATAACATGTTGCCAACTCAATGATCTAAATATATTACAAATGTCTCATAGTTTAATGGTTCATAATGTTTTCATTTTTTGTTGATATTATCTCCATTGTTACGCCGGGCGATTAAAGAAAAGTAACGAACTTTCGGAATTGTATTTTGGGGGATTATTCTCGTTATTTTATTCATGAGTGATGTAATCATTTTATTTCTATGACTGTTATTTTCCCCTGACCCCGGTTCTCTCGTTTTGTATATTTGCTCTTAGTGTATTGTTTATTACTTTAAACTACGCTTACTTAATTGTGTACAAGTTTTCCCCATTCACTGCAAATCTTTCCTATGTTCTGTACAAATGTTAGATTCTTGATTGGTTTACTGTGTGGTCTGATTTTATGTGTATATAAAGGCGTGATTAAAATGTAATACGTTATCGGTTCTCAGTTCTCGCTTTCTCCGTCTTCCTGTTCTCAATTCTAGTTGTCCTATTGTCGGCCTGGGTGGGGTGAGTGGGCTTAAATCAATCGCACGTTCTCGACTAGGCACGCATCTTATTGGTGTTCGCGTCAACCAACCAAATCATCTCCTCCTCCTTCCTTTCTTCGCATCATAACAATGATCCTCAGTAGAGTTCTATACTAAGATAAAATAGCTTTTTCAGTATATTCTAGTTTTCAGTAGTTATGTAAGTATATAATAAAAACTATCATGACAAATATAACATATTTAGCATTCACAATATAAACATTTGTTGCTTCTCTTCAATACAATCAGTCAATTAGATATACTTTAGCATAGTATAAAATAGTACATAAATTAATATTATTGAATAGATTAATCAGATAAATTTATTAAAAAGCAAAAGTATTACATAATATTATTATTATATTATTATATTATTATTAGTAGTATTATTATTATTACATAATTTCTATGCATGTATTACCTACCTATTCCTTGATTATCTATTATATAATCATCTGGTATAAAACCATATTCTAATAATGCAGTACGACATGCACTATGTACAATTTCTTTAACTAATTCATGAAATTCATTTAATTTTGTACATACATCATTTAATTGATTGACTTGATTTGTTAAAAATTCTAATAAACTATAAATTTTATCCATTTCAAATTTGCATAAAATCATTTCATTAATACGATAGCACATTTCACGTATATTTAATAAGGCTGGTCTTAATGATGTATTCATAATGAATAGATTATTACGTAGATATTGTTTAGTATGATCCATTTTTGTATAACGTATTATTTTATGCCAACGTATAAATCCTTTCCATAGATTAAATGTTGCAAATGTTGAAATCTATATATGAAAAAGACAACAACAAAAAAACTTTTATACTACTAACTAATTTAAACTAATACATGATATCTAATTTAATAGTCATTACGATACTTCATCATCATCATTATCATCATCATCATCAGCAGCAGCAGCAGAAGCAGCAACCTAGAACCGGGTACACACGCTCGTAGGTTCAAGTTGCCGTACCACATTAGCACTACGAGATTACAGAGATAACATAATAACAGAATACAAGAGGGAAGAGTAAAGTAAAGGTGTGCAGAAAATAATTATAGAATCCAAGATCTAGATGTAGTTAAAGAGTGAATACACTTGAGCCACTGTAACCGATTTTGAGCCATATCGCCTAGTGTCTCTAGCCATTTATTCAGACTATCACGTGGACCCCAACCAGGTAATCTACATCTACCTACGTGGCTTAGACCAATAGTCAAGGACTTCATGGACTGATGTTATGTTTTGGTTTGGCCGCCCCTACCCTTTTCTCATTCTACTTCAACCCTAGCCCATATTAGACGACGAGGTAGACGGTGGTCAAACATGAGTAATACATGTCCCAGCCATTTCAGTCGATGAAGGTTAATGACCTCTTCGACTGATCTACCTTGTTTCCCAAGAACCTTTTTTCTAATCTTAACATTACTTAGTCGATTCTTCCATGATATACGAGTGATGCTACGAAGATTCCTATGATCAAATACCTGGAGTCGACGCATATCTTAGGTTTTCATGACCCACGTTTCGCGGCCATATGTTAAAACGGCGCGAACTGATGCGCAGTACACCCGGCCTTTTATTGAGACACGGATATCTCGCCTGTGCCACAAGTGGCCTAAATTGGCAAATGCCAATCGGGCTTTCTGAATCCGCGCTGAGATTTCGTCAGACACCGACACACCAGGGGTGATGAGACTTGCGAGATAACTGAAGCGGTCAACGCATTTAATTGTTTCACTCCCTATAACTAATTTAGGAGGAGAAGCAGGCCAGTCCAGGAGTAACATTTTGCATTTGGAAGGAAAGAAGCGCATCCCAAATATGTCTGCATTGTAACTCAAGATGTTCAGGAGACTCTGAATATTGTTCGCGTCTTCACCAAATAGGACCATATCGTCTGTATATTCTAGGTCGACGAGAGGACCTCCTGAAAGGAGGGTAATTATCGGAGAGTTAAAAGAAGTAAGTGAGATTTTTAAGAGTACATCTATGATGAAATTAAATAAAAAGGCGATAAGTGGGAACCCTGACAGACTTCACTTGAGCATGAAATTTCTCGTAACAATTCGCAATATGCTCTGACTTGACCTTTTGTGACAAAGTAAAGAGCCTATATAAGGTTTATGTACTTTTGAGGTACGCCTTTTAATGACAAACATTGCCACAAGACTTCACGGTCTACAGAGTCAGAAGCTGCATTCATGCTAAGAAATACAACTATAGTCGGACGTTGGTATATATATCCGTGTTCGAGGATCTGGCGCAGGGTGAATATGTGATCGATGCAACCTCGTCCAGGTCTAAAACTAGGCTGGTTTTCTCGAGTCTGCTGTTCTCTAGTGTTGGATAAACGTCAGTATCAATTCACCAGAGACTATATTTATGAGGTGATTTCTAGAGTTCTAGTAAAAAGATCTGATTAGTTGAAATCAACTATATTGATTGTAAGACAATTAAGTAGATCGCATAAATATATCTTGAATTGACTAAGTTAGAAATAGCAACTATTTGAATACGTCTCAATGATTTAATCGTCAAGCGATCTTGATATGCCGGGCATATAAAGAACATTGATTATCTTCTGAGGCTACTTTCCCGTAGACTGTTTCATTCGGTTGACAACGGACATCTGATAAAATATAAAACTAAAGCCATAAAAGTGGTATGTTGTTCACCATCAAACTATTCTTATAAAGTTAAACCAGTATATGTGTTCAAAGGAGACGGAAAACATCCCTCTCTTCCACCTAGTGAACATTGCAAACGCTTAGGATAACATCGTTAATGTTTTTATTTGGTTTTAGGTTCATTAATGATTGAACTGTCAGCCTTTCAATGTAAAGTTTGCTTTATATGAAATAATTTTTTAAACAGGTTGTTATGAGCTACAGTAAATATGGTAGCACATTGACAATAATACTGTGAAACTTCGTCGACTAAATTGAATGGAATGTATGCTATACATATAATGCTTATGAATATTACGAATTCCTGTTGTGATCGGTGTAGAAGTTGGCTCACAAAATTCCAGGGATCTCTTGAATTCATAACATGACACGAATTTGTGAAGTCCGTAGGTATCAATCTAAGCCTTCTTAAGAGCTTTCAACATTTTAGCCATAGTTTGCGGTTTGCAGCCTTAATTGCTATAGTTCAGAACTGGTTACTGTAGCTCAGATATATTCATTTTTTATATTTGAACATGTTTCCTACTCTACATTTTTTGATTTCATTAAGTGCTCGTAAATCATATTCTGTCATGCTTAGATTTCCATTCAGAACAAAATTTAAGTTTTATATGGGACTTATCCATAGGGTTCTATTATGATGTGGATCTAAATTTTACCACATAGACTTAAATTCAGTAGATATAACTTCACTTAACAAGTAGCTGTCTATTTGGTTAAATTCCTGACATTTTTGTCTGTAATCTTTTGATCGTTATTCTGTTATTTTCTACTGACTTAACTGACATCTGATCCCATACGTATGTATGTATAACCAACATAGTACCTGGCACATGTGTGCATCGGTTCAAGTTGCCATATCATCATGGCACCGCAAGATTAACACCACCACCATTAGTAGAAATTACTTCAATAAAATAAAATAATTATAGTAACAAGGAATGTGAACATATAGAATATGGTTCAGAAAGCGTAGAAAGAAAGTTATGGAATAATTTAAAGCTCATGATTTAAGGGAGGACAATGAGTGAATACATCTGCACCATTGTGACCGATTCTGGGCCATGTCACTCAGTGTTTTTAGCCACTGGTTACAGTAATCGCGAGGACTCTATCCAGGTAGTCTGTAAACTACCGACACGACCCAAATCGGCAGTCAGTGACTTCATGAACTGATGCTATGTTTTAGTTTGGCCACCTCTACCTCTCTTCCATCCTATTCCTATATCAGCCAACGTTGCGCGTCGAAGCAGACGGTGGTTGGGCATACGCAACACATGTCCCAACCACCTCAGTCGATGAAGATTTACAACCTAGTCCTGATCTGATCCCATAAGTAGGACTAATAAACACATACACTACATTCAATGCTGACTACGAATAGCTAAGTGTTTGATCAATTTCCAAGCATTAATTAAAGCATAATTAATTGTGTAATAACTTAGAGTTCAGATGATTGGCTAAACACTTGATCTATAACCTGTTAGTATGTTTATAGGCAATAAGCTAACGACTTCTAGATTGATTTCACCCCAGGAAAATAAATAAGTAAACAACACACTGATTATCTTGAATCATATTACAATATAAACATAAAAATCTTACAAATTATTCAAGATTCAACATTACATAGTTTGTTTAAATTGATGTGAGAACTTCACCACAAGATAAAATAAGTTAATCAACCTACCTTACGTATTTCATTGAATGTTTTATATTCAGTTTCAAATTGTTCCAATGTAATATGTTCAATGTCATCATTTACAACTAAATGTGTACACCCATGACGACTTAGAGTATAATAATCATCACGGTTGATATTTTGAAAATTCACGACTCTATTTTATTGTTAATGTTTGATCGGTAAAAAAAAAACAGATTAAGAGGAAATATATGTCACTGATGATTAGTAATAATATTATGATATTTTGAAAAATATTTTGCCTCAATTGTTTTCTTTTCTATTTTGTAAGTTTAATGATACTACTAACTATAGCTCAGTAGTTTGAGTTATAAGTGAGTATAGTGAAGATAACTGAACCCACCGGACATCGAAGCAGCACCTACAGATCTCTCGATAGATGTCACTACACCAACGATGAAAGAAATCAAGATGGCCATCAGACAAATCAAAAGTGGGAAAGCAGCAGAACCTGACAATATACCAGTTGAGGCACTGAAGTCAGATATCGATCTAACAGCAAAGATACGCCACCTTTTATTCAAAAGGATTTGGGAGGAAGAACAAGTACCGGCAGACTGGAAAGAAGGACATCTTATCAAGATACAAAAGAAAAAAGATTTGAGCAAATGTGAGAACTACGGAGGGACCACGCTACTGTCGGTACCAGGGAAAGTCTTCAACAGAGTATTGTTGAACAGGTTGAAAGATTCAGTGGATGCTCAACTTCGAGATCAACAAGCTGATTTTCGTAAGGATCTAGCTCTTTTTGCACATACACACCAACAAATGTAAGCAAAGACAACCAGTGTAGCAGCAACTTCAGAATCAGTAGGCCTGAACATACATTAGGGAAAGAGCAAGATCATCAAATATAGCACAGAGAGCACCAACCCAATTCAACTTGATGGAGAAACTCTGGAAGAAGTGAATACTTTCACATATCTGGGGAGCATCATCGATGAACAAGGAGGGTCCGGTGAAGATTTAAAGACAAGGATAGGCAAAGCCAGGGCAGCATTCCTACAGTTGAATAACATATGGGACTCAAAACAAATATCAACTAACCTCAAAGTCAGACTCTTAAATTCCAACGTCAAGACAGTCCTGCTGTATGCAGCTGAAACTTGGAGAATTACTGCAAACATCATCAGAAGGATACAAGTATTTATAAACAAATGCCTACGCAAGATACTGAATGTCCGTTGACTGGAAACCATCAGTAACAGCTTACTATAGGAGAGAACAAACCAACTTCCAGCCGAAGAGGAAATTAGGAAAAGACGTTGGAAATGGATAGGACATACATTACGCAAACCATCAGACTGCATCACGAGACAAGCATTAACATGGAATCTTGTTGAGAAACGGAAAAGAGGAAGGCCAAAGAACACGCTGCGTCGAGAATTGTAAGCAGACATTAAAAAGATAAACAGCAACTGGAAACAATTGGAAAGGATTTCTCAGGACAGAGTTCAATTGAGAATCCTGGTGAGCGGCCTATGCTTTTCAGTAAGGAGTAACAGGCGTAAGTAAGTAAGCAATAGTGAAGATTATTGAATTTGAATTTGGTATTACAATTTGGTTTGGTATCCATTTTTCTATAAATTCGCCGATAAGTTAAAATGATTATTCTGTGTCATGAATCAAAGAATCACTCTAGCTCGTTTATATACATTACTGAGGCCATATTTGGCAAAGAAAATCACTTTACTAAGTACATATCATTACCAAGGTTAACTTTGATAATTTCAAATAAATTGAGCATTGGATAGATTGTTTATAATAAGTGATATATATTTGTAAAATTCCAATGAGTAGAAATTAAAATTTCTGACGTTTCGCGGCTTAGTGCAAGTCGCTTCTTCAGAGAAATGAATAGCCGAATTTAATTATTTTTATTTATTCTTGTGTTAATTAAATTCGGCTATTCATTTCTCTGAAGAAGCGACTTGCACTAAGCCGCGAAACGTCAGAAATTTTAATTTCTACTCATTGGAATTTTACAAATATATATCACTTATTATATACACTTTACTAAGTGTAAAGAAAACAAAGTAGTATTGTCAAAATCGTTTTTAAATATCGTTTACGAAGAAGAGATTATGTAATGAACAAAAGAATAGTAAAGAAACGTTGTCTGATTAAGGACAATCTATAAATAAAAAATCACCGAATATGAGGAACAAAATAGTAAAACGCCATACCAACGGCTAATTAATTAAAACAATAAAGGGGAGAATAAGAGTAAAATAACTATTAGTTATTGCAGATAATCACGGTCTGAAGACTATGGTAGAATTGGGGATCGAACGTAATACTTTTGTAAACAGTGTTTAAATTAGAATTCGTAGGTTGCTAGAAACTCTGCCGGATATAACATTTTAGTTTGCAATCCCTTTGAAAACTTTGATTGACTGTATAGCTGACTTCAAATAACAATTTTAATGAAACAGTATGGTCAGGATTCAGGAGATATTTTAGAATTGAACTACTGATTGGCTGTCTTAATCTTATAGCGGTATCTAGAGATGTATTTTGAAGAATCTCAATTTATGTGAATATTAAATCCAGCTTAGCTTAAGGAAATAAATTTTTAGAGGTGTATTAAATTGGCTCAAAGTAGAAGATCTTTATCCTCGCATCCATGAATCATGTCTAGTAAATAATTTGATAAATAGCTTGGTTCAGAAAAGAGTTCTTAAGTATCTGGAGATTTTATCTATCACATTTAAAACGAAAGTTCACGTAGAAAGTTTTTGATATAGTAAATAACTGCACCATTATTAAAGACACATCTGATCCTTTCCAATAAAAATTAGAATATATTTTTCTTTATTTTTTTGCCTCTTGTTTACTAGCTTACAAAGACAGTCTAGTTACTTCTTCATTTAGGTATCTGATTCTGCAGAAGACTTAACTGGTGAATGGCAATCTTTAGATTTCTTCAATATATCCATCAGATTAGCAGCTTCTTTACAAGTGTTAAAGGTACTATTGAGATCTCCCCGTATAGTTAAAAATTACAGAATTTTGATATTAGTATAGAGCCTTTCAGATTGGTCAATAGGCAATAATCCTAAACATGCTCTTATTCATTTTGGTGGATGAGTTGGTTTTATAATCGGTTAACATGAACATGCCACAGAAAATACTTTGTCTTATAACATGATATTGTTTTTGTTATAGTTTTTTAATATACTTTAGTAATATTTATTCTCTATTCTAGTATTTAGCCTTTTTTGTATGAGCTATTGTTTGAAACGGTTTATCCTTCATCAAGAATTATGCTGACGTATTAGTTTGCAGTTTAAAATAGTGTAACTTTAATGCAGTCAGGACTTTAGCATCATAAATGGCATAACTTCATACACGAAGAGAGGTTTATCAGTTTTCGGTGATTATTTTAGATGTTTTGAATCATAGACTGTCTTTGTTCAAGTAAATAGAAATCCATTCTGTTATATCATGATTTCCAGTAGAAAAAAGACAACTGAAGACCAACTAAAAGATGACTAGTTTTATAGCAGCAACTGGGTTCTTACCAAATATTTCACGTACCCACGTTTACTCAATTATATTTAGTATATTACTATCATCTAGTAAAATTGGTGATTAATCTCTCAATAACAACCGATCTAAAATTTAAACTTCACAGTTACTTAATAAAACTCATATTGTTTTGTTCGTAGGGAGTTAACATTCCAAAATAATGACCAGATAATGCTAAAACACTGAATCATCAATACTGACAATATTAAAAGCCAAAAAAATATGCCTACCAACATTGACATAAGTGGCATACGTAGAATCTGTTTTGCTCAATAATCACTTTACAATATTAGACGTATATCTCATAAAATTAAGTTTGGTCACAAATGACGAATTCGTATAATATTTTAAATTAGAAAAATAGTTCATAGTTCATAAGTTCATGTTGTTTGCAAGACACAGATAATAAGTTTACATTGGCAGAAGACTAACAGCATAAAAACCCTTAAAAAACGCAATGAGATTCTCAAAGGATTCCTTTTATTCAATATCCTGACGTAGTATGAGGAACATGATCTTGTCATCCATAGAACATAACACAATGCGAATAATAATAATAAAACTTAATTTACCGAAACAATCGTAAATATAGACTTACTTAAGATTATAAAAATGGTATTTAGTTGATCGCTTCGGCAATGAACTTGTTAGATAAAAAAATTTAATTCGTTTATTTTCGCGAAGTGTATTGATAACTTTTAATATGTCAGTTTCTCCTTCATAACTTGCAACTTCTACAAAAGAAACCAGTTGTAATCACTTTTAATTGGTAAGTTTAGATTTTTTTGATAGAATATAAAATGACAATAAGCTAGAGCTTTCGTTCTTAAAGATATTTTGACCGATTGAGGTAATGTATAAGAAAAAAGTGGAATTTCAGGTAGCAATAAGTTTTTAGCTAGTTATTCACAGATATAAATATTGAAAGTAATATTCATATTTGTTATCGCAGTTTTCATATTACAATGACAAGATTTTATCGGAATACACACCAAAAAACAATTCGTTTTAACAGGTTTCAAATGAAAGAATACAAACAGTTACAACGTAGAACTTGGCACATGCATACATCAGTTCAAGTTACAATGCCTCAATTAGCGGAGAGATTAAATTGTCAATTCAGATCCCACAGTTGGGGAGGTACTAACAGTGTTAGTATTAGTGGAAAAGTATAGAGATCGGAGACAAGATTTGAGGAAATATAACTCAGTAAAAAGAAAATTATGATAAGTTCAGAAACTCAGCATTTGGAAAAAGACAAGGAGTGGATGCAGGTGCGCCATTACCAACGATTTTGAGCCATATCACCCAAAGTCTCTAACCATTTGTGGCGATCATCACACAAACCCCGACCAGGTAGTCTGCACCTATTAACATGGTTCAGCCAAACTGTCAATGACTTCATGGACTGGTGCCATGTTTTGCTTTGGCCGCCCCTAGCTTTCCTCCAGCCTACTCCTACACCAGACAGCATTGCTCGTCGAGGTAGTCTGTGGTTAGGCATATGTAACACATGTCCTAACCACCCTAGTTGATGAAAATTTCCTACTTCATCAATAGACTTACCGTATCTACCTAGTACTCTATTCCTAACCCATGTATTGCTTACCCGGTGGTCCTAGCAAACACGAGCAATGCTTCGAAGACATCTGTGATCGAATACTAGGAGCCTACGAATATCCTCTATCTTTAACGGCCATGTTTCACATCCATAAAGTAAGACAGACCGAACTACTGCGCAGTAAACGCGTCCTTTGGTCAGTAGTCGAAATGTCTTGCCTACGCCACAGATGACGTAAACTGCCAAAAGCTAGTCGGGCCTTATGTATACGCGCAGAGATTTCAGCAGACACCAGACCGTCAGGACTGATGAGGCTGCCAAGATAAGAGAAGCACTCAAAACATTCAACTGCCTCACTCCCTATCAACAACTTTGGTGTCGAATCAAGCCAATCCTGAAGTAACGTTTTGCATTTGAATGGAGAGAATCGCATCCCAAACATCCTTACATTCATGTTTAAGGTAGTCAAAAGATTCCGCATTTTATCAGCATCTTCACCTAAGAGAACTATGTCATCTGCATATTCTAGGTCAGTAAGTTTATTTCCTGAAAGGAGGTCAACCCCGCCGAAATCAGAATATGAAAATGTCAACTCTAAAAGTATGTCAATGATAAAATTAAATAAAAATTGGGGAGAGCTGATAACCTTGACGAACACCACTCGAGGTAATCAGTTCTGACGACAAACCGCCATAAGCTCTGACTCGACATGTGGTGTTCGAGTAAGAGGCTTGTATAAGGTTAATGTACTTTTCTGGTACGCCTTTCAGTGACAGACATTGCCACATAACCTTACGATCAATAGAGTCAAACGCCGCCTTAAGGTCAAGGAATACAACTATTGTTGAGCGTCTAAAAGTGTGTCTATGTTCCAGAATCTGGCGAAGTGTGAATATTTGGTCTATACAGCCACGTCCAGGTCTGAAACCACCTTTGTTTTCTCGAGTTTGCTCTTCACAAGCTTTAGTTAGGCGTCGAAGTATGATTGAAGCTAATATTTTCAACACTATATTCGTCAAGCTGAATCCTTGGTAATTATCACAAGAGGACTTCTGTATTTTCTTATAGGTCGGGACGATTAGTGTTTGAGACCAGTCAGGTGGAATTACGCCCGATTCCCAGATTCTAGATAGGATCCCGATTAATCTCGCTGCTAAAACTAGACCACTATCCATAAATATCTCAGGGGTTAATCCATCAGGTTTTGCTGCTCTTCCTCGCTTTAGATTCCCTATAGCCTCAACCTCATTAAGACTTTGGGGACCAATATTAATTTGCCATTCGGATTGCTTGGGATATAGTATGAAATTGTCCATACCCCTCTGGTCGATTCTTATCTACCTTATCCAATACTGAAAGCTGCTAGTAACAACACCCACGTAAAGCTCAGCTAAATAGTAAAAATACATCTACCTATACTCATGGATTTTTGACTTTATCTGTCCCCTTAATTATTCTGGCAATTATCACAAATTTTCTATATGTCTGTTCTCTATCTGTTCAGTGGTTTTTTGTTTATGTATTAATAGAGAAAGTTCTAAGTAGTCAGCTTTAAAAATTTGTTGAGAACTTAGATGCCTTTAAGCGAAATAATGTAAAGGCCCAGATTATCTCACAGGCATATAAGCTTTTAAATTATATATTTTCTCTGTACACTCATGCTCAATGTATAACTAAACTTTGGCGTTCTCTGTCGGCTTGCTTGAAACTGTTTGGCTGTCTGATTCAACTGGTTTCATAAACGGCCACATAAATTTGGCGTAACGGCATCTTATTTTACGTGCAGCTAATTGCATATGTGTGCGTAAAGTCAAAGTGCTATATGCAAGATCAAGGGCTCTAAATATAATTACGTATTAGAATTTTAATTTTAAAAGTAAGTGTTACACGTGGTTATCCGGTCCTCTCGCACCAGCAATAACCTCGACATCAGCGAAACCTACCTAAGAAGTGTAGTTATTTAAACTATCTATGTGCACAGAATTCATTTAATTTAACACACCCTATATAAAAATATAGTTGATTGAGTGAACTTAAATCAAGTAGTTCATACGAGGAATTAATTAAGAATACACTTCGTATCAAGACAATCCAACAAACAAGCACAGTTCGAGCAACCGGATACAGATAGAGGAAGTTCAGCCACATATTGAACATGCATGCACAAAGACATATGAAATTTTTGGTGGTATGTTCAGGGGATAAAGTAGGTCTCTACACATTAAAACACTTTTAAACAAATTACAGATATATAATATAGACTTACCGTCCAGCAATTCTGAATAGACACATGTCTCTATTTAAAGCAAAGAAATTAAGAGTAGACGTTAAATCACTTGGCATGCAGTTAAAATTTACCTCGGTTTCGTTTGCATGGATGTGAACTAGATAGATTATTACACTCATGATATTCTATCGCCTTGGCAGGACTTAATTCTGACAATATGCCCTAAAAAATCAAATTAACTTCATTCTTACCGCTGAACAGAGTGTATTTTTTGCTTTTTGATGCATCCTACTCTCTTCTGGTCGTTTTTTATCGAACGACATGATCCTCCGAATTTTTTCATCTTTCTTATTAGCATGATTTTCTGCGCCTAAAAGCTTTTCGCGGGCTCTCTTATGAATTGATTCGGTTTTGTTGAACTCCTGAAATTCTTTTAATTGTGACTGAAAAATAAATTAATGTTTCCCAAACAAACAAGTCAGCTTACTAATGGCTCGACAAACGGATGTGCGGGAATAGAAAGTCTTTTAGCCTGAGCTACAGTAGGCTTTTTAAAGCATAACCTCTCCTTTATTTTATCCTCTATGTTTAGTCTGACATTTACATCTCTTGTAACCATCTATTTTCAATGAGTTTGAAAATTGCAATACTTTGTATATTCATCAATTTTATCTCCATAACACCCTTCAATGTAGTGTGATAAAACAAAACAAAACGTATCCAACTACATAGATGTAGGCTATACAAGTTGCTTATATACATTTCAAGAGTAAAAATTGCGAAATTTTTTAAAAGCTTATGTTTTACAGTATTTTTTCGTCTATTAGTGTTAATAATTGCTTCAAAAAATGTTGGATCCCAACTTAAATATGGTGCTTACAATCCTAGGAACCAAATACCACGTTGTTGTCCTAACTTGGGATAAACCAGAATGTATATTTAAACTGGAAACATGATTTTAGTGAACTATCGAATATATTGCATCCACCTTTATCTTAATGTAGAAACATTCTTGATAGCGAGCAGTTAACCTCATCATAGACAACAGGAATGCCAAGACACTCAGATACAAATTAAGATGAACAACGCAATTACACTTGACTAATAAACTATGGAAAATGTAGAAACTTTTATATACGTCGGCAGTAGGATCATTGACAAACAAGGAGGACCTGATATAGATGTGAATGTGAGAATTATCAAGGCAAAAGCCCATTTATATAAGAGAAAAATACTTGGAACTCAAAACAGCTCTCAGCCAACATTGAAGTCAAGAGTTTCAATGCAAATACTCAGACAGTTCTGTTGTGTGGAGCTGTTTACGTTAGTTGCTTACTTCTGGTTTGTTGGCTAGATACTATCAACAACAACCTTCTGTGGCAGAGAATGATTGAACCAAAATGCAAATAGAAAGATGCTGGTAGTTTTTAGGATACACATTAATAATATCATCAAACTGCTTCGCAAGACAAGCACTAACTTGGACTCTTGAAGGCCGATGGAAAAGAGAAAGACCCAAGAACAAATTGCGTGGGAATTGGAGACTGACATCAAGAGAATGAAGAGCACGTGGGAAAAACTGGAAATCAAACCCCAGGACAGAGTTTGTTTGAGAATACTGGTGTGCGACCTCATTTTCAGAGAGTGTTCATCCCGCACTCGTATATTATGACCTTCTGTTTTAACAATTAAAAAGTGAGTTCCACTATTATCCCATTTAGTTGTCAGCCTGATTTATCGTCTATTCTCATATTATATCCACAATACTTCTGAGCCGTTATGCACAAATTCATAGCCTCGAGCGTGCGCGCCTTTAGGTTAGTTGTAAACCTACTGCACTGAGTTTGTCACAAATTCCTTATTCAGATTACTTCATAATTTGTTTCTTCGAATTCAAACCTTAATAATTTATAAATCTAAGTTAAAAGTGACCCACCTATCTTTGATCAAACTGATTTCAATTTTGATGCTTCATATTCATGAAAACAGTTGTTCAGTATAGGGAAAGTTAATATGTAGTCACTGTCTAACCCACAACCCGTTCCTCAAACAAGTTACGCTTAGTTATAATCAGCAATAAGACAGAGTTGTCAATGCCAGATGGCGGAGGGAAGGTTTGAAAAAATCCAAGAAAGTCTCTTAATGAGTATGATATTGGAACCGACTTGATAAATGCCTGGCTGAATAATACTGGTTGAGATGCGAATCAACGTTACAGTACAAGTTCATCACTTTTTAAAGCAACAAGCTGAATCCCAAAACTTATTAGAGGATAGTTTAGAGATAACAGATAATGTTGGCAAGTAACTGTCTAAGTGAAGTGATGCTTATATCTCTTTCGTGG